>OY986043.1:12319427-12829427 GCA_963920215.1 Nineta flava
AATTAATTCCCGCAAAGCTGGAACCGGTTTTAATCTCTTCATTTGTAAGTAAGAAGAGTTTATTGAAGTTTGCACCAATTTTCTGCTTGTGCTATATGAGGGGTGTCCGTCTCAAAAACCTCTTATCGGACATTTTCCAGTTTCTCAATACTAAATACTAAACGATGCACTTCTTGGGACATTTTACTTTTTTATAAATTAACTTTTAGGGAATGAATTAGCCTAAACCCCTTTTTTTGTCTTTGCCTAAAGTTTATGAGGCAATTGCGATGATATACAGTAAGCTCTAGGAATGGCATTCTGATTCGTAAGCTCATTGCATCAAGACGTCATATAACAATTTCTGCACCAATTCAAACACTCATAAACGGTAGAAAAACAATTCCGAAAGGTGTACATTAGAATAAAACGACCGAGATTCAGAGAGATTCTAGATTACGATGAGGTGGTTAGTATCGTAACCTAGATTGAAATAAAAAATCACGCAAAACGTCGTAACGAACTTTATTAAAAGCATGCCTAGAAAGCATGCCTGAGGCAGTGATTAAAGCAAGAAAAGGTAATATCCGCTATTAAAAGTTTATTTCCTTTTAAAAACCAAGAAATAAAATATATTTTTTGGAAAAAAAAAATTTGTCTTTTTATAAAGTTAAATAATTGCATAGGAAATAATTTAAATGTATTTTTTTAAAATGCAACACTTTTTTACGGAGCAGTATGTATGCTCGTGTTATTAAAAATTTGATCTAGTTGAAAAATCCTAAAGTGTTACTACTTTATGAAATATTATATATATATACAGTGTGTCTACTTAAGTTGGCTCCATATGGAAAACTTTTTAATTATAAGGTTTACGAAAAAAACTTATTCTTTATAAAAATCTCTACTTTCGAAAATATTAACATTCAGCATTTACTTTTGACATCGAATGTACAGGGTGTGCAGAAATTGAAAAAGTTCGACAGAAATTTTTTTTTCCACTTCAATTTTAAATTAAATTTTGCAAATCCTATTTATAAAACACGTTATCTGTTATTCTAATTAACCAGTCATCGTACTTCAAATGTTTATTTGCTGATTTGAAACATTTAATGAATGATATGTAACAAAATAATGTATACAGAACATCTATTTTTCATACATTACATTACAAATACAATTATTATTGTTGACGTAAGTAACAACAGTTATCTTCAGTTTGTTTTTGCCTCAACGTATCCACCTTCTCGTTCCATACATGTAATTGTTCTTTTACAAAATTCTTTAAATCCACTCCTACATATCTCGGGAGTGATTTCTTGAACCGTTTCCCGTATAATCTGTTCTATATGGTCTACATTTAGAACCAAAATATACAAAATTTAATTTAAAATTTAAAGTGGTCAAAACATTCCTATCGAACTTTTTCAATTTTTAGACACCCCATACATTCGATGTCAAAAGTGAATAGCTGAATATTAATATTTTCGAATGCAGAGATTTTTATAAAGAATAACTTTTTTTCCTAAACCTTATAATAAAAAAGATTTCCATATGGAGCCAACTTAAGTAGACACACTGTATACTCGCTCTGTTCGCAAGGGGGTACCCCCCTTGACCCCAAAGGCGGCCTTCGGCCATGGCTCCGCGTCACAGAAAATAAATTTCTGATTTTCCGGGAGGTTGCAATGAAAAAATTGAATTTGTCTCGCCAGGTTCAAAGAAATTTCGCGTCAAATGAAAAAAACCGCATCTTTCTAGCATGTCTAGAAGTGGGTTAGAATTTGTATACATGTGTCAGTCAGCTTCACTTCTAGCTTTATAGTATAGTGGATTTAGTAATATAAACGCTTAGAAAGTGACTTATTGGTTCAATTTTTATGAACGAGAGTGTACATACGAATTAGATATTTTATTTCTTTTCGTTTTATTAAAGAATCGATAGCTGCAGAATGTATACGATTAGATAACTAGTTTTCAAACAATCTACTTGTGTGTGTAGTAGTACAATATACTACCCGAAGTAGTCCAATATACTACACCCGACTGACTATATATTGATGAGAAGAATGGCGCGCGGTAGGTAGAAGATTCTATCATAGTTTTTTAAAATGAAATTACCTCGAGAATCTCATCACCAACTTGTATACCAGCAGCACCAAGTCGATGTGCTGCACCATTGGGATTAATGCCCACTACAAATACAGCCATAGTGTTACGATCACGATGTCCAGCTAGACTCAACCCAAGGGAACCTTGTGGACTGCGTTCCAGCTGTACCATCACTACACTTCCACCCAGATTATTGTATTTCTTTTTAACTTTATCTGTAACAAAAAACAAAAACAGGAAATCAAAATCATATAAGTATATATATAGTTGAAATAAATAAAAGTTTATTGAAGTGTTCGAAGATATTGTCAATTACCTATCAATATTTTGATACAATAAATAAAACCTATTTTGACAAAATGGAAACCCGACTTCAAAAATCAAATATTCTAAAACAAAAAATGCACTAAAAAGTAAAAAAATTGCATATTCTTGTGCCAATTTTAGTTCACCTAAGCAAAAATTTTTAAATATATATGTACAATTATTGTTATTTTTGGAGTCGGTGTCAGCATAGTGAAATTCACATAAAATTTGGACACCGCCTCCAAAAATAACAATAATTGTACATATATATTTAAAAATTTTTGCTCAGATGAACTAAAATTGGCACAAGAATATGCAATTATTTTTTTACTTTTTAGTGCATTTTTTGTTTTAGAATATGTGATTTTTAAAGTCGGGTTTCCATTTTGTCAAAATGGACAATAGGACCAATCGTAAATCAAACTCTTTAAAACAAAAAAAAAAAATCAAAATTGGTTAATAAATGACGGAGTTCTGAGGTAACAAACATAAAAAAAAAAATTAAAAATAAAAATAAAAAATACAGACGAATTGAGAACCATCCTCCTTTTTGAAGTCGGGTTAAAAAAGATATAAAATGTGAAGAGAGTAAGATATATAAAGACAGATTATTAAAATAATCAAAGAGAACTCTAGGTTTTTTGAAATTAAATTTCAAATTTTGTCCCAATTCCTAGAACAAGTATTTGTATTTTATAAATACGTATTTCGACTACAAGGTTGTCATCATCAGTATGAATTAGCTGATCGTAACTATCTCTGGGCTTATGGCGTCAGAGATATGTTGGTCGTTGCTAATTTGGTGCATGTCTCACAATAATATTAAAAAAGTTTTGATAAAGATATAATAATAAAGATAATAAAGAATATCCAGTCAAAATTTGAAGTTGATCCTGTTTTTAGTTTTTGAGTAAAAAATGTTAAAGTTACGATTTTAATAGATTTTTACATAGGTTAAATGGAATCGTCGCTAAAAACATGAATACAAAAATCTATATCTCGACAACCAGATACGCCAGTGTTATGAAAAACTGTCATAGTAATTATGAAAGCCTTATAAATACCTGGATCAAATTTTAAATTAATCTTGTTTATTTGTTTCTGAGATAATGAAATTTGTAGATCGAAAAATGATCTAAATCTAGTTTTATTTTTAGTTTTATTTATTTGTATCTAGTTTTATTTTTAGTTATATTTATTTTTATCTAGTTTTATTTAGTTTTATCCCCATGCAACTTTTTTGAAATACATAAAAACATATTTTTAATTATTAAAACTCCTCGAAAAAATGAAATTTAGGATTTAAGTTTAAACAATTTTTTTTTTACAAATATATATTTTTGTTACAAAAATTAAATTCTTTGAAACGATTTAATTGCAAAATTTTTACTTATTTGGAGTTGGCAATGGATGAGATATCAATGCATTTAGTATAGGACAAACTCACCAACCTTAAAAAAGGTTTAAATAGACTATAATGATGTACGTATCATTATATAGACTGCGTGCCTCAGTAATGGAGGTTAAAACTCGTTATAAATTTAGATGGAAGATATTTTTAATTTGGCGTATAATTAAATTAAATTTTGGCGGTCAATTAAATTTGGATGACGATGACGTAATTTCTCTAAAAATGCATGGCTTATGAATAATAATGCTGGCATCTGCTGGAATATAATTAGTAGGTAAGATTGTGTAGATAAACATAGGTTTTATCTCACCTATTCAGGTCAAGATTGTGAAATATATGATAACAGCATCTTAATTATATACACAGGGTTTGGATGCAAGAAGGAATATTATACTGGTCACAGAATAAATATACGTATATGTGTGTACCGGGTGTACCTTAAAGACGTGGAGATATAGGTTAATAGAAGCGACCAAAAAAAAAACACTATTTCCTGAATAGGTACTTTTATTTTTATGAAAATTTGTACTCATTTTGAGCAAAGAAAAGGTACAACAAAAGGTCCTTTGTTACGACTTGATAAATCATCACCGTTTGGGATATAGATATTTCAAAAAATATCTCAGCAATTAACGCACTGCTGAGTCATGTATGATTAATCATCGAGAAGAATATTGAGAACTCGGTTATTTGATGGCTATGGCTAAGTTTAGTAAACAGATTTTACTATACGATTTATTATAACTGGCCATATTTTCTGTTACTCTAATATTTACTGAAATACGGGGTCTGTCCGAAAATTTTATATCGCCAAAGTGTTCGAGCGACCTCTGCGAGGCATGAACGTCAACAGTAAAGCCTCACGAACTTATCGGTTGCTCGCCGACGAATTTGCATCAAATTTTGCTTCAAACTAGGAAAAACTAGTTCGAAAACAATTCAAATGATGCAGAAGGCCTTTGGGGATGAGTATATGGGCAAAACACAATTAAAAGAGTGGTATAATCGTTTCAAAGTTACAAAAACAAATGTGCAAAAACAAGATTGGATGACCGAAGAAATTTTGAAGATGATGGAAGAGAGAAAAAAATACAAAGAAACAAATGAGACGAAATATAAAGCATTACATAAACAAATCGAAAAAAAAATAAGAATGGCAAAAGAAACCTGGATGACTGAGCGGTGTGAAAAGATAGAAGAGATGGCAGCGACCCACAATGATCAAAGACTCTATCAAGAAATTAGAAAGTACTGCGGAATCTACAAGAAAAAGACAAACTTGGGATGCATACGTGATAAAAACAACCAAGTTGTACACGGAAAAGAGCAAGAGAAAAAGGTGTGGGAACAATATATCGAACTATTGTATGGAAACACAGAAGCTGGTGAAAGGCCATCACAACGAATCAAAGCGACAGAGCATGAGGAACTATATCCAATCTTGGCAGAGGAATTATTAGTGGCTATTGGAACGATGGGGAACGGAAAAGCTCTGGGGGATGACAAAATACCTGCTGAGGTTTACAAAGCGCTTAACAAAGAAAATCTATCTTGCATTCTTACACTTTTTAATAAAATATATAGCACTGGAGATCTACCACAGGACTTTACTAACTCCTTATTTGTTCCAATTCCAAAGAAAAATAATCCACAAAAATGTGAAGAGTATCGTATTATAAGTCTGATAAACCATATAGCAAAAATTTTAAAAATAATTTTGAATAGACTCCAAGAACCTTTAACAAAAAAAATTAGCGACCTACAGTTTGGTTTTAGGAAAGGCATGGGAACGCGCGAAGCTGTTTTTACCCTGGGAACACTTGTGGAGAGAATGTTGGAATGCAACAAAGCAATTCATGTATGCTTTGTTGATTATGAGAAAGCATTTGATAGCCTAAACCACAATCAGCTTTTTGAAATTCTAAACGCAAGTGAAATTGATTCGAATATAAAAACTATAATTGCTCAATTATACGAAAGACAAAAGGCTGCAGTGGTAACAACCGGAGGAAAATCAAATTGGTTAAATATAAATAAAGGTGTAAGACAAGGTTGCATACTATCTCCACTTTTATACAACATATACAGCGAAGTGATAATGGGGGACGTATTAATTGAATGTGACGTTGGAGTGAAAATACACGGTCAAGTACTAAACAACATACGTTATGCCGATGATACAGTCCTATTGGCTGAAAGCCCGTCAGATCTACAGATCCTAGTGAACAGATTGGTTAAAAGCAGCAAAAAGTGGAATCTAAATATAAACTTTAAAAAAACCAACGTAATGACCTTTTCTCGAAAAAAAGTTAGTGATGAAATAAAAATCAAATTAAACGAGCGTGCGTTAAAACAAGTCGAGGAGTTTAGGTATTTGGGGAAGATATTTCATCATAATGGCGGCCATACAGCGGAAATTAAAGCCAGAATAGGACAGGCTAAGAGTGCATTCCTTAAACTAAATAAAATCCTAACAAACTCAAAATTAAAAAAAGGTGTACGTGTGCGGTTTCTTAAGTGTTGTGTTTGGTCAGTTTTTCTGTATGCATGCGAAACTTGGACGTTAACGGCTCCTATTATAAAAACTATCGACGCCTTCGAAATGTGGTGCTACCGTCGCATGTTGAGAATCTCGTGGAACACCTATACCTCTAATAGTCGTGTACTTAAAATTATTGGAAAAATGCCTGAACTTACCAAAATTATAAAAAAGAGGCAATTGAGCTATTTTGGTCATTTCATGCGGTCGGGAAAGTACGACATTTTAAAGACAGCACTGATGGGCAGAATAGATGCAAAAAGAGCAGTCGGCAGGCGAAGAACTGACTGGATGGACAATTTAAAAACCTGGACTGGAATGGATCTGAGGGAAATCACCAAAACCGCAGAAAACAAAACCGCCTGGAGAAGAGTGGTCTCCAACATCCCATAAGGGGATAGGGAACTCTATATATAATCGTTTCAAAAGTGGTCGCACATCTGTTGACAGTGAACCTTGTTCTGGCCGACCTTCGACGACAACAACAGCGGATAATATCGTGCGACTTGCGATTGAAGAAGATTGACGTTTGACTTTGCGCGAATTAGAAGATGATCTTGGAATACCAAAAACTACAATTTGGGAAATTTTAACCACAAAATTAGAAAGTAGAAGCGGTTGGAAATCTCATCGAATCTTGTTCAGCAGTTTTTAACTACACACAATATCGCACTGCTTCGCCAATCTCCGTACAGGCCCGACATAGCCTCCTGTGACTTTTACTTGTTCCCGAATTTGAAAAAACCGCTGATTATATTATAAAATATATTTTATAATATCACAGTAATAAAATTTTCAAAAAATGTGTTCTACGCAGAGAGAGACGTGTTCTACACAATTATATTTGTTCGAGCAACAAACAAAACACTATATCATATTAATTAATTAATTAATATTAATAGCCAGCAGGACTACGCTGGCAGACATTGCACTCATACATTTATAATATTGTTCTCTGCCTTTTAAACATTATTTCATTCAATTAACAGATGGGGGAAGATTTTTCTAATACCGGATCTTAGACCAGACGGTAAATGTTTTGTTTTTGCAAACGACATTTGCAAAACACTAAGGAAGCTTATCTTCATAAAATAACCGACTACTTGAATCACTATTTGGATTTTTCCCACATCTTTAAGGTACACCCTGTATATTTTTATATGTAAAGTTGAATAAATAGTTTTTGTTAAATATATAAAGGAGGCTGTTTACTTTCATAATGAGGTACTTCATTATTAAAAGTTTAGTAACTTATACTATATACACACATATATATATATATATATATATATATATATATATATATATATATATATATATATATATATATATATATATATATATATATATATATATATAATAGGGTTCTTAATCTTATTATAGTCTTTACTACTAAAATTTTAATAACATCAGCAATGCGCAAATGTTGTTTGGATAGTGATTTTGAAAATATAAAAAAACTTTGCTGAATTGTATAGATGTTTTTTTTTGTTACAATAATTACTACTACAAAATCTCATTCCTTAAAGATCTTAGCAAAATATTCCCCAAAGTAAAGCTCCAAGTCAGGCTCCTAACGAGGCAAGTGCAGGAGGTGTGGCACCAGGGCAATCGGCTACGAGGTGCGCATGGGACCCAGAACCATAAAGCTTCACTTAAAAATTAAGAAACTCTATCGAGAGCGGTGATATTGTACTCAAGCGCTCCGTCCTGGGAAATATATATTCAAGTGTCTGATTCAAAGAATCTTGAGTATGCTAAATGCGAGGACCGGCAACTATACTCTGATTCTTATACCATAGATCCTAAATAACAATAAATCGGATGTTAACGGCAGCTGTGTTGGTCTGCCTTTCCCTACCATCAGGGGCCGGAGCGCCAAAAATCGAATCGAGGCGTAAGGATTTAAAAAATAGAATGTATCGAAATTAAAATTTTTGGAATCTCGTGCAGCTTATAAAAACAAGATATGCATAAAAATCGAGATATGTGGGTAACATATCGAACATTTAAAAAAGCACTGGGGCCTGAGGCTTTAACACTGGGACTACCAAAACAAATAACTTTTTTCCGATATTTAAGATTAGAAAAATGTACTGAAATACCTTATAGGAAAATTCGACTTATATAGATGGACTGATATTTCGAATAATGGAGGCTCTGTGGCTTGGGAATAAAAGGAAATGAGGATTACGAATTATCGAGGTTCATGTAGGAAAATTCGACTTAGATTGTAGAGGCTGCCCTGGACAGGCTACACTTCAACCATAAGGTCCATTGTGATGCCTAAAGATTTGAGGATGTGAGTGGAGTGGAAATAATTTTTGTGTATAGACTAGAAATTGGTAGGATATGCGGCTGCAACCAACTATGATAGGAACTATACCGATATTAATCTGGAGTTCGTGAAGGAAACTGCAGAAAACCTTCTCCAGCATAGCCGGTTACTTCGTTCTTGTCCGTACGCCGACAGTTTTGTCAATTAAACGCCCTCTTTTTTTTCTTAATAATTGAAAAAAACTGCTGATGTCGGGTTTCGAATCCATAACCTCCCAGTTTAAAAGAAAGTAGGCATACTGCGCAGACATAACACCTAAGAACGCTCGCCCACTTGGACTTGTAAATTCGACTTACATGGAGGACATATATTTAGAATAATGGAGGTTCTGGGGCTTGGAAATAGAAAGGAATGAGGATTACGTATTATCGATGTTCTACAATATGTATTGAATATGGAACTTTTTCATGGCCAATGAATTAGTTAATTATAAATTATGTAAATATTCATTTTATATAAAAGTCTCCTATATATAGAAATCACGCAATATTAATAAAATCTAGTATTTTATATTAAATATGATGTCGTTTAGTAAATGAAAACTACTCAACTTAATTGATTTTGTTTATATTTTTCTATTTTTGTTTATATTTATTCCGAGAACTGACCATAAAGAAGCTTTATTAATTTCTGCACAGGATAACATAAATATTTTTAGCTATTATGAAGAATAATATGAAGTCCCATAAAAAATGTAGTTTATTCTAATTTATCTCCAACTAATATGAGGTTATCGCAAATATTTTCATACAGTTAGCAAAATAGCAATATTTTCAAAATGCAATACTTCAGTAGAGGACTTTAATATTACCATAATTCTAAAACTGTACCTCATGTTAGGACAACCTTAAAAACAATGTTGACGGTATTCAATGTATGGCAATATTGATTGTGTTCGGAACAACTCAGATCTTAGGAAACTAAGTAAGTCAGACAGTCTAAAAAATAAGAAGACTCACTTCCGACCTTTTGTGACCATGCGGTTGTTATTTTCAATAAGGTGAGGGTGTTGATCGAAGCTTACCTTGATATCCAGGTATTAAATTTTTCTTTTTTTAAATGGTTTAATTTTATTAAATCAGAATTTGGAATTGGGCCATTGTCTAAATTCATTATCTGTTTTCTTAGTTTGTGTATGTAGATACTTTCGTATGTATCTAATTCTGTGGGGTTTTGTACCAATTTCAGTAGTTTTAAATTCGATTTATCAATTTTGTGGTTGTTCTCAATAACGTGCGTAGCTATACACGATTTTTCGGTTCTCCCAAATTTCACATGAGCCAGATGTTCTTTGTTTCGAGTTCCGATTTGGTGACAACTTTGAACAACATAAATTTCCGAACAGTTTTGACAACAGACACCATATATGCTCGATTGTTTTTCAATGATAATTTTATTCTTAGGGTTGACCAGTAACTGTTTAATTTTATTTTTACTAACAAGCGCTGTTTTTAGGTTATGATCCCTTAATTCTCTAGTGATTTTATTTGTGCATGGACGGAAGTATGTTAGTTTGCATCATTTATTTTGTTCAACGTTGCCAGTTTCTTGTGTTAGTACGGTGGAATTGTTTCGTAAAATTTTAAATTTAGCTCTGCGGATCAAATTATTGTTTTACATGATAAATGCAGAAAATTTAAAACATAATTAGACAGACCATACAATTGATTGTGTCACATTTATGGTAGTAACTACAGGTGCTTCGTAAAACATCAGGGATATATTACTAGGTCGAAAGAGACCAACAAAACTCGTTTAATTTAATATTCTTTGTTGCGCAAGAGTATTGTGTCAACGTAATGTATTCTGATTAAAAAAAAAGATTGCTTTTTTTTTTTTACGTTTATGTACACCCTCGTTCAAAAAAATTGAACCAGTTAAAACATTCTAAGTGTTACTACTGTATGTAATATTAGTAATAAATACCGCTTAGAATGTGACTTACTGGTTCAAATATATTGAATGGCAGTGTATATGGTACAAATATATGATTCGAGAAGATTAGAAAAGAACAAAACAACGGTAACAGCAGTTGGATTTTATGTCTTTTCATATAATACATTTTCTTTTATCCAGAGCTAAAGCTATGTACTATATGAGATTCGACATCATGAAATGATGTTGTAGATATTTTAGTGAATGTTGGTTCCTTATAAAATTTAGGAACGTTGGGTACCTTCGTCGAAAACGACAAAAATTATTCCATCCAATTAAATACGCTTAAAAAAATTGGTCAAGAGCAAATTATACCACATAGTTGGAGTTCCGTGAAAAAAAATTATTGAAATAGGCAAACCCTGCATCGAAATAGGCATTACACTAATGTTGTTTTGTTCATACGTGTAAAAACGAATAAATGTATACTAAAAAAAAAAAAAAACTAAATTGTTAAATTTTTTATAACATTAATTTCTCAATGTTTTTGAATTTTTGAAGGATTTTGCTGAACGATTCTTTTAGTGATCAGGATGAACGCCAATTTTTAAACATTATACTCTTTTATTGTAAGAAAACAAATTTTTGAGGCCCGGTGCGGAAACCAAGACCCAGAGAATCGAGAAAAAAAATTATTAAAGAATGACTGAATGAGATGGGTTCTTAGGGAGCGATATATTTTTTTCATTTTGCAGTTAAAAAAAAATAAACACATCGTTTCGTCTGTGTTTATGGATGGACTCTGTAGGATGAGTTTACTGAAAATAAGTAATTATTTTTATCTTTACTAATATTATAAAACTGGAAAGTTTGTATGTTTGAACGCGGTAATCTAACCCTGCATAAACCCTATTATCTTAAAATACAAAAAATGATTATCTTATAAAATCAAACAACTTTGGTATGAAACATATTTGCATACAACAAATAGTTTATGCACAATTTTAGTGCGAAGCCTGTGCGGACAACTAGTCTAAAATAATGTGATGTTAAAAATAAAACTTTGAAAGCAATGCTTCAGTCTACGACTCAATATTAACATAATTATAAAACTAAATCTGATGTCAGGACAACCGTGATCACGCGAGAAAGAATTCTGCCGATCCTTTGAACCCTCACGTATCCAGGTTCACTGTATACACCAGTAGTTCAAACAAAAGAGAATATTGCGCTGCATTAAATTACAGGACTTATTTAAAAAAAATTAGGTTCAGAATCACGTACGGAATGTAAATGAACAAAATCCATACAAATTTCGACCCCGGAAGTGCAGGAATTTTGAGAAAAACTGTATAAAACTGTAGATATAGGCCAATATCTCCATTACCGTACACTTTAGGCTCAAAATTGTAAATAACCTTTCTTGTAGATAATTGGATTTCCTATTATGTTTTTTATTAATAATTTTTTGTATTTCTTATCGTTTACAACTTATACGACTATTACTATTTATTTATTGACTTTTTGACCGATATCTCTTCTAATAATTGTTTAAACAATAAAATGCTAATAACTAAACTTTTAAATCTATAAATTACCTACAACTTTTATTTAAAAGTTTTTTGTCTAAAATTAATATTTTTAAAGTTGTAATGCGTTTAATGTTGCACTTCCTGGTGCAAGGTTAATAAAAACGAGGTATGCATTTAGTATAACGATGAAAACAAGATATCGGTCAAAATGTCAATATAAGTAATGCTCGTATAAGTCGTAAACGGTAAGTGATACAAAAAAAATTAATAAACAAAAAAAATAGGAAACTCAATTAACTGCAAGAAAGTTAATTACCATTTTTGGCCTAAAGTGCACGGTAATGTAGACATAGATCGATACAGTTTTTCTCAAAAAGGCGCTACTTCCGGGATCGAAATTTGAAAGGATTTTATTCATTTACATTCAGTACGTGATACTGAACCTAAGTAAAAAAAAAATAACTCCTGTAATTTAATGCAATGCGGACAAGAGTAACGAACATCTCTATTAACTGTACTACAGTACCGATCGTTTTGCACGTTGTACACTTCCCACTGTTTATTATACACAACATTCATGTCACATTATTTGATTGTTTACATTGTCTCTTGTAAACAAAGAATATTTGTCACGAGTTATTCTTGCGGAATGTTCAGTTTTACAGTTTTTACTACTTATTTCTCGTTTTATGTTGTTTGTGTATATAAAATACATACACAAATAACAACAACACATAAACAATATACAGAAGTCCATGTAAGACGCAACAAAAAAACAACACAAGGTACTCTCTACGGCGGAGAAGAAGTTGTCTATTAAATACGTAAAGCTTATACACTTAATGAAATACTGAGGGATTTTCTTCTTCGTATTCTTTTATTTGTGTATTTTTCACTTAGTTTTTTTTCTTCTCCATGACATTTGTATTTTTATTTTGTTCTTTAATTTCTTCTTTCCCGTTTAGAGAGGCAAATCTTTTCTTTAAAATAAAAGTATATATAAAATTCTTTAAAATAAAAGGTATACTATGTTAATTATAGTATACAGGTTTATTAGAAAATTTCCTCCAAAGGAAATGCAGCTTTTGTTTTTGTATCGATGATGGAATTTCGTAAAAATTTCTTCAAATGTCGTCGATCTTACCTACTAGATATTTAAAATCACTACCACTATTAAAATTATATATATATATATATATATATATATATATATATATATATATATATTATATATATATATATATATAAATATATATATATACATATATATATATATTATATATATATATATATATATATATACATATACATTTATATATATATATGTATATATATATATATATATATAGATATATATATATATTATATATATATATAAATATATACATATATATATATATATATAAATATATATATATATATATAATATATATGTATATATATATATATTTATATATATATATATATATATATATATATATATATATATATATATACATATATGGTTAAATTTTACATAAAGTGGGAATACATATAATTGTTGTTGTTGTTGTAATTATTGTTATTGCTATCATCATTATTGTTGTTGTTATTGTTATTATTATTATTATGTTTTTTGGTGTCAAATATGGTATCTCTCCATATTGAAAAAGATATTATTTAAACAATAAATATTTTATAAAACTAATTCTAAATTGATTGAATAAATTATTGAGCAATAATCGGTAGGTAGGCAACCTGTATTGAAACATCGTTCCGTCTTACTTCAAAACATATCTTTTTTACTTACTCTCACCCAGCTTATGGAGAGTCGTTCGACTCCGGCGAACCGTCTGCGCCCACCTCTCATCTGTACTATAGATACATTTGTTAAACTAAACATGTAAATTGAGGGTTAAGTGTACACTTGAAAATATGTATCTGAATATTATGATTATTATATATAGGTTAAGTATCGTTATAAAACAGTGAATAATACTACGCCAGTATTGTGCATAAACTCTTATCATATAACATTTATTGTAACAAGTCTATAAATTTCTATCTGTTATGTTTATGAAAGTCACTTGAGATCCATTCATAGTTTTATTGTCATCGTTTATCAAATGTATTTAAATGTAATTGTTTTTAGGGTGTATTTACCAGCCAAGTGGCCGAGCGGTCAAAGGCGAATGTCTGAGGCGTTATGTCAACTTGGAACTGGGAGGTTATGGGTTCGAATCCCGACATCGACAGTTTGCCAATTATTATGAAAAAAAAAAAGAAAACAAAAAGGGGCGGTTAATTGACTAAACTATCGGCGTATGGGCAAGAACGAAGTAACCGGCTATGCTCGTGAAGGTTTTCTGCAGTTTTCTTTACTGCTATGCTTTATCAGAGTCGGCTGCAGCCACACATCCTACCAATTACTAGTCTGCACACAAAATTTCCTTCCATTCCACTCACATCCTTAGGCATCACAATGGACCTTATGGTCGAAGTATAGCCCACCCAGAGCAGCCGTTACAATCTATCTATCGATCTAGGGTTTATTTGTTTGGACGCTTACACAATTTTAGCGCCATCAAGCGTTGTTTTTCGTGTTGAACTTGACGCTGTGTACGCTGACAATGCGCGCTAATGGTTCAAACGATAGACACAACGCTCACAGAGGCGTTATCCAACGAGGTAGGATAACAAAAGCGTCAGAGTCAAATCGTACTAACTCCCAAAACATACACTGTATAAGCTTTTGTTTATTTATCTGTCACGTGTACAGTTTAAGCGTTCATAAGTCGAAGATTGACGCGTATAATTTGAGCATATAAGCGTGAGTGTAATCCCGACATCGGCAGTTTGTCAATTATTAAGAAAAAAACAGCAGTTAATTGAATAAACTGTCGGCGTATGGACAAGAACGAAGTAACCGGCTATGCTTGAGAATGTTTTCCGCAGTTTCCTTCACGAACTCTAGATGAATATCGGCATAGTTCCTATCAGAATCGGCTGCATATCCTGTGAATTCCGAGTCTGCATACACAAAAATTCCTTCCACTCCACTCAAATCCTCATATCCTTAGGCATCACAATGGACCTTATGGTCGAAGTGTAGCCCGTCCAGGGCAGCCTCTACAATCCATCTATCTATCTATACTCTCTAGCGGTCACAATTTTAGTTCAATCTAAACGGAATATCGTTAATAAGTAGAATCGATCAAGAGGAAAAGGTGGGGGCTTTTCTCGACACCTACTATAGTTAAGGTCGATGGATATTTGAAGATATTTTTGCGAAATCTTCGATAATTCGCTAATAATACATCTCATTCATTGCCCTGCAAATATTGTACACGCGGTATTGGTTGATGGTATTATGAGTAATATAAGGAAATTCATGCTAAGAACTTCATAAGGAGGACACTAAGCTTAATGTTATATACCAATTTGATTATATTCTTGAAGAAAAATAAGATATAGTTTACGAGTGAATTATCCTTATCCCTATCCCTATAAAGGTACTACAATATATCAAGCCGTATGCAAAATTATTCATAAAATATCACCCATGGAAGTGTGAAGGAAGTCATCTAATACGGATGAAATTATAATTTAAATATGTAAATTTTGTATCTACTGACCATGAAAGCTGCTACTCTAATAATAATACGATATGTAGTCTAGGATGAATTGGCGCAATAGTATAGAGATAGGCACTGATTAACTACACTGATAGAAGGAATTTCTTTCTTCAAGAATATATATTTTCTTCAAAATATTTGCTTCAATTAAGATACTCTTGTTTACATTCAAGATTACGCAGTCGAACCAAAAACACATGTTTAGTTGAGCGAAGAAACTAAAATTCTTGAACGGAGTTTAAAATTCGTTAAAGTAGAGCTCGATAGTCTAGACCTGAGGCAGTATTTCTTGGCCAAATACTCTTGTGGTTCTTTAGTCAAGAAAATGAAATTCTTGAAAAAAAAAAGTATTTTTCTTATTAAAAAATAAATAAAAAACTCAAGAAGAGAAAGTTTATGCAGCTTCTTTAACTGAAGTATACATATTTAAAACTGAAGTATATCATTACGTCTTTAAAAAGTTTCAGTTGTTTGGATTAAACAAATGTTTATTTTGGTCCGAAATTTTAGCATCTTGATCCAAAGAAATCATCAATTCAGTTTAAGAATTTCGAGATTCTTGAGTCAAGAGTCAGTTTATCTTTAGTTAAGATAATTTTCTCAAGTCAAAACTATAGATGTCAAGATACTAATTTACTTATACCAAATATATATTATCTTCCCTACATATGAGAGTGAGAAATTCTTGGTTTATACAAATTTTGTATTTATTTAAAAACAAAATGTTTTATTGACTGATTGTGAAGCGAGATATTCGTAATTAAAGTTGAAATTTTTAGCATGCCGGGTTTACGTAAACGGTTCGCGCATACTCTATTTTTTAAACCTGAGAAAATTTTCCATACATTTCTTTAAAAAAAAAAAATAGAGTTAAAGAAAAAAAACATTAAAAAAAAAATCTATTCATAGTTAATGGTAATAATTTGCAACGGCGATCCCAAAAATATTGAATAACTACTGTCAAAACAATTCTTGCATAGTAAAACATATAGTAAATTGTATCATAAATGTTAAAACACTATATATATTATACTATATATGTACAATTGGCATAATTGTAATAAGTAAAGCTGTAATACTTATTGTATTTTTATACCCGGTATTATAATCTATAATATAGAAAATATTGATCAAAATATTTCGGTATAGGTGTTCATAAAATGATCTAATTAAACCATTTCCGCAAAGTTGACCGCCCGTAAACACGATAACTCAAAAACAAAAAGAGATAGCGAACTGTGGCTTCTAGAGCTAAAAAATAAGGTCAAGTTCGTGAATGAACAAAATCGGACCATGTTTGGGCAAAATAGACAAGACTGTTTATCTTTAAAACCGTAAGAGATAGAACACAAGTTTAAGAACAAAAAATGTTCCTTTTTTAATGATACACAACTTATGTTTGAAACTTTTTTTCATAAATTCAGTATATACCCGGTATCTTTAGAAATTAACTAAACTTTTTTAGTGAACAACCTTAAATACTTATTTGAAATGGAAGTATTTGAAGTATTACACATCCCTCATAATTAATCAAATATTGAAGAGAATAATATCAACAAATTTTGATCTGATATAGAGTTGATGTGCCGATTTCTCCTCGACTATTCTATTAAATGTTTTTGCACAGATGTGACAATGGTCTGTATCTCCATTCAACTAGAGACTAATTCTACAAAATGGATCAGTTGTGAAATGTTTTAGGTAGGTTGTATATTCAAATTATGTGATGATTTAATAATAATTTATTATATGCTTAAAAGAATTCAGTAGTAAAAGTTTTTTTTCATAATTCAGCATATATACAAACATATATTTATTATTTTTCATATATAACAAAAATGTAAATAAATTTGTTTCGTTTTTTTTTATATATATATTTTTTTTATTAAATCATAAATTGTTTTACGACATAAAATATAAAAATTATTTATTTATTTTCATAGCCGGATTTTGTTGGTATATATTGAGAATTAGATATTCTGTTTTTTTTAAACTTTTACAGTTTATTTTATGTATGTAATAAATACATTTCAGGTAGTCCAGTTTGGGCGTCCTTTGAGTATAGTCAAATCAGCAATTAAATAAAACTGAAATAAAATAAACATTTTTTTCTATTTTAAAATTCCTAAAAGAAAACTGTGATAATATGAAGGTACTATAGATAGGGCATAGGCCACTATCACATTGCACCAGAACTTTGATGTCACTTTGATGTCACAAATTTTATAATTTAAAGGCTGTTTCCCGCGACTTATATGAAAGCTAAATATATAAGTATTGTAAATCATAATAATAATAATCACGCTTATTCTTATCATAACAGCTAGTCTTGTTAAGGATGTTCCATCATACTACCACTTTTCGACAGATTTTGCTCATTTTTTTTCACAGGCTAAAAATAACGTTTTCTAATGAATCCTGAAGTTTCAGAATTTTTGACCGTTTAGAACGCGAGATAATTAATAACAAAGTTATCATTCTCTCTCACTCTCTCTCATTAGAAGCATGTAAAACTTCATGCCCGCCTAACTATTATCCGTTGTATTAAAAAAAAATACTCGACAGAATTAAAAAAAAAAACTAAGAGAGTAAATTATGACAAATAGTAATCATTTATCTAGAGCACGGTAGTGCGCAAGGCCGAGTTTAAGGGATAAAGATTATTAAAATAATCAAAGAGAACTCTAGGTTCTTTGAAATTATATTTTAAATTTTGCCCCAATTTCTAGAACAATTATTTGTATTTTATTATAAATACAAACTTTTTTAACATCATTGTGAGACACGCATCAAATTAGCAACGAGCAACATATCTCTGACTCCATATCCCAGAGATAATTACGATTAGCTAATTCATACTGATGATGAGTACATTGTAGTCGAAATACGTATTTATAAAATACAAATAAATGTTCTAGGAATTGGGACAAAATTTGAAATGTAAGTAATCATTTACTTTAAATAGTCGCTGAGAAAACGTCTGTTTATCTGTTTGGCAAACAGACAAACAGCGAGATGATTCCAAAGGTGCTCGAAGTACGAAACACTATAAAAAAAACAAGGAATACAGTCGGTAATATTCGCATCGATATTATCTGTAAAAACGTTCTTGTTAAATGTGCAAAAAACAACCTTAAATGGAAAAATAAAATTTAAATTTAATATTTAAGATTTAAGATTTTCCAATGTATGACACAATTTTCATGCATCTGTTTTACTCATCATTTTATCACACATTATCATTCATCCATTTTTATATTCGAGTTGTAAGTAAATGTAGTTTTTAAGTATGTACGAGGTGTGTCCGAAAAGTATCCGACCTGCTTTTATATCTTCGCGCCAGAGTGTTCGAGCAACCTCTGCCAGGCATGAACGTCGGCAGTAAATCCTCACGACCTTTCGGTTGTTCGGCCACTCTTACAGGACGTATAGTTCATGCGCAGCGTGTATTTGTTTACAAAGCTTTTTTTGTGTTCGTTGGATTTTCTTATTGTTAAAAATGACTGGAAGATCAGATCAACGAATTTGTATCAAATTTTTCTTCAAACTCGGAAAAACAAGTTCGCGGAAACTATTCAAATGATGCAGAAGGCCTTTGGGGATGAGTGTGTGGGCAAAACACAAATAAAAGAGTGGTATAATCGTTTCAAAAGTGGCCGCACATCTGTTGATAGTAATCCTCGTTCTGGCCGACCTTCGACGACAACAAAACCGGATAATATCGAACGCGTGCGACTTGCGATTGAAGAAGACCGACGTTTGACTGTGCGCAAATTAGAAGATGATCTTGGAATGCTAAAAACTACAATTTGGAAAATTTTAACATCAAATTTAGAAAGTGGAAGCGGTGGACACCGGTTCGACGACAAAAAGACGGTTGAAGATAATGCGACGAGGGCACTCAAGGCTATTCCAAAAACTGATTTCCAGGGCTGCTTCGGAATGTGGAAACACCGCTGGGAGCGTGTTATTCAATCAAATGGGGGCTACTTTGAAGGATGCCACTCACCCGATGACGAAAAATATATTCATCGCGGAGATATGAAGATAGGTCGGATACTTTTCGGACAAACCTCGTATATGTCGGAAACATGAATGGTATATGTATTGTCGTTTATCTTATAACAATTTAATATAGTTTTAAGGAATATTCAATTTACCATAATATATATATATATATATATATATATATATATATATATATATATATATATATATATATATATATATATATATATATATATATATATATATATACTCTATGTAAGTCTTACATAACCGTTTTACATAATATTACACAAATTCAATATTGTTCGTAAATGTAGTATATTGAGTGGTGTATTTAAAAGCTCAAAACCGCAATGAACTGTGAAAACTGGTCGACTTCTTTGCTATTATCTCATATATAATTATTATTATAATTTATCAAACGATTTTATACCTCTTTCCATTCATTTATAATAAAAATTATTAAAATAATCAAAGAGAACTCTAGGTTCTTGAAATTACATTTAAAATTTTTGCCCCTATCTCTGGGATAAATTAGCAACGAGCAACATATCTCTGAATCTATATCCCAGAGATAGTTATGATTAGCTAATTCATACTGATGATGACTATATTGTAGTTGAAATATGTATTTATAAAATACAAACAAATGTTCTAGGAATAGAGGCAAAATTTGAAATATAAGTTAATTTGTTAGTTAAATTGAGAGATAATGTAATAAAGACTTCAAAAAAACTTGTGTCCTACAAAATGGATGGTGAGACAGGTACTAATAATTGTTACTTGGCGCGATTGAGTGTATTCAGGATAAAAACAATATTAGTAGTCTTAAGACGTAAAGGTTGAAGAAATAAGACCTACAATATGTATAAACGTTGGGTGTCATTGAAATAAGAAAACATTTTTCCTAATTTATAAATGAAAATTTTACATTGACATGTTCAGAGCGTAGGACTGGCGAATTGAACCACTGATTTTGTAGGACATTATCTCTCAATTTAACTAACAAATTAACTGTTACTGATAAAATTTTTGGTATCGTCAAACAAACAAGTTAATCTCTCACGCGGTTCGTTAGTCATTATCATCGAGAATTTTCGCGAGAGAAAAGTTGGGCGTCTCGTCGAAACGAAGCTACTGACAAAAATTTAGCCTGTTACTAATCGTGCTGTACTGTGGACTATTATATTTTGAACTGATTTATCAAAAATTCAACCACTTGCGTCGACAACGCGTTTCACACAACAACTATCTTAATTTCATATTTTTTAGTGAATTTCCTCCAAAGGAAATGCAGCTATTGTTTTTGCACCAATGTTGGAAATTTGGAAAAATTTCTCCAAATGTCCATCGATCGTACCTATTAGATGTTAAAAATCACTATCGCTAAAATTTGTATATATATATATATATATATATATATATATATATATATATATATATACATATGTACTTTTTTTAAATATCTGTGGGCTCTCTAGCGGCCACAGTTTTATTCTGATTGGAATGAAATTGGGTATTTGAGTCGCTTTTGGTATTCTAAAGGTCAAGTTCGTTAATGGGTAAAATCAGACGAGGGGAAAGAGGGTTTAGAGGGAGGGGAAAACACAAAATTTGACTATCTCCCTTAATATTTGAAAAATCGAAAAATTTAGCAGGAGTTAAGTTGTAGGTACTAAGTTTTACTGTAATTTTGTTTCGTATCATTTTTCTGTTACACTAATATTTACAGAAATATTTTCAATTAAAGATTGAAAATTCTAAATATCTCTGTTCACATTAGAGTTTGAGAAAAATGATCAAGTAATGAATTGTATTTGCAAATTTGATTTACTCCTTATACATTTTTCGATTTATCTAATATTAAGAGATATATTTAATATTTTGGGTTTGTTTGACACGAATACACGAAATATATTTTATTGTAAAAAATTTTGATTGTTGTTTCCATAGTAACTATAAACTATAATTGTTCTTTATCGTTCTATTTTAGCTATTAATAAATTTAATTTTTGCAAATACTAAAGTCATATCAGATATTATATTTCATTTTGATCACACTTAAATTATGACCACTAGAGAGTGATTTATGTATTCTAAGAAAATTCGCTAAGTTGACGCAGCTCCTGCGTAACAAATTTTTTATATTTTGAACTGATTTATCAAAAATTCATCCACTTGCGCCGACAACGCGTTTCACACGACCATAATTTCATATTTTATATGTAAAATTGTTAACTATTGAATTTTTGATCCGCATTTCATCATTGATAAAAGATACTCAACGCTATTTTGATTTTATCGCTTACCAGTTTAAGCCCCTGTGAATATGTTTGAATAGTCGTTCTATAATATTTTGTCATCGTTTATTTGCTTTTATCACCACTAAAAATATGTGTAATATATTTTCATAGGTTTTTTTTTTACTCCCTTGATCGATTGAAACTATTTTCACAACATTTATATAAAACCACCGCATCATATAATATATTCTCAAAAATATTTTATTAAAATGGAAAAAAAAAGAAAAGAAAATGAGAAAAATCTTCTTCATAGCATGTATTTAAACGTATTCATGTGGATTACATGATAGTATATAAGTTTAGATATGATGATGTTCTTGGTTATTTAATGATATGCATACGACAAGTCCGCAGCCGAAGAAAGGGTAAATGGTGCAAGAGTGTGGGACTTAGCCACTATAATCTTGAAATACGTACTTGATAGTATACACTATGAATAAATTACACTTGGAATACAAGTTACACTTACACTTGAAAGTACAAAATGGAACCTTCCAAAGTAATTTTCACAACATTCTGGATGTGTAAGTAATCATTTTTATACCAGTCTAAGTGGCCGAGCGGTCTAAGGCGTTATGTCTGCGCAGTATGCCTACTTGGAAACTGGGAGGTTATGGGTTCGAAGCCCGACATCGGCAGTTTGTCAATAATTAAGAAAAAAAGGGCGGTTAATTGACGAAACTGTCGGCGTATAGACAAGAACGAAGTAACCGGCTATGCATGAAAAGGTTTTCTGCAGTTTCCTTCACGAACTACAGATGAATATCGGCATAGTTCCTATCATAGCCGGCTGCAGCCGCATATCCTATCAATTCCAAGTCTATACACAAAAATTCCTTCCACTCCACTCACAATCTCACATCCTTAGACATTACAATGGACCTTATGGTCGAAGTGTCCAGGGCAGCCTCTACAATCTATCTATCTGTAATCATTTTTATCGTTAAAGCCAGCAATCTTTAGCTGGCATAAAGGCCCTATACCTGACTCGAAATTTGGCCATCTTTATAGCAGATAATTCATTCACATCACAGACGATATCAGATTTATTCTTGCCCATCAATATAAATTAAGTTCGATAAAGAATTACTTGATTGTTCGATGAAGAATTATTCGGTGAAGTTAAAATTTAATTTAGTGTGTTCGAGAATTTGGCTTTACGCAAGAAACGGAATTTTTTGCTTATTTTATTGATTCGCTAGTTTCTATAAATGTGTGTTCAAAGCTTTATTTTATTTCTTTAATGTGGTATATGATAATTTAGCCACTGACGATGATTGCAAGTCATATGTGTATATATATGTAAATTATATGTTTTAAATAAATTTGAACTATAAATATATTAAATTTCGAGATATTTAAGCTACTTTTTATTTTAGCTACTGACAACTATATGTCTTTCCGAAATGAAAAAAATTTCAATAAAAATACCTTGACAGTTAAGCAAATCTTACAAAAACTATTGGGGTTATTTTCGACAACATACACCCCTTGAGAAAATGTAACTCAAGCCTCAAATTTTAAAAAACACAAAAATTTTCATGTCGTAAAATTTGAAAATTCTCGAATAATAGTTTTTACAAAACAAAAAACAAGAATGACGGAATGATTAATAAGTATTGGAACATTAAAATTGCAAATATTTCTGTAAATATGAAAGCAAAAATTAACTGAGATAATTCAAACTTTGATTAATGACCTCTAATGCGTAAGGGTACACATTTTAATTATGGTTATTATCTACTAGGTCAGACCGATGGACGTTTGACACGAAGTTTTTTGCGAAATTGATTCGTTGGTACAACTAAAATAGCTGAATTTATGAAGAAAAGAAAATTTGCTAAAAGTCAATCAAAATATGTTTATTTGCTTGCAACAAGTAGGTCAAAACTTTGATATATTATACTGATAATAAAGTTTGACATATTATAATAATTATTCTCTATTCAACATTATATAACATACTTGATGAAGACAATATGGAAAACATATATATGAAAAGTCTATCATAAATACAGCTGTTTCAAAATTGCATATTTCAATATGCAAAATTTTCGTTCATTTCGAAATTATTTATCGGAGTGTTTCTCTGATTTTTAAGTTCTTTATTTTTTCAAGTGCCGATAAAAACTGTCTTCAAGAAAATATTTTTTAAACAAAAATAGTCAAAAACACTTCAGATCTTAATTTTAACGAAATTTAATTTAAAAAAAAGGACCTTCAAAGACATATAAAGCTGAAAAATGTACTCGAGGGTATTCAATCTCAAGACTAGACTCTTCACAAAATCATTATGGATTTTAGCAAACTACCGCAGAGCTTTGTGATACAAGTAAGTTCGACGATATTAAAGCAGCTTTCTATCGGGAGATGGAAATCTCTGTGGCCAACAAAGGCATCGAGATTTGATGAAAATACAAGGAATATTCAGTAGATAATTTAAATCATAGTGCAGGATTTTAAAGTAACAAAGATATTCAGTAGACATTTTGGACTACAGTGCAGGAGGTCATCCAATCGAAAAATTCAAGTTATTGATACGAAACTAATTGGAATTCTTACTGGTACGAAATAATGACCAAAAAAATCGGTCAAGTGCAAGCTATGCCCAATAAGTGTTCCATGAAATTGAATATAGCATGATGTTTGAACCTTTTGTTCAAACAGGCAAACTGCAAAAATTTTTCATTTCTCATAAGTTTTCATCAATCTATTACACCGAAGGCTAGTGCATACCCCCCTTCCCCCCTGTAGGAATTAATGACTCACATATTTTTTTGTTGGTATTGTCATGTAGTTTGTTAAAGATTAAACCATATCCCAGATAATCCAAGAGATGCGGAGAAAGTGACTTTTTAACCCCCGATGCAAAAATATAAAGTTAGAGGCCTTTGTATGTCTGTCTGTGATTCTGTCATGATGTGGTATCGTAGCTCACAAACGCGTGGACCGATTTGAATGCGGTTTTTTTATGATTATTACACATAAATTTGGTAGAGGTAACGGGAACTTCGTATTATGTTTCATATTATAGCGTTGGAGGGTTTCTATTTGTCCTTGAATTCATTTTATTTTAAATTTTTAGTTAATCGTGGTATATTTATAACCAATATTTTGGGCAGAAATTCTTCCCTACTTTTCCTTGATTACATATTCTTTCATTTTAAAAGCTTTTATTTAACTTGCAATGTATGTATGTATGTATGTTAGAGCCAAATCTAGCAAGCTGAATTAGACCCACTTCCATTTATCCAGTTCCGATGACAATGCATTTTTATGGTAAGCATGGCAAGAATCGACAAGGGGAAAGGAGGGTTTAGAGGGAGGGGGAAACATAAAAGTTGGTATATCTTGAAAAAGTCGCAAAACATATAAGAAGTAAAGTTGTAAAAAATTAGCTTTACTATAAAAAGCTTGTTTTAAAAAATGTTTTTTTTTTTAATAAAAACTTATTTTTTTCCGGATTTTTATAATTAGCAGTATTATATCGGCTAAGTTAACTAGTTCTGGGTACTGGTCTATAATACCTTAATCTTTTTATTCCGGATTTTATCTGTCCCGTTTTTCAAACTACAGAACACTGAAAACAGGTGAAATGTCTTTATTAACACCCTGTATTATAAAAATATATTCATTATTTTTAAACCTTTTCAAAAATGAAGTATAAAGATAAACTACGCTTTTATGAGTATTCATAAAAAGTTTTTTGTTCATTAAATAAATAAATGAAAAATAAAATACAAATAAATACTTTTTTTCTACATACAAAAAGTTTTGCCAATTATAATACAACACACAATATTTATTCTGTGAGATTCAACTGAAAAATATAAAAAATTAGATAAGTTTTTTTTTTTTACACTCAGCTTTTTCGAGCTTGCAACTCATTTGAAATACACAGTAATCACTTTACGTTTTGTTACTGTTTCATTTTACATTGAAAAAAGAAAAACCACCACGAGTGACTTAAAAAAACTTATTTGATAATACTCTCACGTTTATGTTAATATTTCATTCATATTTGTTTTAAAAAAAAAACTCGCTGTAAATGACTTTACACAAGGGTTTGTTAGTATTCCGTGCTGAAATTGGAAAAAACAGAACACTTATGAAATCAATTCGGTGTCTGTCATATACACTTTTCACAGAAAAACGCTGTAAACGACTTCAGAGGAGGTCAATTAAAAGCTTTTTGAAGCACCATTTAAATCATGTTTATCTAAGTTTATTCTGTTCAATTTTTTAAAAAAACATTTTCCGAAAAAACGTTTCGAAATTGGTTTTCCCCAGTATATCTCCAAAAGAATAGCTTTTTTTTCTCGGCAGCTGTGAGTCCGAATCAAATGAAAAATTTGCAGAGGGCTTAGGTATAACGTTATTATGATCCAACATTTGGACTATCTTAATGAATTTTGATCAGATAGAATAGAAATTTTTATCATTTCGATTAAAGGTAACCAAATTTTTTATCTGCTGGAAAACTTTGAGAATACTGTAATTTTACATTCGAATCAGGAGAAAGTCTTAAAAAAGCTTTTGAGCCGCGACCAAATTTACTGCCAACCGTATAAAGTTATTCCATAAGAATATAAGCTGAAACGGATGCGTAATGGTACTGATAATTTAGCGCAGGTGACGTTTTTTCATGCCAAAAACATGTTGTCAAAATGTCGCAAACTGTGATGAAACACAGTTGGGCAAACTCTGAACTACACAGACTTAAAATTTTGAGACAGGCAACCCATTTAATTTTGACTCGATTACAAAAGTTTATATTATGCTTATTATATAATGTATAAAATAAACTACAATCTAACAAAACATTTTGTTTTGTTTTGAAAAATGAAAATGTCTATCTTGATTTGACGTAAGCACGTAGCTTAGAAATGGGCTGATAAATCTCTAAAGCTCCTACTTCATGTATTTTTCAAGAATAATATTCTTTGACATATTAAAAGCATGTTGGTCTAACTTTAGGAATATTTTATTTTCTCGTAAGATCTGTAATTGGCAAACATTTTTTACGCAGGGGGAGGAACTCTTCATAATGTCACTTTCATAAAAACAAGGTGCAAAGGTGAGCAAAAACTTTTTTGTCATCCCCTAAAATAATCAGTAAAATTCGTCTCCGAGAAAGAGACTCCTTCAAATCGCCGAACAAAATTTAATTATTTTGCTGTTATCCACGTTGTTACTCCGAAACTATTGGATCAAATTATTATTTTTAGACAGCATGAGGTTTAATTCTAGAATTTCTTGACGACCTGAATTGCCCTAAATATTTTAAAAGTATTTTTATTGTAAAATATCAGGAAATGTAAATTTGGAATTGATTTGACTTGATGTGACAGATCTAACAATAAACTATGTTGTACATTTGTGTGCATATGTATATTTTTTTATTGTGCGCTGTCCCCAGTTTTCAAAATATGGTGGCAAAAACAAACCTTACAAAACAGTTTTAATTTTATTCAATAATTAATTCAAACGTTCGTCAACACCATTTTTTTTATGCATTTATATAAACTGCATATTTCAAAGAATATTTATAAACATTATTTATTATGGTGCCTACTTTAATAATATAGCAATTATAATTTTAAGTACAAAAAAATTCTGTTCTCCATAAGACGCTGTGTTCAACGTAGGGAATATGCATGAAAATTTTTTTTCACATTTATTTTCAGAATATGAAAATACTGTTAATACTGTAATATTTAAAAACGAAATTAAAATCCGACAAATATCAAGGAAGCTATAAGCTTTTAAAGATTATTTTACGTGTATTTTAAATTATGAAAGTGTAATATGACGTCACAAAACATATCAAGAGGGCTATCACCCTCTTTGTCTAATCGGGAATTTCAATCATTCATATCTCGCTTATTTTTAAAGTTATTTAAAAAGTAATTTTACCTTGATTTTTGTCAAGTAAACATGCTTCAATTCAAGTGAAAAAAATTTTCATGCATATTCCCTATTACTCTTTGAAATGATCATTAACAGGTTTTAAATTTTTGAGGGAGGATAACTACATAATTGAGTTATTCAATGCACTAAATAAATAATTTACTATCAAGCCTCATTTATGAACGTCCTTAAAAAAACTGTTCTAAACGAGGAATCCTTATTGTCGTGAATATAAAATAAACTCCTCTTTAAGTTATTTACAGCGTTTTATTATTTTAAATTCAATATCTCGTTTCTCGCATAAACAATAAAGAATGCCATCCGATTCAAGGTCATACAAATGTTTTGCTTCTTATACGTGTTCCAATTACGTAATACAACCCAACAAAAAAAAAACATTATTAAAAATTTATCATACCTAATTCATATTCTGTTTCTAAATCTTCTGCTATAGTCTCCATAATAGCCTCTGTCGTCGATGGGGCAGATATCCACCACCTTTGAATATATGAGTACGATACATGGGAACATCCAACAGGTCCAAAGATTACATAGATTGTGCAGCATATCTCATCATCTGCACATTTCTATATTCGAAATTGTTGTTGCTGTTGCGTCATTTTTTTTTCCAGTAAACACATTATAATTTATTTGTAACACTTTTTTTGCACTACATAGTATTTGGAAGAATATTTCGATTACCGCTTTTTTGCATTATAAAAAATTAGCAGATTTTAATTTATTATGAGTTTGTTGTATTAAAAAATATTATAAGATTCCATTGCTTGTTTATTTAAACTTTGTTTAAGGATTAACAATATATTATATGTATTAAATGTCGATTATTGCCCTTCTTGATTTGTAAAATGCATTAGGCACTGAAAATTCCTGACCAAAAAAAGAGGTGTTGTAAGTCATACGAAGTTTGTGTATATCTTTGGGAAATATTACGATGCGTAATTATTTTATTTGAAGGTTGGTTTAATCCGGATGGATTTTAGATATGTTTTTGATGAAAACAATGTTGAGTGGTTTAAAGATTGTTGGCTCTTTCCCTAGTTAGTGTACTTATTTTTGAGTGGTGTAAGCGCTGGGAAGACTTAAATTCTATTTTAGGTATTTCCAAACTATATCAGCTGATCGAGTACCCGCGCGAAAAGAACTATATAAAAAATTATATATGTAAAAAAAATATGTTGGTATTCCTGCGTGTTGTTGAAAACAACTGTCCGTTGTTGTCAGTGTTCCCATTCGTCACATAACACATCATGTATATACTAGTCATCATACATATACTAGTATATAATTTCAAACGATTTTCAAACAACGCGCTGGTACTCAGGATGCCAACTGAACCATAAAAAATAACCTTCTGCTGCGGACATGAAAAAAATGCACTTTTTTACGCATATTTTATCAAAAAACTTAACAACCCGATGGTCATTCTCCCAAAGTTTTAAGGAAAAATATTTCTAAGGAATTGAGGAAAGTATGTGTCGAATTTCAGAACAACCGTGACTATATTGAGAAAGTTCGAAGTAAAAACAGTCGGAATCGTGCATTTTATTTCACCATATTTATAAAGATGCTTGTTAAAGTTCTCCAACTTACATATCGATTTTCTCGAAAACGCCATGGTGATAAATTCTCAAAAAAATTCAGCTGATTCCTGAGGAGTCATTTTACTAATATTGTGAATTTTGTGAAGTTTTTGACAACCTAATAATAGTTTGGAAGTAACTTAATATTATACAATAGAATATCTACATGGCGTTTACACTCCTATTAAGAGCCAATGAACTTTAAACGACTGAACCGATTTAGCTATGAATCATTTCGATTAAACTAAGCTTGGAAACTACAAAGATACAGACATACTCATCATGCTAGGTACATATGGCCACAAAAGTAGCACCCATTTTTCAAAATATATTAATAGATTTGTGTCTTAAACATTCGGTTTTCGAAAAAATGCTTCGGATAAAAGTTGTTCATTATAAACTTATTAATAACTTTTATTCGAAACATTTTCCCGAAAACCGAATGAATAAGGTGCAAATCAACTAGATAATTAAAAAAAAAATAGCGCTATTTTTGTGATCTATTGTATTTTTACTACCAAACGGAAAATTTAATTCATTAAAATTTCACCTATGATTTGTATATTCGAATATTTTAAATAATGCCACTTTTAAAATACCATAATTTTATTTTTCTGTTTATATATTTTGTTAGAATATCACATTGATACATATTATCTGTATGTTAAATATATGAAATATTAAATGAAAACAACTTATTTTGACAACAATATAACGTTTTAGCTAATTTTAGAATAATACGTTATGTAAAAATATTTCACATCTGCCGGAAATCGCACAACGGACTTTTTTTACGTACGTGGAAAGCGCATTACCAATTCGGCAAATCCTGATCGAGAATTCTCGTGCCTCGAGAAATCAAAATTTCAAGAAACCAGAAACCCTAGTGTATACGCAAAGGTATCTAAATATGGAAGTAAATTGAAGTACACTACAACTTCTTTTAGGTCAACCATTTTTTATCGGGAAACTCTTTGAGCCGGAGTCTGTTGGCGAATAGAATTAAATAGCTCTAAACGGTTTAAGGAATAGAAACAAGTATGGTCAGCTCCTTTAAGTGTGTCTCATTCTGGACATCCGATACAATATAACCCATGTCACTTCTTGTATAGTTTTAAAACCATGTACACTCCCGTTCATAAAAATTGAACCAGTTGAAACATTCTAAGTGTAATATTATACCTACGTTTAGTAATATAAACGCCTAGAATGTGACTTACTAGTTCAATTTTTATGAACGGGAGTGTATGTGAAGAAAATGAATGAAATCTATCCTTATTGTGTAAAATTTACAAGAAATGATGATAAAAAAGTATTTCGTTGAATAAAATTGTTTCAAACAATATCCAGTTACTTGAGAGATAATATTGTTTAAAAATAATCATGATCACAAAATAAGAGTAACTATAACTGTATAATAAAGTAACTATAGCCAGGCTAGTAGTGAGTAAGAAGTACCAACATAATAAAGTCAATAAAATGAAATGTTGATCCTTTTTGAAACAAATTCAATTAGTAATAAAACTAATATAATCTATATTATATACTTGGTAATAAATATGTTTACTACAACAAATAATGTTCTCCTTTCTTTCGAATAAATAAACGATAGTTTGTTAAACATTCAAGGTGAAATAACTCTAATTGTTGTCTATACTATCCGTTACACCCGTTCGCTTCACTGAGCGTAACGTCAAACTTAAAGTATAAAATTTATCGTTTATAATAATAATTCGATTCGATGGAAACTAATAAGCCAAGGCTGTGTTTAAATTTTATCCTTTACTTAACTCTTCTAAGAGTTATGAAAATTTATTATTTTAATTTATAAATAATATAATAAACTTATACATTGTTCATTGTTCATTGTTACTTGTTTAATTAAATAAAGTAATAAAATGACTTCGTTATTTTTTACCCTGATTGTTTGATAAAAAGATGTGGCAATAGAGCGCGCTATCATTTTTATATATGAGGTATGTATGTTTATATGTTTGAGCTTTTTTAAACATAAATAATAATTTTATTAGTATAATTAAGTTTTATTAATTGGGCAATTTTAGATAGATTATTTATTTATGCCTAAAATCTTGAAAAAATCGATTTCAAAATTACAGCGAGAAATATTCTGTGCAAGTTTCAAATTAAAATTTCTAAGCTTTTTTGAATTGCGTACTCTATCGGTAACTATGATGTCTTACTTATTCCCCATATCTATACTAATATAATAAAGCTGAAGAGTTTTTTTTGTTTGTTTGTTTGACTGTCAGTCCGATTTGAAAATTTTTTTTTAAGATGTAGAGCCCGTTTATTGATGAAGGTTATAGTCTATATACAAATTTAACACGGGTGAAACCGCGGGGGATAGCTAGTCAATTATAAAATGAATCGTTAAGAATGTGATTACAACAGGATAATCATTTTTTAAGTTTGTGAAATATTTCAAATTGGTTAAATTTCCTAAATATAAAAGCAGTAAATTAATTTTCAAAGTTAAAAAGCAGTAGTTTTCAAATTGCTTTTATCTACTATTAGAGTAAAGTGTATGTTTGAAAGAAAAATTTCTTAATTTTAACGTTTAATATTCATTTTATGAACATAGTTTGTACACATTGTAAACTTTAAATGTAAACTTTGACATATTTACATATTTATAACCTGGCTTATTTTTATTCTGCATTATTGCGTTTTATCTTTGACAAAATATTATATATAATTAATAATAACCGTAAAAAAAGCAGTAATTCATGTTTTACGGAGTATAAAGTCCGTAAATCACATGTTACTGCTTTTCGATTTACAACAATTAAAGACAAGTGACCCCTTATTTTAGGCATTTTAATTAATTTTAATCTAAAATCACACTTTTCATTCAATACGTCGTTCAATAATTAATATGGAAAATAATATTATGAATTTAGTTTAAGATTTAAACTAAGATATCTGTTTTCTCTGTTTTTACACTGTACTGCCTTTTACCTAAGTACGCCTGTATTAATTTGATACATAATTGTAGAAAATTTCATTCCAAGAATATCAATAACTTAAACGTTGATTATAGTTTTTCTACACAATGCAAAATTTTCCAGATAATAAGAGTCCAGCATATTATATGTAATAGATAATCTTACTCTCTTTCAATATTTTGATAACTCACTGTCTACATATATTGTTTTCGCTTATGAAACTACACAGTATTATAATAATGAATAATGAAAGTGTCAAAATGAATAAAAAAATTGACAAGTGATGAATAAATTTATATGAAATCAATATAGAATTATATAAAATTCAACATATATATATATATATATATATATATATATATATATATATATATATATATATATATATATATATATATTGTCTATTTTTGTATTTGCTATCTTGTTTACAAAAACTATAGTAGATGATTTATTTATTGAAGATATTTATTACTTAATACATAAAAACAAAAATATCGGATATTAAAAATTAGTGTCTATTACTACAAAATTAATCCTAGAGTTTTGTTACTTTTGTCAAAATGTTTTTTACGATTTATAAAAATTTAGTTTTATTAACATTTATTTAATTTGGTTTGTTGTCTGAACAAATTTTGCTATAAAAATTTTGACTAGTTTTAATTGAGGTAGAGCATTGAAATCTTGCACACGTATATGAGTTCGATGACAATGCAAAACTCGGGAAAATACTCTTTCAGAATGCATCCAAGAGGCTGTCCTTTGATGCACTCAATCTGAACAAGTTGAGTACAACTTCGAAAGGTTACCCAATTCGTCACCGGACATTATCACCGTTGAAAACATCTGCACACAATAGGACTCCGCAATGTATCCATTATGTGCAGATTGCTTGCGAGGTGGAAGAAAAATCCAGCTACATCATCTTTAACTACGAATCTCTCGATTACAGCAGATACGATATATTTGGTGCTTCTCACACCGAATAAACAGACGTTCAGGAAAACCTGATAAGCAAGCTTCTGGCTATTCTCAAAATATGGCAGAAACGAATCTCGTCAGACTCAAGATTTATCTATCAAGATTTATCTATATCTGTGCATGACAATGCAATATAGTTTTTCTAATATTGTTCTTAATCTAATTTGACCCTTAATTTGGGTATGCAATTTTTGAAATAATTGAAATACTTTAATATTTTTAATGCAATTTTCGAGAGGGAAAACTTTTATCGCTAACAAAGCAATAACGAAAGTTACATCTTATTCAGGTAGCCACATCACTTAAACTTGACTCCAAATTTTTCTATATTTATTCCAAATACATGATCTCTTACGAATGTCTTTAATCAATAACACCGGAAATTAATGGTTTGAGAAAAATCGGCAAACTTGACCTCAAAAAAAAAAACAACAATTTTCAATAGATAGAGCGATGTTTCAAACGTACCCCAAAAAAAATGCGAAATGATTCACCACACAGTTTAGATTACATTAATTTTTTTAATATTTTAGTTTTGCTTCTATTTCTGTTTTTCACACATAATATGTTATACATAATATGTTATATAACATATTATGTTATTTAAATTGATCTCGGATTGCGCCTACCAATCTACCTTAAGTAAGGTTATATTAGTATTACCATAGAATTTTTTCGATTGTTGTTTAGCTTGGAATTATATTTAGCTTTTCTTAGAATTTCAACAAATAAAAATTTCTTAGAAATTTATGAGCAAATAAACATTTGCTTGTCTCAAACAATAACATTGAAATCCCATCATTATATTCAGTTCAGTACCGGAAGTATAAAGAAATTCCAATCAAAATAGAAGAATACATTAATTTTTGTTGGGATTTCTCAAGCGAATAAAAAATCCCTGTGAAATTAATATTTCTTACGAATGATTATGTATGTCTGTTTATTTGTTAATTTGTTCGAGCATCACACAAAAACTACTGGACCGATTTTGATGAAACATTTTTTGTATAAAGGCTTATACAAAATTGTTTTTTTATCGCTACGAGTGATAAAATTAGAAAATATTCACTAATATAAACATTTGGAAGTAGTGGCGATAAATATTTAAAGAAGTGGAAGGGGTGGGAAAATACATTTTTAGACACAAAAAGACGGGAGCCGGAGATATAACAATAAAACGCGAACGAAGCCTCGAATATGAGCTAGTATATAATATTTATCTATGAATATTAGTCGCAGTTTGGTGACCGCTGGTTTAACAGCTAAATGTTTTTCTTCTCCAACTTCCATAAATTAGGGAATATTAAAACAGTAGTATTTAAGTTGCAACAGCTGTAAGCTTTTCAAACACTTGTAATTTGTAATAAAGTCATAAATTGGAAACAAACAAGAATCGTATAACACCATTTTATGCCTTTGTTTTACATGTAGAATACATTCCTAATATTTAAGGTACGCGTTCCTCCCGATTTACCTTCTATATCTGCCATCTTTGTATAACTCTTTCTGTAAATTGAACAAACTTTAATTTCACGTTTTAATTGCTTTGAAAGTAAATTATGTAACTTTATTATACCACGTCTAGTTGTTATAGAAAACTTGTGAATTTCTAATACGAAATATATTTTATATAATTAAAATCAGTAAATAACTATAATTTGTAATATATTATAAATATCGCATGTTATATTGTATATATAATTTGCAATAACCGAATTTGACTATTGCTTAAAATTTTACCCATTACACAATATGGTAGCGGTCAAGACAACGGCGTTATGTCTGCGCAGTATGCATAACTGGAAACTGGGAGGATATGGGATTCGAATCCCGACATCGGCAGTTTGTCAATTATTAGGAAAAAAAAGGGCGGTTAGTTGACTAACAGTCAACTAGGTCAGTTGACTGTTGGCGTATGGACAAGATTGAAGTAATCGGCTATGCTTGAGAAGGTTTTCTGTAGTTTCGTTCACGAACTCCAGATGAATATCGGCATAGTTCCTATCATAGTCGGCTGCAGTCCTTCCACTCCACTCACATCCTTAGGCATCACAATGGACCTTATGGCCGAAGTGTAGCCCGTATAGAGCCGCCTCTACAATCTAGATCGTGATGACATTTTGCTTAAAACGTGCTGCGCCAGGGACAGACACTTAGCCGCACTAGGCAGCTTCAAAAATGCCATCCTCTCCTTTAAGGTACATTTTCATGCTGATGCTTGACGCTTACGTGGGTCGTCGATATGGGAAATATGATCAATCATGTAACAAGTTTGGACACCATGTTCGAAAACGCTAGAAGTTGAAACGCTAGAAATGAAGCCAAATTGTTCGCTTGACGCTGCTATTAATTCGAATTGATTTATTGTAAATTCGCTTTTTTGGTTCTATATTGTGTTTTAGATGAATTAATTTAGAAGAATGAGACTGTTTGAGTGCCAAATTAGCTCGAGACACTCTGGTGCTGACGCCAGAGTGTTGACGAAAAAAAAAGGCATCAACCTTCGGGAATCAATTCTGACCACATCAACGCTCGAGCTGGCGTCAATGTTCTTAACAAAATTTGTTTGCTAAGAACATTTGCCGCTGTGGGCGGCAGCTGTCTACCTTAGCTTCCGGGTAAATCCATCACTGGTGCTGCCAGATTGGTAAATTTTCCCATAAATTTAGTGGATATAATAAACCCTAGTCGAAAATCCAGACTTATTCTTGGGGATTGCCATGTTTTAAAATTTTTGTATTGAAGTTTGTTTGTAGGGAAAATTCCCGAATTTGGCAATACTGCTAACAAACTAGTAAATGTGTCCTCAGAGAAACACTCTGAAATTTTTTTACTGGCTGACTTTTTAAGGACTTACAGTTGTTCTGAACACGATCATTTTAAGTATGTTAAGCATTGGGAAATACCCAAAATATTCGATCTAAGAAAAATTATTCAAATAAATTGAATTTAATAATTCACCACGCTTTAGATTATATCTATTTGAATATTGAATCTAATATACAAAAAGCTTTATGAACAGTTAAGAGAATACTCATAACCCGTTGTAGGTTTAATATTAGCGTAAACAGCCGAATTCGTGTGGCCTTATTTTCATATATAGGTATATAATTTTAATTAAATCTACAAATATATCGGTCGGATATTATAAGTATCAACTAATTCTTTTAAATAAGAAAAGTCTACAAGTATTCAATTGAATTTAGTTTTTAATGAATACGATCTCAACATAACGTCATTTAAATAGGAACGCAACGTTTCCTTTTTTACCATCACTAAAATATTAGCTCAGAAAATCGAGAAAAACTATTAAAGTTACCAGTCCAAGTAGCCGAGTGGTCTAAGGCGTTATGTCTGCACAGTATGCCTACTTGGAAACTGGGACGTTATGGATTCGAATCCCGATATCGGCAGTTTGTCAATTATTAAGAGAAAAAAAGGGGCGGTTAAATCACTAAACTGTCGGCATATGGACAAGAACGAAGTAACCGGCTATGCTTCAGAAGGTTTCCTGCAGTTTCCTTCACGAACTCCAGATGAATATCGGCATAGTTCCTATCATAGTCGGCTGTAGTCTATACACAAAAATTCCTTCCACTCCACTCACATCCTCACATTCTTAGGCATCACAATGGACCTTATGGTCCAAGTGTAGCCTCTACAATCTATCTCTATCTATCTATCTAAGTTAAGTGAAAGTGCATGGGTTTTTAAGACATGTGTATGAACCGTACCGTCTATATTTGGGCCTTGATGCTCCATTCAAATTTCGCGGAGAAATTTCAAATTAGTACGTCAAATAGTTTTAGCGAAAATCAACTTTAGAGAAAATGGACACAGAAGTGATTCATGAAATGAGTCACCTTAAGTAAAAGAGGAAAAATGCAGGAACGATATATTTCTCTAATTGAAAACTAAACAAAATATGAAAATAGCTACGAAGCATAATTTTCATTTGATTTGATACATTTTAAAAATAAAACGTCATTGTTGAATACATTATTCATCGTTTCAAGAGTTTCATGTACAAGATGATTTGTTTGCTAGGGAACAAACTTTGTCAGATGCAATTTTTAGAAAAAAAATTGCGCTCGGAGCGAATACCTAATATGTCTGTGACATTAGTAGTGATGTGTTCTATAATTTTCGAAGCTACTGTAGTTTGTAATACTGAGATACTGTAATACTGAGACATTTCATGTATCCATATACACACTTGCCGAGAATAGCTATAAAATCCATATTTTATTGATGTTTATCTTTTCAACAAATAGGACAAAAATAGTTTTCTTGGTTTCAAAAAATTCCCCATAAATAAAAAGCACTCAACTGGTACATTTAACCCATGCAAAAAGTTTCAACTTTGATAGTGAATATATCTCATTTATTAGATGGGCAAAAATTGTAAATTTAGCAATTTTCTCAAGCAGACGGTTATTTGTAACATCTACTCAAAATTTGATTATATTTTGCAGAAAATTGGGTTTACGGACATACGACCTTAATTATTAAAAAAATTAAATATTATATTATCAAATGATAATTAATGAGAACCCTGGGTTTTTGAAATAAAATTTCAAATTCGCCCCAATTACCTAGATCAGTTTTTGTATTACAAATACGTATTTCGACTACAAGGTAGTCATCATCAGTATAAATTAGCTAATCGTAATTTACTCTTTGACAATTAGAAATATATAGAAAATCGAAATCAATAGACAAAATAAATAAAAAATTACACAAAATAAATTAAAATATAATAAATTTTATTGAAATTACTCTTATAAAAATTGCTTTCATTCGATTTACTCTTGTAACATCCCTCTTATTAAAATTACTCTTATATTGTCTCAGGATATGATATTCGTTGCTAATTTGGTGACAGTTTCAGTTGGTGAAATTAAACTTCAAAACATACCTTCAAAAATACACGCCGACGTAAAACACACACTGAAATACATGAATCACATACTAACATATTATATCGGCTTACAACACTATGTCAAGTGATCAAAAATTTGACAGATTGGGTGCGACCAAGTTTCGAGCTAGAATATCAATCACTCTGTACAAATATGATTTCAATAATTTTTTTCATTTGTCATCACAATTATTTAAAATGAAAGAATGGACAATTGAATTTACTATTGTAGGTACCTAACAATGTCTCTGCAGTGACCAGAGTATGAATGGTATGATATGTGTTATAGTCAAAACTAGAATTCCGTCAAAACAATTTCTTATGACGAAGTCAGTAAGAGGTTTAGATTTAGTCTCTTGGTACAACAAAAAATTAAAACAGAAATTTATAATTCTGAAAGACAATAAAATGATGGTACTATTTGGCCACAAAAGTAGCGCTCATTAATCAAAAATTTTTTTTGGTTGATTCGAACCTTCTTCATTCGGTTTTTGGAAAAATGTTTCGAGTAATAGATGTTAGTATATTTATAATGAACAATTTTTATTCGAAGTGTTTTTTCGAAAACCCAATGATTAAGATATCAATCAATTATACAATTTTGAAAAATGAGCGTCGGTTTTGTGGCCCATAGTAACATTATTTTGTCTTTTAGATTATAAATTTCTGTTTTAATTTGGCCACTTTTTTTGGTCATGTATATACGTTAATAATAAAAAACAGTTTTGTTTGACATTGATTTCGTTAGTCAAAACTAGTTTTGGGCTGATTGCGGGCATTGATTATAATATATACAATACTTACAACATGTCTATCAATCTTAATATAACAATTTCATCGAAAGTTGATTAAAAAAAATTTTTTTCTACTCGAAAAGGTCTATTATTATTTGAAAGAATTTGTTGAATAGCAATTGCAATGATTTCGATGTATTCTAGGAATTATATTGTCAAGAATAAAGATCATTATTATTAACATGTAAATTCATAGACATTATTAGTATAAGTAAAACAAACAGTTCGCACATTGATACTGAAGTGAGTATAAACAGGATATTTAAATAGTTGACATTTACTTCATGAAAGGATTTCCCAATCGGAATTTAAGGAATAAGGATCAACATTCAGTGAAATTACTATATCGTACAGTGTGTCTACTTAAGTTGGCTCCATATGGAAAACTTTTTTATTATAAGGTTTACGAAAAAAAGTTATCCTTTATAAAAATCTCTACTTTCGAAAATATTAACATTCAGCTATTTACTTTTGACATCGAATGTACAGGGTGTGCAGAAATTGAAAAAGTTCGATAGGAATTTTTTTTTCACTTCAATTTTAAATTAAATTTTGCAAATGCTACTTATAAAACACGTTATCTGTTATTCTAATTAACCAGTTATCGTACTTCAAATGTTTATTTGCTGATTTGAAACATTTAATGAATGATATGTAACAAAATAATGAATACAGAACATTTATTTTTCATACGTTACATTACAAATACAATTATTATTGTTGGCGTAAGTAACAACAGTTATCTTCAGTTCGTTTTTGACTCAACGCATCAACCTTCGCGTTCCATACATGTAATTGTTCTTTTACAAAATTCTTTAAATCCACTCCTACATATTTCGGGAGTGATTTCTTGAACCGTTTCCCGTATAATCTGTTCTATATGGTCTACATTTAGAACAAAAATATACAAAATTTAATTTAAAATTGAAGTGGTCAAAACATTCCTATCGAACTTTTTTAATTTTTAGACACCCTATACATTCGATGTCAAAAGTGAAAAGCTGAATATTAATATTTTCGAATGCAGAGATTTTTATAAAGAATAACTTTTTTTCGTAAACCTTATAATAAAAAAGTTTTCCATATGGAGCCAACTTAAGTAGACACACTGTATAATTTGTGTGTATAGTCAATTATCGATAATATTTGTAAAAATGCTTTCGAGTTGGAAGTTTCGTCATCCACCTCGCATATCGTTATAATGTGAATATGCGAGAGAAAAAAAATAACTGGGAATTGAAATTAAATGAATTGTGAGTAATTTTAATTAAATTTCAAATCTTTTTTATTTGCAGAATAAATAGAACGTTCGAGTCGAGTGTTCAAGTCATTCATGCGATACAAGTTTTTGTTCGAGTGATGATAGATATAATATAAAAATTTTTAAGTCTATATTGGCTGTGCACCAGTGGCGTAGCGTAGTGGGGGCGGCAAAATTTCACAATAAATAATAATAATATCTTGTAAATATTTGAACCATTTCATATTTTGATAGTGCTATAAAAGACTTTGATCTTAAAATAAGTAGACGAATAAAGTTTTAGTTAAAGACAGAAGTTTTGTTTTTGATTCTAATAAGTATATTATTTTTCAATAAAAATATAAATATTAACAGTATCGTTCTAGTTCTAATTGGAAGTCGATTTGCGTTTTATATTCAATTCGGAAATAACTAAATCTTGTTGATCGTCAAGGTATAATCATAAGTGTTCTATACCTGTTATATCAATGTAAGTGGCATACGTGTAATAATTTTTGTAAGAAATGTGATTATTATATTGTAAAACATATATATATATATATATATATATATATATATATATATATATATATATATATATATATTACTTTTTTATTTGTAACCTGTACAATACAAAATAATGATGACTGTTCTTGCCGAAAAGTTCTTTAGAATAACTTTATATTATAGTCTTCTTTTAAACTGAAATACTTAAATAAGAGGGCGGCAAAATTTTCTTCCGCCCTGGGCGGCTGACACCCACGCTACCACGCTACGTCACTGCTGTGCACTATAAATTAAAAAAGCACAACACTACGGGATGGTTTGAAAACTCTGATATACTTTGTCATATGGTTAAAAAATAAATGGCTTCTGACAAAAATTGAATATTTATAGAAGCTACCTTTTAATAACATGACTTACTATAGCCAAGTTTTCAAACCATCCCGAAGTATTGTACATTTTGATCACATTGTCGCTAGTCTCGATCACTATGCAGACAGCTAATATACAGACTGCAATGTGGTATGTATGTAGAGGTAATGTATTCGAACTCGAAAATCGCTGTTGAGAAAAACCTGATTTCTTATCGAAGCTTTACGTTCTTGGATCCCCTGAGGTTAAAATCTTTTTGGTCGTTGGTTTTTTTCTAAGAGTCTTTGTAAGTTAAATTTTGTTGGTATTATTTCGAATTTTGCATCGTTTCAGAGATATAGAACCATCAAGATCTCTTCGAAATTTGTAAAAAAATTTTTGAATTTCTCTCTCAGAAATGGCACACGTTTTAATAATAAATTAATCTTTGGCATTGATTTTTCATAACGGAAAAAAATTTAGTAAAATTACTTTTTATATCTGGTAATATATATATATATATATATATATATATATATATATATATATATATACAAGGGTATATTAAGTTTAGTCCCGACTTTGTAGCGCTGGAAAAAGAAGACCGTTCACAAAATGACCGAATTAGTTCATTTCCGCAAGTCTGTAGGCACAATTACTCAAAAGAGATAACTAGCTGAAATTTTGTGTGTGTGTTCCTGAGCTAAAAAGTAGCTCTCCCATCAGGGGATGAAATATCCACCTTTGAAACGGTAAAATATAAACAAAAATTGTCCCTTTTTAAAAATAATCAACAATTGTTTGAAACATTTTTTCATAAAACCAGTGTACACTGGGTATTTAAACAATTAGCTCAGTGAGTTGTTATTTTCACTTGTTTTAATTCTAACAAATTAGATACCAAATGCTTGAATTAGAAAATAGTAAAAAAGAAACAAAATTAAACAAAATGGATACACACTGCAGTTTTTTAATAAAAGAAAAATAACTTTTGAATAAAAGTTTTCAGCACTGTTTGTTCTGTACAATAGAAAACAAGTAGACGAATATAGAAAACATGTATGGAAAATAAAAAAAGAAGAAGAGATAAACGAACGTCTCGTTGAATAAAAGCAACTGATGGAAAAACGTTCAATTGTCACAATTTATTCCTTCAGGATTTTACTTAGAACTGTAAATTACAACACAACTACTTATACTACTATTCTAGATCATTATAATACATCTAGTAGAGATACATATACTAAACATATGATACCTCTTATATAGAGTGTTTAATGCAAATATTAATAAGATAATCAAAGAGAACTCTAGGTTTTTTGAAATTAAATTTCAAGTTTTGCCCCAATTTCTAGAACAATAGGGAATATGCATGACAATTTTTTTTCGCTTGAATTGAAGCATGTTTACTTGACAAATATCAAGGTAAAATTTCTTTTTATATAACTTTAAAAATAAGCGAGATATGAATGATTGAAATTCCCGATTAGATAAAGAGGGGATAGCCCTCTTGATATGTTATGTGACGTCATATTACACTTTCATCATTTAAAATACACGTAAAACTCCGTTTTTAGTATTTTTGCAAGAAAGAGACAGATAATAATCTTTAAAAGCTTATAGCTTCCTTGATATTTGTCGGATTTTAATTTCGTTTTTAAATATTATTACAGTATTAACAGTATTTTCATATTCTGAAAATAAATGTGAAAAAAAATTTCATGCATATTCCCTATTACTTGTATTTTATAAATACGTATTTCGATTACAAACTAGTCATCATCAGTATGAATTAGCTAATCGTTACTATCTCTGGGATATGGAGTCAGAGATATTATGCTAATTTGGTGAGTGTCTCATAATAATGTTAAACAATTTTTCTCTTTTATATGGTCTGACTGAGGTAGAGCCTGAAGGATTATTTGAGTTGACTGACCAATTAAGGGATTAAGTGTGTGCTGAACCCAACCCATTTATTGGCGGTATCCTTTTCTGACCATGCGGTGTTGTTATTGTCTATAAGGTGAGGGTGTTGATCGACGCGAACCTTGATATTCAGATATTCAATTTTGAATATGGTTTAATTTTATTAAATTAGAATTTGGAATTGGGACATTGTCTAAATTCATTATCTGTTTTCTTAATTTGTGTATGTAGATACTTTTGTATGCATCTAATTCTGTGGGATTTTTGTACCGATTTCAGTAGTTTTATATTAATACTGATGATGACGACTACTTTGTAGTCGAAATATGTATTTATAAAATACAAATAATTATTCTAGGAATTGGGGCAAAATTTAATTTCAGAGTGTTTAATGTTTAAGGTCGTTCAAGAGGAAACTCATTTTTCTTGAAATTTCGATGAAATTTAAATATTCAAATGTTAAGATCAGTAAAGTTAATTTCAACAAGTGAAAATAACAACTAACTGAGTTTGTGCTTAAATACCCGACTTATACTGCATTTATGAAAAAAAGTTTCAAACAAAAGTTGTTTATTTTTAAAAAAGGAACATTCTTGTCTATACGCCGACAGTTTAGTCAATTAACCGACCTTTTTTTTTCTTAATAATTGAGAAAATGCCGATGTCGGGATTCGAACCCATAAACTCCCAGTTTCCAAATAGGCATACTACACAGACATAACGCCTTAGACCGCTCGGCCACTTGGACTGGTATTCAAACGCATTACTTAAATGTCAAATTAATAAATTGCTGGTCACCTCCATTAGTAAAACATAATCGAAATACAACCATACTAACAATGAATGGATAGACACAAAGTTTACAAAAACAATTAAATATATATATATATATATATATATATATATATATATATATATATATATATATATATATATATATATATATATGTTTTTTACACAAATGATACAAATGAATTTTTCTAGAACAATATGTAGATTTATACGAATATGTTTATATGTTTAGGGATTGTTAAAGAAACGTCTTCAGGGAATATCAGAGACAAGAAATGAACAATGTTTTAGGAGTAAACGCATCCATCCATATATACAACACGTAAACATTCTACAAAGTCATTCAAAAGTAAATCAAATTTATGGTGAATAGTATTCGAGTTAAGTTTTTTTTTTACATATTATTTTCGCACAGAAAAACAAAAGAAAAAAATATTAGGTGTCGATAACAGTTTTACGAGATTTCCTTACTTAATGCCATTTTATATGGTTGTAAAAGTTAAATAATAAAATATAAAAGAAGTGGGTTGATATAACATATACATACTCGTACACTCCCGTTCCGAAAAATTGTACCAGTTGAAATATTCTAAGTGTTACTGTGTAATATTATACGTATATATTTATAGTAATATCAACACTTGTGATGATGTGATTTATTGGTTCAATTTTTATGAACGGGAATGTACAATGTTTGAAAATATTTTAGAGTTTTTATTGGCTTGGTTTTAATAAGATTTTGTTTCTTACTCTTGTTGTTCTATTTAGTATCTAGATTACATTAATGCATATGCCACAGATACGAAAAAAGGATACAGTGAAAATCGTTTATAATGACATCACAGAAGGTAATACTATTAGATCAGTGATTCTCAACCTTTTTTTTTGTCGCGGCCCAATTTTTATCGATTTCAAAATTTGACGGCACACAAAGATAAGTTTAAAAGTTGTTTACTTACGTATAATACACTGTGTAAAATAGTTTATGATCATAATTTTGAATGTAAAATAAAATAATATGTACTACAAAAACAACAGTACGTTTATTAAGGGATTCATTACAAGTTAATAATAACAATACTTTTAATGAGAAATTTGAGATTGATGTTTTTCGATAATTTCATTAGTATTTGGTCGTAAAAATGACAATGCTACTCTCATATCGTCTTCTACATTTAACAGTTTCGATCTTTTTTCGTTTTTATGTTGGTTAATACTTTACTATATATACTTCTAAAATTTGGCGGCACACAAAAGTCCCGCCGCACAGTGGTTGAGACTCACTATATTAGATACTAGCATTACTCGTTCCGACTTCGCTCGCGAAAATTGTGTAAATACCTTATATATATTTATAGATTTCATGTTCATGTATCGATTTATAGTGTAATATAGATTAAAGTTTCTATAGAAAATAGAAAGGGCACAGAGGACTTCTTAGTGTCGGTGCTAGGGATCCATTTACGGTACCTCTCTTGCTAATTATTATTCTATAGAAAGGCCTGTATTTGTAAAATTTTGGAAATGAATTACGTATCAATAAATTAAAAAAAAAAACGACGTTTCGAACTGCCTAAATTGAGAAAAAAATAATTCGCGTACTTCACCCCCTTAAGGAGGGATTTTCTAAATATCCTTTCTCAGTGCACCTCTTTGGAACAAATCTTCCAAATTTTATGTTTCTAACATCAATAGTTTTGTTAGCCCAATGTACCTCCTATAATTATCCCCCAGAGTCTATTTTGATTCTGGGGGTTCATTTCAGGAGGTAAATTGGGATATAGGAAACAAGTTTTTCAAGGGCATCATGTTGAGTGTCAAATAAAGCTTAGTGAAGAACGAATTCCAAGACATTTTGATAAATTTAATTCATGCATCTTTAAAAACTTATTTCGTGAAAAACGCAATTATATTTATGAATTCATATTTCTAATTTTTTATATTATACACATAGCATCAGTGTAGTGCGGTTTGCATATAAAAAACCCACGTTCAACATCACATCTTGGAATATTTAAATTTTACACTCGTAAAAATCTGCGTTTAGGGAAGCAAATGTTTGTGTGTTTTTACACCGGAAGCTCGGCGTTAGACGTAACTCGTACTTGATCGATTTTAACAAAATAAATTTGATTAAAAAATGCCGTAATATAGCAATATAATATTAAAATACCTTCACGATTTTTAAATTCAATAATTCTTTCTGGAATTAATATTTATTGAGTTTAGCTTTTTTAGATTATAGTAAATATTTAGGAGGTTCGATATAGAGCGATACCAGCCTGCAGAAAGGACAAATATCGTAACTTTATATTTGGAAAACGGAAGAAGCTTCATTTCGACTCAGACAAACAATCGACGATATTTTAATGTCAGCATATGCTCCTTCTAACCATACGATATTACTGATTATTTTCTTTGGGGTTATCTGAAAGAAAGGGTTTATGTAAACAAGCCACAATGCTTGGAACAACTTAGAATATTAGGTGAGAGATTTTGGGAATATCTTAAGAAACTTTACGAAAGGTCAGATGTGCTAAAAAGAACTCATAGTTTTCAGCGCGAAAGGGGATATCATTTGTTTAACATAATTTTTCGTAAATAGTTGGAAAAAAAACTTCAAGAAACACACTTTATATTATGAGTTGCAAAATATCAAGTTTCTTAACTTCTCATATACTTTTTTTAAATTTAAAATCGTGAAGGTAGTTGCGCCACCTTACTTTTGTGCCACCTTGTATAAGCTAATAACATACACTCCCCCTGGAATTTTTATATTTTATCGTTATATTCGATATGCTGTATACAGCGATGTCGCTATAAACGTTTTTCACTATACACATTCTTAAAAAAAAAAGTACTAAAAATATAGTACTTGGTTTGGCTGTCAGGCGAGAATAATGCTATTCAATTTACGATTCTTATCTGCATACGAAAATACGAATACGTATGCATAAATACGAATAAATTTTAGGTTCAGATATGAATATTGAATAATACTCGTTCAACTAAACTCGTATACTCGTTCAAGTGAAAAATTTTAAAAATAATTTTCACGATACTCTGAATGGAGGATTTAAATATCTTCTTTCGTACTTCTCTGAATAACACAGTCAGACTGATCTGGATACCAAGGCACTCTGGCGTTAAAGGGAACGAAGTAGTGGACTCGTTGGCACGAGAGGGGTAATCTCAAACGCCCCTTTCACCTGAGTCTATCATTCCCATAGCAAGATGCTCCGTAATTTACCGAATCAAGGGGTGGCTGCCGCAAGCTCATCTCGATTATTGGGACTTTGCGCAGGGTATGCGACAGACCAAGTTGTGCATAAGCACAGCTAGGCCATTCGACTGTGCTCGGTTGAAACTCAATATAATGCAGTTGAGAAGGGAGGTGGGGCTCTAGGCAGGACACTTTCGATTGAACTACCGCCTTCATAACTTGGGGATCTAAAATAGCACCTATTACCCGGAGATCACCTTTGGGCGACAGATTGTTCTCAAGGAGGACACAGAGGTCTCCTTGGTCTAGGTGCTAGGGACCCATTTGCGGTACCCCTCTTTCTAATTATTACTATTACTTCTCTGAGGAGACGAAAAAAAAACATTAAGGCTCTTCTGTTGATAAATAATTGAGCCAAATATTTTCATCCGTAAACTTGGCCTCAAAAGTCGATGCCATTTCTTTAAATTTTATAGTTGATTTGTGGTTTTAGAAAAAAATTTTCGAATAAAAGTTCATTATAAATTTAGTAACAACTTTTATTCGATATTTTTCGAAAACCGAATGAATAGGGCACAAATCAATTATAAAATTAAAAAGGCGTTACGCAGGAGCTGCGTCAACTTAGCAAATTTCTTTAGAATACATATATCACTCTCTAGTCACAATTTAAGTCTGATCAAAATGAAATGTCGTATCTGATTTCATTTTAGTATTTTCAAGGCCAATTTTATAAATAAATGGCAGACGTCAAGGGGAAAAGGGGGCATAAAGATAGAAGAAAACACAAAATATAAAATATCTCTCTTAATATTGGAACAATCGAAAAATGTATAAGAAGTAATGTTGTAGAAAATCAAGTTTGCTATAATTCATTGCCTTATCATTTTTTCCAAACTCTAATGTGTACAGAGATATTTGGAATTTAACTTTCAATCTTTAATTGTAAATATTTATGTAAATATTCGTGTAACAGAAAAATGATAAGAAACAAAATTACAGTAAAACTAACTACCTACAACTTAACTCTCGATAAATCTTTCAAGTTTTCCAATATTAAGGGAGATATGTCAAATTTTGAGTTTCCCCCTCCCTTTAAACCCCCTTTCTCCTCAACCGATTTTACCCATTAACGTACTTGATCTCATACGCGTTCCAAATTTTGGAACGGAAAACTAAATTGTAAGTTACATTACATGTTTTAGTTACATGTAGGTAGGTACGGATTCTTAAAAAAAAGAATAAAAAATAAACCTAAATTATTTATTTAATGGATAAAAAAAAAACTAATCTTGTATAAAATTAAAATTTTGGGTAAAAACCGACGCTGTTATTAAAGAAAAATTTGTACTGTACCTATATGGATAAAAAATTGATGGTAGTAGGTGGAAAAGGTCGGATAGTGAAAGTAAAGTAATAATAAATGTTTCATAAGGTAGAAAATTATATTGGAACGAATGAAGAGATGCTGGCTGCTTTTTTCCACTGAATAATAATATTCTTCTTTTATTTATCTTTTTGTTCACTCCCTCCCCTCTTTGATAGAAGTTTAATAAATAAAGTTGTCGATGTAGGTTATTTACGTGCTACAATCATTTTCAAAATGGTTTTTAGAGTTTCGTAAGAAGTGAAAATGTGTACAACTACTAATTGTTCTAATAGGGAATATGCATGAAAATTTTTTTTCACATTTATTTTCAGAATATAAAATACTGTTAATACTGTAATCATATTTAAAAACGAAATTAAAATCCGACAAATATCGAGGAAGCTATAAGATTTTAAAGATTATCTGTCTCTTTCTTGCAAAAATACTAAAAACGGAGTTTTACGTGTACTTTAAATGGTGAAAGTGTAATATGACGTCACATAACATATCAAGAGGGCTATCACCCTCTTTATCTAATCGGGAATTTCAATCATTCATATCTCGCTTATTTTTAAAGTTATTTAAAAAGTAATTTTACCTTGATATTTCTCACTAACCCGAGTTCCTAGCTTATAGACGTACAGGAGTGGCATTTCTCATTCATAGAGGTTAATAAACGATATACCCTTAGATATCTTCGCGTGGACCTCTTTAATTCAGACTGCTACTTATCTGGAACTCATTTATTTTCAGAATATGAAAATACTGTTAATATTGTAATAATATTTAAAAACGAAATTAAAATCCGACAAATATCAAGGAAGTTATAAGCTTTTAAAGATCATTATCTGCCTCTTTCTTGCAAAAATACTAAAAACGGAGTTTTACGTGTATTTTAAATGATGAAAGTGTAATACGACGTCACATAACATATCAAGAGGGCTATCACCCTCTTTATCTAATCGGGAATTTCAATCATTCATATCTCGCTTATTTTTAAAGTTATTTAAAAAGTAATTTTACCTTGATATTTGTCAAGTAAACATGCTTCAATTCAAGTGAAAAAAAATTTTCATGCATATTCCCTATTGTTTAAATACTTTTTATATACTAAGTTCATCGTCTGTGTGTGAATTTTCCATTTTACTTTTTACACGTTTTACTGAAATTTCTGTGTGAAATCCACTAAAAGGAAAATATCTACTTGTGAAACCGTAGGAACGTTTCAAATCGTAGAGGAAAAATTAAATAAACAAACTAAACCTATTCGGTTTTCGAAACAAAATTAACAGTTGTTCGTTATAAAAATACTAACCACTTTTATTCTAAACATTTTTTCGAAAAATGGAATCGAAAAACTATTTAAGTTTTGATAAAGGCACACCAATATATTGGAGTACAATTTTAAATAAGGAAATATTCGTGGTTAATATAAGAAAAAATGCATTTATATTATTAAGTTTAGTCCCGACAATTATGGCTAGAACTGAAAAACAAAAAGAGATAGCGAGAATTTGTTTGTGGGTTCTCAATAAGCAAAATCGGTAAGTGTGTTCTCCCGATAGAGGAGAAAATCTCTACCATTCAAATCGTTGTATTTTAAAAACTAATAACTCCCACTTGAACCTTCTTTGCATAAACACCCCCATTTCACCTTAAACATATGCAATTAGTCTTGATTACAGCATGCGTTTGTTACGGTGTCGCGCTTTATAATCCGAGGATAAAATATCCGTGGACAAAAATGGTCGCAGATTTCAACCGATTACTACAAAGTTTCACTTCATCGGTCATATTCCGAGTTGGTCGGGTTTGCGTGTTTTTGGGCCCCCGCACTAAGAGGCGTTCTATGTATTTCAGATATCGTGACAAAAACTTAAGTACTCGGTTGGATTCGTTACCTTATTTAACTTCAATTGTTAAGGATTATGTTAACTATTTCAACCTTATTTAACTTCAATTGTTAAGGATTATGTTAACTATTTCAACTACAATCTTTCACTTTATCGATCATATCTTGAGTTGGTCGGGTTTGCGTGGTTTTGGGCCCCCGCATTAAAATTATTTTGTTTGTGGATATTTATGTCTGTGGATATTTTGTCCTGGATATTTTGTCCATGCATATTTTGTTGCGGAACCGTTTATTAAATATGTATTTAGTGTCTTGATAAAATTCTTTATCCTTTAGCTATGAGAGGTACTTTCACTTATCTTTGATAGATAGATAGATAGAGATAGATTGTAGAGGCTGCCCTGGACGGGCTACACTTCGACCACAAGGACCATTGTGATGCTTTAGGATGTGAGGATGTTAGTGAGTGGAAGGAATTTGTGAGTAGACTAGGAACTGGTAGGATATGCGGCTGCAGCCGACTATGATAGGAACTATGCCGATATTCATCTGGAGTTCGTGAAGGAAACTGCAGAAAACCTTCTCAAGCATAGCCGGTTACTTCGTTCTTGTCCATACGCCGACAGTTTAGTCAATTAACCGCCCTTTTTTTTATAATTGACAAAATGTCGGGATTCCCATGACCTCCCAGTTTCCAAGTACTACATACTGCACAGACATAACGCCTAATATGTATTTAGTGTCTTGATAAAATTCTTTATCCTTTAGCTATCGTTGTTTGAACCATTTTTTACATAAACTGACCCCATGTCAGCTTAAACATATGCAATTAGTGTAACAGCATGTGTTTATGACGTATGTATTTAAATACATGGAGGTAAACTTCCATGTCCTTTAGGGTTCGGTAAAAAAGGCGTAGAAAGGCATTTATGTGTATGTAAAAACTTAAATAAACAGATAATAAACTCAGTATGTACAGGAAATTTAACCAATTAATTTAGAAATTTGTTACATTTTGATTTGTTAATCTTTAATTTTACAAGAAAACTTATAAATTACCACAAAAGACTTTTATCGAACCAACAAATTACATTTTGAAATACACAGTCTTTTAATTTTAATATATAGGGCATTAAAGGAAATGTATATAATATGTATTAGTTGCAGGAAGAAACTAGGTCATTCTATATGGTTCTGTTAAGGTCATAGGTTAAAGTTGAATAATATTCATTGTGCAGTTGGGATACATAATACATGTTGTATATACTCGTATACCTCTGTGGATGTATGTATGTTGTACATGACCAGGAATATGGGAGGATATATACAGCTTGTTTTTTGAAACTACACCCAATCTGGAAATAATGTATGTATCTATTGCTGTCCATATACAGTGCACCATGATACGGTGCACTCTGTTACACCCAAACTCACAGCAATTTGTAGAGTGCAGGTTCGGTATAAAGGTGCGTCCACATATACGCGCCACGCACACGCTGCTCGCCTTTGGTTCGTTGGAATTTTTGTTTTCAACGAACCTCCAGCGATCCATAGGAAACTCACGAACATATATTCATATTGCAGTGAAGTTGAATCAATCACAAAAACCCGTTATTTAAGCCTGAAAATAATCTAAAGATATTAATTAAAATGTTTACATTTTAGTTCAGCTCGAAAAATGTTCAAGTTGAACTAAAATACTACATTTCAATTAATATTAAAAAATAATAATAATCACATGTGCGCTAAAAACGACGAACCTTTCACGAACACGTCCAAATATGAACAGCGAACATACAAAGTGTTAGTTGAAAAAAACCGACTTCAGATGGATCGTTGTACGCCACACGCGCGCGAACCGTCCAAATATGACGAATTCAATGCGCATGAGCGGCGCGCATACCTCGCACATGTGGACGCACCATTACATAGCAGTCCACATCATGGCTCACTGCGCACAGGCAGTGATGTACATATCACTGTCTGAATACATATCACTGTATACATATCACTGTCTGTGTACAGTGTGCCATGATATGAACTGCTTTGTTACAACGAAACTGCACTCTACCAATGTCTGTGAGTTTGGGTGTAACAGAGTGCACCGTATCATGGTGCGCTGCATATGGACAGCGATATATACATAGGTCCATTGTTTCCCGATTGGGTCTATTTTAATATACGTAGTGTATATATACAGCTTGTATTTTAGAATACACCCAATCTGCAAACAATGTATAGTGTATTTATCGCTGTCTATATGCAGTGTATCATGTTATGGTGTCTTTATTACATATACATGTAGACACACTCACACGATGGACGACGTACAATAACGACGACACTGACGATTATCATTACAATACAACGGGCGATGTATACATGCACGAGTAAGATGCAACTATATATATAAATGATTGTATTTAGAGAGTGATAAGTATATATAGTTATCATAAAATAGTTATATATTGTACAATACTGATTTTAATGCAGTTTAAGTGTAACAAAGACACCACAACATAGTACAATGCATATAGACAGCGATAGATACACTGTACATTGTTTGCTGATTGGGTGTATTTTAAAATACAATCCGCATATCTCTATGTAGTGGTCTATATGGTATACCTAATAGGTACACCATCGAATGTACTCATATAATCGAATGTAAATGCAAAATGTTCAAATATAATGATGACCACAATTCGGTGAATTGAAATGCTTTCAAAAACACAACACGATTTTTGCCACATAGAACACATTTTATTTCAAAAATTTAGCGACCTGCTCCGGCTTCGCATCGATTTTAAAATCGACTTTTTAGCGAATTTCCTCCAAAGGAAATACAGCTATTGCTTTTGCACCAATGTTGGAATTTCGTAAAAATTTCTCCAAATGTCCATCGATCCTACCTATTAGATGTTAAAAATCATTATCGATAAAATTTGTATATATATATATATATATATATATATATATATATATATATATATATATATATATATACATATGTACTTTTATTAAATGTCTGTGGACTCTCTAGCAGTCACAATTTTATTCCGATTTTATTCCGATGAAATTTGGTATTTGTGGCGATTTTGGTATTCTAAAGGTCAAGTTCGTTAATGGGTAAAATTGGACGAGGGGAAAAGGGGTTTAGAGGGGGAGGGGGAAACACAAAATTTGACTTTCTCCCTTAATATTTGAAAAATCGAAAAATTTATCAGGAGTTAAGTTGTAGGTACTAAGTTTTACTGTAATTTTGTTTCTTATCATTTTTCAGTTACACTAATATTTACAGAAATATTTACAATTAAAGATTGAAAGTTAAAATTCTAAATATCTTTGTTCACATTAGAGTTTGAGAAAAATGATCAAGTAATGAATTATAGCAAACTTGATTTTCTACAACTTTACTCCTTATACATTTTTCGATTATCTAATATTAAGAGAGATATTTAATATTTTGTGTTTGTTTGACACGAATACATTTTGACTGTCGTTTCTATAGTAACTATAAACTATAATCGGTATACCGTTTTTTTGAGCTATTAATAAATTTAATTTTTGCAAATACACTAAAATTATGACCACTAGAGAGTGATTTATGTATTCTAAGGAAATTCGCTAAGTTGACGCAGCTCCTGACGCAGCACCTTGACGCAACTATCTTAATATGTAAATACGTTTAGTAATTATTTCAAACACTATCTACAAATTGCATTAATAATTAAGTTATTTCAGAAATGATCAGCTAGTTTTTATTACTTTGCGAGTGTGAACTAATTAATGGATTTTCATTTCCAATGCGAAAAATTGTTTGTATTGTTAATACCTAAAAATGGTTCCTTTACTTTTTTTCTGTCAAATTCGCAGTTTCGTCGCTGTCGCTCAAAAACCTCTTTCTTTTCCGTTTCGCCAAATTTGAACGCGTGGCAAACAAAAAATGGGTGGTGAATCGAAACGTAGAAATATGTCCATTATTCATTATTTTAACATAAATTAGTTAAAAATATTGATTACTAAATATATATATATATAATGATATGCAAAATTTCATAAATGACAAAAGTTTCAAATTTAATTTACGGACAATACATAACAAGTTGCAACTTATTTTACATAAATGGTGATTATTTTATCACTTAAAATATTAGTAAAATAGATACCTAAATGTTTATTGTAACACTTAGATATGGTGTGTACAAATGATGACCAAATTTGTGACTGGTATCACACCCATATCACTATAAATAGTATATTTAATACAAATTAATTGTATCATGTTTTAATATACTTTATGTTGTATATTGCAGAGACCGAAACATGATTATTTACATATGTATATCTATTGTATATACCATACAGTCGAACCTGTATAAGTAGGAGTTCAAGGGATCGCAATCGCTTTTTTACTTATGGAGGTTTCTCACTAACCCGAGTTCCTAGCTTATAGACGTACAGGAGTGGCATTTCTCATTCATAGAGGTTAATAAACGATATACCCTTAGATATCTTCGCGTGGACCTCTTTAATTCAGACTGCTACTTATCTGGAACTCATTTATTTTCAGAATATGAAAATACTGTTAATATTGTAATAATATTTAAAAACGAAATTAAAATCCGACAAATATCAAGGAAGTTATAAGCTTTTAAAGATCATTATCTGCCTCTTTCTTGCAAAAATACTAAAAACGGAGTTTTACGTGTATTTTAAATGATGAAAGTGTAATACGACGTCACATAACATATCAAGAGGGCTATCACCCTCTTTGTCTAATCGGGAATTTCAATCATTCATATCTCGCTTATTTTTAAAGTTATTTAAAAAGTAATTTTACCTTGATATTTGTCAAGTAAACATGCTTCAATTCAAGTGAAAAAAAATTTTCATGCATATTCCCTATTACTCTCATTTATAGAGTTTTCTCGTCTACCCAGTTCTCACTTACTCAGGTTTGACTGTATATATTGTATATAGCTCGGTGACATTTATAGTTTGATAAATTATAGCATTCCGTATCATAATAATAATTATTTTAATTGAATAATACAATATACTTTATTTACATTAACGTTAATTAACTTCAATGAATCATGTCACTATTAACTTAATGTCATGAAATAGTTCATTTTCCGATATCAAATAGCATAATATATGTAGTGTAGGTAATATACAATCTTATACCTTATAAGATTATATCTCTATATACATAATATACAAAAGGGAAATATGTTGTATGTATATATGTTTGTCCGAATTGTTAGGAGAAAACTAACAGGTCTTGTCAAGGATTGTCTAGAGGAACTACTGGAAAGCTGGCAAAACGGAACAATGTTATATTGGTCTGGATACTTTAGCAAAGAAAGGAGTCAGAATATCCCTCATAGGATTTATAGGGTGAATGTTAAACGCAATGATCACTGGGAAAATAAACAAAAATTCGGTTTTTTAAATTAAATTAAATACTGATATGAAAAAATTAACTCGTCAACCAGGATTCGAACCTCGGGCCTCTGGATATCTAGTCCAGTATGCTTCCGCTACACCAAAGACGACTGTGACGAAATAGCCAACTTTTTCATATTATTCTTATTTTTTATTTATTTAGACAGTATTACTTCTGTTGAAGTTATTTATTTAATATTTGTTTATTTGTGTATACTTTCGCGTCAACATAACGATGTTTGTCCAAATTTCTTTCGGTTACGTATGACAAACTGTAGAAGATTCGATTCCTGGTTGACGAGTTAATTTTTTCATATCAGTATTAAATTTAATTAAAAATTCAATGACAATGAAATTTGTCGGAGTATACGCTAAAGTCTTCTACAGTTTGTCATACGTAACCGAAAGGAATTTGGACAAACATCGTTATGTTGACGCGAAAGTATACACAAATAAACAAATATTAAAAATTCGGCTAATTACTGTTTCGGAAAGCACCCAAGAGGCTGTCCCTCGATGCACTCAAACGGAACAGGATACAACTTCGAAATGTTACCAGATTCATCAACGGAAATTATTACCTTCGAAAGCTTCTGCACACAATAGGACTTCACAATTGATCCATTATGTGCAGACTGTACTTAATGACAGACGATTATGTGCAGACGAGAAGGAAGAAACATCCACCCGTATCATCTTTAACTACGAAACCCTCGGTTACAGCAGATACAATATATTCGGTGCATCACACTCCGAATATATAAACCTTCAGAACAACCTGATAAGCAAGCCCCTGGCTACTGCCAAGATATGGGAGAAGCGAATCTCGCGAGGTCGAAGTGGAATAATTTTTATACCAGAAGATATATCTATCTATCTACCAAATCCGGCTTGTGTATTTCATTCAAAATCTGGATTTCTGAAGTGTGAAATTAGGGTAGTGTGTACAATCCTTTAAAAAAATCGTAGACATCGTTTTCAAGAAATTCTCAGAAATCTCTAAAACATTAAAAATACAAAGTCATTTCTCGCTATCTCCGTTCTTCTGTTATCTTGTTCACAGACTCACATGTTGATATACTCACAGATCCACCAATAGCAAAAACATGGGTCTTTTGATATCAGGAGACCTCAAATAGTAAAGATTCCGTTAAAATCTCAATATCCATTTTCAGCATCGGAAACAATAATAAATGGTGATTTGTACAGGTAAAAGAGGTTAAATACACCATTCAAAAATATGATACACCTGCTTGATCGAATTTTTTTTGTTGACATAAAAGTAGTTCCTTTTTAATAAATCTTGTTCCCAAAACAATGAACTCATTTAAATTCTGTGAGATTGTATGCAGTTATGTAAATGAAATTGACATTTTTTTACTGTCATGTTTGTAAGAAGAATTTGATGAATTCGATTTTTAATTATTAAAAAAAAAAATTAGACAAGCTACGTTGAATAAGCAAATTTTGGGAATTTACTCCTTTCGAATCGATTTTAATGTAAGCCCCCGGTACGACAATAGGGAATATGCATGAAAATTTTTTTTCACATTTATTTTCAGAATATGAAAATACTGTTAATACTGTAATAATATTTAGAAACGAAATTAAAATCCGACAAATATCAAGGTAGCTATAAGCTTTTAAAAATTATTATCTATCTCTTTCTTGCAAAAATACTAAAAACGGAGTTTTACGTGTATTTTAAATGGTGAAAGTGTAATATGATGTCACATAACATATCAAGTGGGCTATCACTCTCTTTGTCTAATCGGGAATTTCAATCATTCATATCTCGCTTATTTTTAAAGTTATTTAAAAAGTAATTTTACCTTGATATTTGTCAAGTAAACATGCTTCAATTCAACTGAAAATAAATTTTCATGCATATTCCCTATTTGATGGGTAGTGAAATCAAGTGTTAAAAAAAAAAATACAGACGAATTGAGAACCATCCTCCTTTTTTGAAGTCGGGTTAAAAAGAGCGTTATGTTTTTTTTTACAAGCTAACACTTACACTTCTTATACGTTATGATATTCAATTTGAATTTATGATCTTTTACAATATCATTTCAGATTGATTTTACATTAAAAATTTTCATTTTTCGTAGGCCATTAATTTATTTTAAGAAAAATAATAATAAAATAAACTTTTTATAAAAATTTAAATAATATTTTTAATTGTATGTTAAATGTTAGCTTCTAAAAAAATATATATAAAATTATTTTAAAACTTTGTTGATTGTCATTTCCAAAGAAACTATATTTCTAAACTGTTTTATTAAAATTTTGTTTCAATTTTGAAATGTCAATTTTGATTGTCATTTCCATAGAAACTAGCACACTATAAACTGTTATATATAAGTTAGAAATATACAAATTTGTATTTTGGCTATTAATAAATTTTTCATAAATGAATTAATGTTAGCGCCATCTAAGCAGCATATTTCTAAATTAAATAACTTTTCGTAACATAGTACCTAATATATATTCGTAATACAGGGTTTCCCAGAAGTAGTCGAGTTTCATAAGAGGGTAGGTAGAGGGTACGATTTGGGAACGAAAAGTCCTGAGACATTTTTTTATTAGACGCATCGTTAATTAATTATTAATAAATTAAGGAAACTACGTTTTTTTAATAATGCAATAATTAAATTTTTCAATAAAATATTTTTATTAATGCACTTTTGAGGAAATTTAACGAAATTAATTTGTGCATTTTTTTTTAAATTTATTATTAAAACAATTCATTTATTACATTTTTCAAAAAATAAAAAAATTTAATTAATGCACTTTTTAAGGAATTAATAATTTGAAGAATTTAAGCAATACATTTTTCCAAAAATTGATAATTAAATCAAAAATGAATTGTCAAAAAAATGCATTTTTTGTAACTCTGGTTTCAACCTAGTTTCCTTAATTAATTAATATTTAATTAACGCTGCGCGTCTAATAAAAAAATGTCTCAGGACTTTTCATTCCAAAATCGTACCCTCTACCTACCCTCTTATGGAACTCGACTACTTCTGGGACACCCTGTATAGTAAATAACATATAAGAGTAAAATACAGTCAAATTAATTTGGCGATACATAGCATTACATTAAAATCGTATATAGTTTTGTAAATATTAATTAGATTTTTAGATAAAAAAAAATCGATTAGTAGTGTTTGAATGTACTACATATTTTATTTAGATTGATTATTATTGGAGTATATGTCAAATATAATATGGACACTGTAAATGAACATAAATGTCAATCAATCAATCCAATTTGCGATTTGTTGCAACTGTAATATTTACATACGCTGGTCATATGAATATTTTCAATATATCTTTATAAATAAAATTAAAATATCGTATAAGTAAAAATAGTTAATTAAATCTAAATTTAGGTCGATGCATTTATTTTTCATGTGTCTCCGAAATTAAATGTAATTTTTCATCTTATTAAATGATTTCTACATTCTCCTATGGAATGCGTTGAACCGTTTTTGGTGGAATTAATAGATCGCGCTAGAATTGTACAATCTTGACAATTTTAGCTCAATCTACTTCTATTTTCATTATTTTCTATTTTTTTCTGAACGATCCTTTTGGTGAAAAACGCTGGAGGTCAGCAACTTTTAATCACCTTTCCCGAGAATACGTAAAAATTCTTTAAAAAATCTATCAAATATATTGACGAATTCGTGTAATTTTTTAAACTTCATCTTCTTAGACCAAGATTACACGTGCCAACAACAACGTCCATAGTAAAATGATACGAGTTGAATATGACTTATAGAGAATATATCACATAGCACGGGAGTGCGTCGGTGAAAGTTTAAGCATCTCTGTGCATAAGTAAAACTAAGCAAGACACATAACTTACTATGTTTTACTTGAAGAAACCAAGCTTAACCTAACTGAGAAACGAGCCATCAGAAGGTTTTCTTCAAGAGATATTTAATATTTTACTAAGCAAGTTCCCAGATATTTTATAAAGCAGGTTATATTGAAATTTTTCAAGTAAAATATTAAATACCTACTAAGGATAAGGATTTGACCAGTCCAAGCGGCCGAGCGGTCTAAGGCGTTATGTCTGCACAGTATGCCTATTTGGAAACTGGGAGGTTATGGGTTCGAATCCCGACATTGGCAGTTTGTCAATTATTAAGAAAAAAAAGGGGGCGGTTAATTGACTAAACTGTGGGCATATGGACAAGAACGAAGTAACCGGCTATGCTTGAGAAGGTTTTCTATCTATCTATCTAGATGTGAATCATTTCCACACTTTCTCCAAAGTTTAATTTAAAAAAACATAATTATTTATACTTCTTTTTAAGGTTATTGTAGCAAAATATCGTAATAACGCAAATACGCTCGTCCAGGGAAGCCTCTACAAGTTATCTAACTATCTACTAAGGAGAGCTACTAGCAATTGCTTGGTTCTTAGTTAAGTGCATCAGGATATGGCAAACTTCGAACAACTATCCATTGTGATACCAAACGGAACTTAGCCATCCTATTATTCTTAAACCATTTGGAGCTTTTCAAATTTGACTCTCATTTACATATCACTACTTTGGATGGCGAATATGCGAAACCTTTTCCCCTTTTACATTTTTGTAATTTACATATGAATCTAGTCAACCCCCATATCCGAGCAGACACGTAGACGTCGGCATCTGCCTTCACAATCACGGAACATTCGTTTTAGCTTTAGAATAATAGCAAAATATCATAACGTTTAATACACGCGGCCATAACGTCAAACAAAGTGAATGCATGTAATGTAATACGACCTTGATTCGCATCTCGTTTTATATTTTGTTATTTCAAATAAATCGTTCAATGTCACAATTGTGTTTTTAAATCAAAAACTTTGTTATTTTAACTAAATTTCGAGTAAACATTCGATATTAATAATTGTATTTTATGTTTTTATCCGATAGATATTGAACATAAATAACTCCCTCCTTGACATAATATATTGATCTGAATTTATAATTTATGACCGATAAACTAATTTAATACAAAATCAATTTATACCAGTGATTCACAACCACTGTGCTGCGGCACTTTTGTGTGCCGCAAAATTTTAGAAATGTATATAGTAAAGTATTAACCAACATAAAAACGAAAAAAAGATCGAGACTGTTAAATGTAGAAGATGATATGAGAGTAGCATTGTCATTTTTACGACCAAATATAAATGAAATTATTAAAAAACATGAGGCTCAAATTTTGTCATTAAAAGTATTCTTATTATTAACTTGTAATGAATCCCTTAATAAACGTAATGTTGTTTTTGGAGTACATATTATTTTATTTTACATTCAAAATTACGATCATAAACTATTTTACACAGTGTATTATAGGTAAACAACTTTTAAACTTATCTTTTTCTTTGTGTGCCGTCAAATTTTGAAATCGTTAAAAGTGTGCCGCGACAAAAAAAAGGTTGAGAATCACTGATTTATGCATATAAATGAGTTGTTAGTTCAATTTGTTAAGTTAAACACGTTCTACGAGGTCAAAGCTATCAAAAAACGGTATATTTTGCTGCATACCTATCCTATTGGTATAGTTACTCATGACGTCATATTCCAAAATGTTGGCGTTATTTAGGGTTAATTACTATTTTTAAATTTTGAAAAATTATCGTTAATTTTGTGGCCAAGTGTACGATTAAGGGGACTTCTCAGTTTTCCTGAGTACTGTTTAGATATAATAGGCAGTTATAACTGAATTGATTCAGTGATTTTATCTACCTATAATACTGTTTTACAATGCATATCTTATAAACGACGTCACCACTAGTGCCAAACCACAAGCAGAGAAAAGCAGACATTGCTCAAGATATTAAATATAGTGTTGGTAATGATTATAATTGCTATATCAAAACTCAGTATAGCTTTGTGTGCTTTATCTAGAGCACGGTAGTGCGACGGGCCGAGTTAAAGAGGTTTTTGGCCTTGGTGCTTACAGTGCTATTACTACAGGAATTAGGTATTACTCATCAAATAATCTATTATGAATGGCAGTAAGCAAATTTAACCTCACATTTTATATTTTATATTTGACATAAAGGTCAATGGGAACAAGATAAAAATAGGTTAATCTCCAACGTTTGGTATTATCCGGAACGTTTTGAATTTGTGGATTTATTTTCTGCCATTATAATCTGTACATAGAGGTCTTGTGGCGTTTACATTAGTTTTTTATTTATACATCACAGCTTTTTACAAACATTTAGTTAACTGAATATTTTAATTAAATTTTTTGAATTGTATAGAGTTATTTTTGATAATATAAAAAATAATAGACACATATATATTTAGTACAGTGTAATTAATGTTTCTTTCCGAAAAAATTCATTAATCGATCTGATTTTTGAGGTTTGTATAGCACTTTTTTATTTATTTTTTGCATACCGTTGAGTGATTAAAAAAAAGTCGTAACGAAATTTCATAGAAAAAATATTTGTTTTAAGGATGTACGAACTCTGACGTATAGTCCATTTATAAAATTCTTCAAAATCTTATATAGTACATTCACAAAAGTCCACAAGAATGTTTATTATTTTTGGTCGTTCAAATTTAATTTAGGCCCGTCATACCGGGCTTAACAAACAAGATATTAAAGAAAATCAGAGATTTCGAGTAATTAAGCTACCGTTGACAGAAATAAAATTTACCCGAAATCTCAGTTGTTTTCTTAAATATCTTTTTAGTAAAGCCCGTCATACCGGAATTTTACTGGATCAATCATAACGGTTACCGATCATATGCAGGAAATTTTCACGAAAAATCTAAGGCATCGACCCGAACTGCGCTTTTCTTATTATTTTTTTCTGCAAGAAAAATAATCACACTTTATGAATACCCATACTCCAAGTAATTGTTCTCCAATCGACATTTCTCATTTTTAACCCGACTCCAAAAAGGAGGATGGTTCTAAATTCGGTTGCATTTTTTTTTTTTTAATGTTTGTTTCCTTAGAACTCCGTCATTTATTAACCGATTTTGAATTTTGTTTATTGGTTTTAAAGAGTTTGATTTCCGATTGGTCCCATTGTCACCAAATCGTATTCTGATGAAGGGATTCCCTGGAAATCGAGGAAAACCCTCATTTTATATGTGATAACCGATTTCTGCGAATTTTTTTTTTTTGAAAGGATATACTCATTCATAAGGGGAAAATAAGAAAATTTTTTTAAAAACCGACTTCAAAAAAATTTTTTACAAAAAAACACCGACCCCAATAAAAAAAATTTTTACAAAAAAAAGAAACAAATTGCTTGTAAAAAAAATTGAAAATTTGTTATGAAAAAATGCATTAAAAATTAAAAAAAAAAAAAACGGTTAAAAAAAAATTTGTTATAAAAAAATGCACTAAAAATTAGTTACCCATATTTAGACAATTTAAATCAGTTATAGAACTTCAATGTCACTAAAAAGCGAGAAATAAAACCTATTTTGACAAAATGAAAACCCGACTTCAAAAATCAAATATTCTATAACAAAAAATGCACTAAAAAGTAAAAAAATAATTGCATATTCTTGTGCCAATTTTAGTTCACCTAAGCAAAAATTTTTAAATATATATGTACAATTATTGTTCATTTTGAAGGCGGTGTCCAAAAGTTATGTGAATTTCTCTATGCTGACATCGACTCCAAAAATAACAATAATTGTACATATATATTGAAAATTTTTTGCTTAGGTGAACTAAAATAGGCACAAGAATATGCAATTATTTTTTTACTTTTTAGTGCATTTTTTGCTATAGAATATTTGATTTTTGAAGTCGGGTTTCCATTTTGTCAAAATAGGTTTTATTATAAACCTGAGATGCTCGCCTATGACCGTGCATGGTTTACGCGAAGCAGAAATTTCTTCACAGTTAAAACTAAAATGGATATTAATTGCATTGTACTATACATTACGTTTGATGAATATGATGAGGTAAATATTATTGTGTGTTTATGTTGGCACCATTGTTTAATATCATCGAACACGAAATGTTATGTTGATATGGTAAAATGAATAAATGTTAAATTGAACAATATTTCGTAATTAAATATTAAACCAAATAACCATCCTACTATCTCTAGATATAAAGGATGTACGAGCGCTAATATATAGTCCATTATATAGTCCATATAATGGATATATATAGTCCAAAAATCTTTAAAATCTTATATAGTACACTCATAAAAGTCCACAATAATGTTTATTATTTTTTGTCGTAAGTTAAAATTAAAATTTAATTTAGGTCCGTCATACCGGGCCTAACAAACGATATTTAAGAAAAAGATATTTAAGAAAAAAACCTGAGATTTCGGGTAATTAAGCTACCGCCGACTGAAATAAAATTTATCCAAAATCTCAGTTGTTTTCTAAAATATCTTTTTAATTAGGGCCTGTCATACCGAAATTTTACTGGATTAATCTCTATATTAATATTTCTATTTTTTATTGCATAGTTTTTTTTTATTTGTCTTATTTTATTCCAAGTGAAAATTATCAAAATATGTCAAAATATGTGTGAAAATATGGGTTTCTTCATAAAAGTAATGCATTAAAACTAGATTTTTAACATAAAATAATTAATTCAAGACCCCCGGAACCTCCCTGAAACTTTTATAATTGATTTATATGCACTTCAACTATATGTAAAAAAAAATCAAGCCTTAATCTTTTTGAAGCATCAGTGCTCGTACATCCTTAATAGATTTAAATTTCAAATATACATACATTGGTATTCACACTATAATCGACACCAATGATGATGATGATGATACTACACTTATAGACCAAGAGACCATTAACAAAAATTGTAGTTATCAAGGGGATGAAATTAACTAACTGGAAATTTTAGATAATAAATTTAAATACAAAAAATATGGTGTGAAACACTCATACGACTTCTATTTACACAGATTTTAACAAATGGTTTCAGCATAATCCATCAAGGAATTCAACATTAGAGTAGAATAAATTATTGAACTTAGATTGAGCTTAATCTATTTCGTTTAAGAAAAAAAAATGCTTGAAACAAAAGTTGTAATTTAAATTTTTTGCTCTATGTCGTACTGTTTTTGAAAAAATATCCAAAAAAAAGCCAATTTACTCTGGTATAGATAAATAAATCTTAGGGTAGAATTGTACTTCGACCTTATGTCCCTTACGCCCCCCCCCTTTAAAAGGAGGGAACTATTGTGCTCCCCCTTCTTCTTCTACTATCCAGACTGACGAGATTCGCTTCTCCCATATCTTGGCAATAGCCAGGAGCTTGCTTATCAGGTTTTCCTGAAGCATCACATATTCGGGGTGAGATCCACCCCAACATATATTGTATCTGCTGTAGTCGAGAGATTCGCAGTTAAAAATGGTGTGGCTGGATGTTTCTTCCTCTTCGCCGCACAGTGTGCATATAAAGTATCCATTGTGGAGTCCAATTGGGTGTAGGTGCTTTCGTAGGTAATAATATCCGGTGATGAATTCGGTAACCTTTCGAAGATGTATTCTGTTCAGGTTTAACGCATCGAGTTTTTTAACGAATGTATTTTCCCAGTGTTTATCGTTTATCCATTCGTTCATCACATGTTTACATGTGTTTCGAATTCCGAAAATAAGTTCGGGGTCTATGAAAGGTATACCGACTACCTTCTTTGCTATCTGCTTTCTCCTTTACTTTGAAACCACTGTGACCTGGTGTCTAGATTTTAACATTGTACCGTTTTGCCAGTTCCAGTAATTCCTCTAAGCAATCTCCGACTACCCCTGAGGTACTTTCAGTGGCAGGCAAGAGTTTTAGAGCAGCTTGACTGCCCAGAGAAGATAATATATACGTTCTGATATAAAAGTTCTTTGTATTGCAGCGGTGTCCCTTCATCATTAAATTATTATTATAATTTTGTTCATCATTTTTATCTGTTGCATAACAACTATAACTTCCCTCTATTATCACGGTTGCTTTGAATGTTAACAACCTTGGTAATTTACATATTAAAATAATAACATTTCATAAATCAATTCAATAAAGATCTATTATATCTTTTATACATATTTATTATTTATTTAAATAATAATTATTTAATATAACTATTATCTACCTTTACAGTATATTTTAATACACATCTTGTATTTGCCGAATTTTTTTCGAAAACAGAATGACTGAGGCAAAAAAAATCAATTATAAAATTTTTGAAAAATTAACGCTATTTTTGGAGCTATGTTTACACAAGACACTGACATGTGTGTATCAGAGAAAATGTATTTTATGGTAAATACTAAAAACCAATTATCATCAATCTTGAAAAATTATTGGCATATAAATTACCCTATAAATAACTATGAATAAATGTTCGTGAAGAAATTTAATAAGTTTTAGATAGATTTTTGTACATAAATTTTCGTCATCGATTATTATTCTTTTAATTAGTAAATACAAAATGTTTTTCATAACATATACTATACTAACTAACTAGCGTACATAGTAGCTAAATAATAATTTTTTTTTATAAATATACTCTCTTCATAAACATTTATACTTATAACATGTACTTAAAACTAAAAACATCTGCCAAGTAATTATATTTTACAATATATATATTTAACCCTCGATTTACAAGAGTTAATGTAAATATTTTAACCTATAGTTCACACGTTAAATGAATTTTCTTCGAAGAATTCGATGGAATTTGATAATATGGAATATTAAGGTAGTTTGGTAGTCGCAATCCGAGATGAATTTAAATAACATATTAGGTGTGAACATCGTGTGATGAATCGTTTCGTATTTTTTCTAGTGTACGTTTGAAACATCGCTCTATCTATTGAAAAGTTGTTTTTTTTTTGACGTCAAGTTTGCCGATTTTTCTCAAACAATTAATTTCCGGTGTTATTGAACAAAGACATTCATAAGAGCTCATGTATTTTTGCATAACTTTAATTAATTATCTCTTAAACAATGGGGTAAAAAAAATCTGATACGTACATTTAACTATAATCTTTTGAATAAATATAAAAAAATGTGGGGTCAAGTTTAAGTGATGGGGCTATCAAACTACCATAAATCTCAGTGTCCTTTACTTAATTTAAAAGAAATCAAATCTTTTGATCAATGAAGCGAGATGTTTGCAATTAAAGTTGAGATTATTAACATGCACGATGTACGTAAATGGTTTGCGCTTACCCTATCATTATTATGGAACAGCTCTAATTATTAGACTAGCGGATTTTATTGGAATTTTCTTTCCAAAACCGATTTTCTTGGGAATTGATAAAGGCTGTTTAAAGAACTAATCACATATGTCGATAAAGGGTTAAGTACAAGAATATTTTATTGCTGTTTCATGCTTAAACACACAGATTTTAAATTGTATAAATGGCAAAAATTATTCCAAAATATACAATAATATATGCTCTATTTTTCCAGCTCTCAAAATTTAGGCAAACTACACTTTTCAGATGAAGAAACAGGAATAATACCACTTTATAAACAGCATTTTTTAAACTATTTACGACTTATAATTAGTTACTCATGACTTCATTATATTCCAAATGTATATTCCAAAACGGCCGCTTTAGTCAAGGCTACATTTAAGCAATTATTTATATTTTTCATAAAAAAAGATGAGTTTCATTAAAAAAATAATAATTTTTTGTATCGTTTACTAACGTAGTCCTAGTAACGCATATATTACTATCACAGTTGAGCCAGACTACTCTGTTTCTAATAATTTCCACCAGATGTCATAGTCCTATGGAACAAACACCAATAACAAGAGAGCTCTAAAATCTGAATCTGAAATGATAAAAAGGCTTCCACAAGTTTAACTTTACTTTTCAATAAAATTTCTCAGTGTATTTATTAAAATTTTTGTAAACAGTTTGCGCTGGATTCGTATTCTATCCATATATAATAGTTCTTAAGGACGTTCATTTGCTACGCTAGAGCCAAATGAATACTATCTTGAATAAAATTTATTTAGGATTTAAAAAAAGTATATTAATAATATTACAACGATTTATAACCGTTTTTTATTTGTCCTAAGTATTTTAAAAGTATTTATTGTAAAATATCAGTAAATGTAAATTAGAAATCGATTTACCTTTATTTAACAGATCTGACAAAAAACTACGTTTTGTTATGTCATATGTGTATATTTTTTTACTGTGCGCTGTCGCCAGTTTTCAAAATATGGTGGCAAAAACAAAACTAACAAAACAGTTTTAATTTTATTAAATAATTAATTCAAACATTCGTCAACATAATTTTTTTAATGCAAATATTTAAACTGCATATTTCAAAGAATAAATATTACTTTAATAGTAGACACCATAATACTATTATGGTGCCTACTTTAATAATATAGTTATAATTTGAAGTAGAAAAAATTTCAGTTCTCCATAATACGCTGTGTTAAAAGTTTGATTTTTAATCGATAATTATTCTTTGATATGATCTACGACAGGTTTTAAATTTTTAAAGGAGGATAACTATATAATTGAGCTTTTCAATTCACGAAAAAAAAAAATTTATCTACTATCCAGCTTCATGTATAAACGTCCTTAAATGAATAGTATGAAACGAATACACATCCAACAGGATTCGAACCTGAACCTTTATTATGGTGTCAAATTCGGGCTCTTGTTTAAACATCGCTTTTAAGAAAATATTTTACTCTGGTATAATTTTATTATTTGAATAATTTTTGAAGGAGTTGAAACAGTAATTACTGTGGGCCATTTTAAATGAAATACATATAAAAATAAATAGAATTTTTCATGCCCAACATAAAATTATATACCTACAAAAGTTACAACTCGTAATTACTATAGTATCCACATTACACAGTCGAATAAACTGTGAAAATGGGACTTTCGTAGGTGAAAGCATTTATTTTGCCTTAGGTGAAAGCATTATCTTTATAAATAAAATACTATTTATATTAAATAAATTTTGTTCAAATTAGTGTTGCCGCAAGAGACGAAATCTATGAAACGTAATAAGACATTATATACACGGTCGTGTGGAGATCAACTTTTATCGAATGAACTGGAGATAATTCCTTGACCATTAACGAATTTTGCATTTTTATTTGAATAATATTGAAAGTACATCTGATATTAAACTATCTATTTCAACAAAAGGGAGCACAGAAGAAGGGGATTCAGAAAATTTAATAAATTGTAAAAGTTCAAGGCAATGCTATGACCTCAATAGGGAATATGCATGAAAACTTTTTTTCGCTTGAATTGAAGCATGTTTACTTGACAAATATCAAGGTAAAATTACTTTTTAAATAACTTTAAAAATAAGCGAGATATGAATGATTGAAATTCCCGATTAGACAAAGAGGGTGATAGCCCTCTTGATATGTTATGTGACGTCATATTACACTTTCATCATTTAAAATACACGTAAAACTCCGTTTTTAGTATTTTTGCAAGAAAGAGACAGATAATAATCTTTAAAAGCTTATAGCTTCCTTGATATTTGTCGGATTTTAATTTCGTTTTTAAATATTATTACAATATTAACAGTATTTTCATATTCTGAAAATAAATGTGAAAAAAAATTTTCATGCATATTCCCTATTATTTTGAACTCTAGGTTTTTTGAAATTAAATTTCAAATTTTGCCCCAATTCAGGATCAGGATATGGAGTGAGAGATAGTTACGATTAGTTAATTCATACTAATGATGACTACTTTGTAGTCGAATACAAATCATTGTTGTTGGGGCAAATTTAATTTCTGAAAGAATTTTCTAACACAAGGTTGTAATAGTTTTCACTGTTTTGATACTTTCAGTGATGGACCATATACTCCGGATAAGGATCCTAAAAGTTATTGGCAAAAAAAATAGATTACGCAAAAATATTTCCTCAAAATGACAATTATCATGAAATCAAGCCAGAAATAGAAAATATAACGTAAAATCAGTCGGTTTCAAAAAAAATTTCATTGAAATCGGTTAAAACCCCGCCAATATATCCAAAATTTGATTTTGTGTACTTTATGACGTCACCAAATTCCAAGAACTTAACTTTGGCCAGTTGTAGCCACATTTGGATCACAGTTTTCATTTTTGGTGTTAAATTTAAGATATCTTTTTCGTCCTATTATTATTTGTGTATACTTAAGCGTCACAATACAATGTCAATTTCCATTTAGGTTATGTAAAACATAGTATGAAAGAAGTAGTGTATAGTATATAGAGAAATATGTCATTGAAATTTTTATTTAAATATCGATATGAAGAAATTAACTCATCTGTCAGGTATCAAACCCTGGACCTCTGGATTTCTAGCTAAGTGAGCTTACAGTTACACTACAGATGATACTGATGAATGAGTCAACTGTTTCATATAATTGACAGTATTACTTTGTAGTCAACATGAACTTATTATTCCATATAATATTATTTTTCCTTTTTTGATATTTGACGAGAGGTTTTTAGAAAAATTTCCTTGAGGCAAAAATTATCATTAAATAATTACGCGTAACCGAAAGTATGACCTAAAAACAGTAGGTTTCGAAACAAATTTAATGGATTTTGGTCTAATATAACCAGATTTTTTTCGATTTCAATAAATTTTTCCGTTAGACACTTCTTTTCTTTTTTTCTTTTGGTATTTGCCGAGAGATTTGTCGGTTTCTCGACGAGCGAGGTTAATGAGACAAGACACCCGTTCAAGGGGCCGAGCGGTCTAAGGCGTTATGTCTTCGAAGTATGCTTACTTGGAAACTGGGAAGTTATGGGTTCGAATTCCGACATCGGCAGTTTGTCAAATATTAAGAGAAAAAAAAGGGGCGGTTTATTGACTAAACTGTCGGCGTATGGACAAGAACGAAGTAACCGGCTATGCTTGAGAAGGTTTTCTGCAGTTTCCTTCCCGAACTCCAGATGAATATCGACATGGTTCCTATCATAGTCGGCTGCAGCCGCATATCCTACCAATTCCTAGTCTATACACAAAAATTCCTTCCACTCCACTCACATTCTCACATCCTTAGGCATCACAATGGACCTTATGGTGAAAGTGTAGCCCGTCCAGGGCAGCCTCTACAATCTATCTATCTAGAAGTATATTAATTTGTAAAGAAGCCTCGAATATCGTCACACTGTGAGTGGATCAGTCTATTTTCAAAATGACGGGGAGGAAACATATGTTTAATACTAAGTATTAAATATATGATTAAAATATGGTTTAAATAAGTTGCCCTTCTACTTTTAATTCAGTTCCCCTTACGCGCATATAATAGTCAAAACAAATTAATTCAGCTCTATCTAATGAGGCAAGACGATACAGAGCACATTATGTCCACGTCTAGCGGCAACACTATTTCAAACAATTTTTTAATTAAAATTGTATTATTTATTTAGATTTATGCTTGTGAACACCATTCTATGAATTAACGGGGCTTTGCGAATTAACGTTGTAAATTACATTTTGTGTAATAGAAGCGGGGATGCGGGGGTTGTTAATGGATATTTTGTAGATAGTAAATCGTTTTAGCACATTATTCTTACATAAATATATATATTTGTTATTTATGCAAATAAATTTGTTATGTTTCCATTGCTCGCAAAATTGTGTAGAATATATCGGCATTAAAAACCATTTGACATTATATATAGCAGACATAAATTTTGGGTCGATGTTTAAAAGGATTTATGAGTTTCTATTGTGCGCGAAAATGATGAATTCTGTTTATATATTTTGTGAACGCATAAATTTTATACGTTGGCCATTGTGTTTTAGATCGTGGGATCACCGATGTAATTTTGCATACTATTATATACACTACGTAAATTAAAATAGACCCAATAGCAACATTGTGTAGAGCATCTATCACTGTCTATGCACAGTATGCCATTATATGGTGTTACACTCACACGACGGCCGATGGACAATAACGACGATGTATACATGCACGAGTAAGATGCAACTATATATAAATGATTGTAGTTAGAAAGTGATAAGTATAATATAATAGTTATTTATGTTATAATACAATACTGACTGTTTAAGTGTGACAAAGTAAACCATATCATAGTACATTACATATAGATAGCGATAGATACATTATACAGCATTCCAGATTGGGTGTATTTTAAGAAAGCAAGCTGTATATTATTAAATTTAATTATTTGTTTTATAATTATTTACATCAACTATCGAATGTAGTTCATTTAAAATGACATTAATATGAAACACTTTTTTGAAAATGTGTCACAGGCACCAAATTAGCAACAAGCAACATATCTCTAGCAACATATAATTCATACTGAAGATGACTACATTGTAGTCGAAATACGTATTTATAAAATACAAACAAATGTTCTAGGAATAGGGGCAAAATTTGAAATATAATTTCAAAAAAACCTAGAATTCTCTTTGATTACTTTAATAATCTTTATACATAATTTCTAATTTGTGGTACGGAACCTGTAAACATTCACTGATATATCGCAACAGTTTTTTTTTTCATTTAAAATAACTTTAATGATTTATTTTAAAACGATAATCTCCAAATAATAAAATGAGTTTTTCGGTATGTAGGTTGGCTAATAAAAAAAAATATTATAATCCCACTTGAAATAATCCACGTGATAAAATTATTTTAATATTTTCAAATTGATTGACTGAATAATTTTAATTTTACTGGAAGAAATTCTATAGCATTACATTACAATTAGGACTCTTATATAAATAGACATGCAATATTTTAAAAATAATATTGTAAATAGAAATTATTAATTTTCAGCTGAAACTTTCGATGAAACTGTAGCTATTGGTTATGTACCGATAATGGAATTTCGAAAAAATTTCTTCAAATGTTCATCGAACCTACCTAGTAGATAACAAATATCACCATTACTAAAATTTATATATATATAAATATACATATATATATATATATATATATATATATATATATATATATATATATATATATATATATATATATATATATATATATGTGTGTGTGTATATATAGATATGCATATATGTGTCTATACGCGCTCTACAATTTTAGATTGATCGCAACGAAAAAAATCGGACAAGGGGGGTTGAGAGAACAAATATATTTGTAAAAAAAACCGTATTGTTTAAAACTGAAATCCTAAATTTCATTTTTTCGAAGAGTTTTAATAATTAAAAATATGTTTTTATGTATTTCAAAAAAGTTGCATGGTGATAAAACTAGATAAAAATAAATATAACTAAAAATAGAACTAGATAAAAATAAATAACACTAAAAATAAAACTAGATTTAGAACATTTTTCGAGCTACAAATTTAATTATCTCAGAAACAAAAGATTAATTTGAAATTTGGTGCAGGTATTTATAAGACTTTGATAAATATTATGACAGTTTTTCATAACACTGGCATATCTAGTTGTCGAGATATAGATTTTTGTATTCATGTTTTTACCGACGACTCCATTTAACCTAGGTAAAAATCTCTTAAAAATCGTAACTTGAACATTTCAAACAGGATCAACTTCAAATTTTGACAGGATATTCTATATTTTTGAAATAATAAGCTGTAAAATTTTGAAGAACCTATCATTAAATTGAATTTTTTTTACAACAACCTTAAGAGGGATAATCCATATTTTGTGTTTTCTCCTTTCTCTTTAACCATCCCTTGATCGATTCTATTCATTAATGAACTTGACCTTTGAAATACTAAAAGGATATCAGATACGAAAACATATTTATTTATATATGTACCTCTATTGCCACTCTAGAGGTCACGGATCACCATTGACATTTATACGATAAACGTTAATTAAGATCTATTTACAGAAGTTGTGTATTTAGAGTTCTCATTAATTATCGTTTGATAATCTAATATTACAGAATCTTTAAACGTAACGTTCTGGAGAAAGTCTCAATATCGATTTTCCACTTTGAGAACAATATTATAGTAATCTCTCTCTCTATCTATAACCACATACAGAAGACAAATATGTTTTCCAACATTTTTTGAAAAAAAAAACCACAAAACTTTTTTAATATATTCTTATTGTGTAATCAAATGTAAGTATATTCGGTGTATTTTTCCTGTGAACACGCAGATTCACTCACAAACAACAGTAACATCATCATCATCATCATCATAAATACCGGGAGCTATTTTCTTTCTACATAATTCACATACAGGAAGCCACCCAAAACTAAAACTCACCGTATTTACAAGTATTTGTTCGTAAAAAAATTTTTTTTTTTAAACATTGTTCTTCTTTTAAAACCAAATAGGGAATATGCATGAAAATTTTTTTTCACATTTATTTTCAGAATATGAAAATACTGTTAATACTGTAATAATATTTAAAAACGAAATTAAAATCCGACAAATATCAAGGAAGCTATATGCTTTTTAAGATTATTATCTGTCTCTTTCTTGCAAAAATACTAAAAACGGAGTTTTATGTGTATTTTAAATGGTGAAAGTGTAATATGACGTCACATAACATATCAAGAGGGCTATCACCCTCTGTATAATCGGGAATTTCAATCATTCATATCTCGCTTATTTTTAAAGTTATTTAAAAAGTAATTTTACCTTGATATTTGTCAAGTAAACATGCTTCAATTCAAGTGAAAAAAAATTTGCATGCATATTTCCTATTGCATTTTCAGTGGACCACTCTGTGCACGTATGCTGTTGAGACCTATCTATCTATCTATCTATAAATATATATAAAATATATTTTCAGTCCAATAAATAAATGTATGCGTGGGTGCACCAGCACTATGGCAGACGTCCTACTGTCCGTCCATCTGTCCGTGTGTTTTGCGTTGTTGTTGTTGTTGTTCAGATTGATTGAAATGTGTGAACTCAGACTCGTGTTATTGACAGCATTTAGATTTATAATATATTTTCACTTGGTCGCCGCGTATTTATTATATGTTTATACTCCTGTCATGTTTTTTTTTTCTCTTTTATCTTTTCTAATCACAAATATTTCATGTAATATAATGTTAATAAACACATTTTTATATGCCATGGGGTCTCATATAAAATATTTTTATAACAGAACGAACACACGTCTTCTTTTAAGACAAAACAAAAACAATACATTACTTTTTTTTGTTTTTAATCACATAGCACACGGTAGTGAACAAATAATTTCACCAAAAATAATGGATGCATGAAAAAAAGTGTCAAACAAAAGGTGTTTTTTTCACGTGAATACGTCTTTGAATTTTCTTCCATAGTGGGAGGCAATTCAGAAAACTGATGATATCAAATTCGGGGGATAGTTTGGTGTTGCAGGTACATATCTAGATAACCAGTCCAAGTAGCCGAGCGGTCTAAGGCGTTATTTCTGCGCAGTATGCAGTACTTGGAAACTGGAAGGTTATGGGTTCGAATCCCGACATCGGCAGTTTGTCAATTATAAAAATTTAAAAAAAAGGGCGGTTAATTGACTAAACTGTCGGCGTATGGACTAGAACGAGGTAACCGGCTATGCTTGAGGAAGGTTTTCTGCAGTTTCCTTCACGAACTCCAGATGAATATCTGCATAGTTCCTATCATAGTCGGCTGCAGCCGCATATCCTATCAATTCCTAGTCTACTCACAAATTCCTTCTACTCCACTAACATCCTCACATCCTAAGGCATCACAATGGACCTTATGATCGAAGTGTAGCCCATCCAGGGCAGCCTTTACAATCTACCTCTACATCTACATATTTAGATACATCTTGGGGTCTAAAAAGTATAGCACTTCGACCTTATGGTCCATTGTGCTCCCCCTTCTATTTCAATCCGACGAGATTCGCTTCTCCCATATGTTGGCAATAGCCAGGAGTTTGCTTATCAGGTCTTCCTGAAGATTCATATATTCAGGGTACGATGCACGAAATATCCTGTATTTGCTGTAATCTAGAGGTTCGCAGTCAAAGATAATGTGGCTGGATGTTTCTTTTTCCTCGCCACGCAATCTGCACATAATGGACCTGTTATAGAGTCCCATTGTGCGCAGATGCTTCCGCAGGGGATAATGCCCGGTAATGAATCCGGTAACCTTCCACAGTTGCATCCTGTTCAGCTTCAGTGCATCGAGAGATAGCCTCTTTGTTGCACTCTGAAGCAGTACCTTCCCGAGCTCCTGCCACGGTACTTTTTCCCAGTTATCACGGTGTTTAGCATTTGACCACTCGTTGATCACCGGTTTACATGCAGTCCTTGGAATTCCTAAAATAGGCGCTGATAGGTACATATTATCTATCATCTACATCAAAAATCTAATAACACCACTCGATAGCTAAAGGATCAAAGAATTCGTTACGTTGAGTGAGGACTGTGACGGATCACGTTCGGTGGAGCAGGAAGCACTGCCATTTTGAGGTCGTTTTGCTCACAAGATTTCCGTTTAGTATCACTTTTGACTCGGTGAAGCTAGGACGTTCGTTTGAGCTTCAATCGTCAGCTATCGTCAAGATCTATCGTTTGCGTTATAGTGAAAATATAAGGTGTTAAAATAAAAAAATTAAATTAAACAATGCTGAATCTTTACTCGTCGAAAAGCCAATTAAAATGTAGAGATCGTATACGGTTGGAAAGGGCTTCTCAAGAGCAATCCAGTGATACCCCCATTACGTTTCCCGTTACCTGTTACGTACAGGTATTCACGTAAAACACACTCCGTTTTTTATACGAACTGTATTTTATTATAACTTCAAGGTTATTTGAAGATCAACTTGGGTTTATAAAATAGAAACTCATATTTTTGTTAACAGTTTCGGATAACTAAATAAAAAAAGGACATTAAAACTGGGCACTAAAAAAGTCTCTTTTGATTAGTATTTAACTATTTTATAGCCGTTTTAAAAAATGAATTTTCTAAGATAAGATTTCATTTTTGGAGAAAAAGAAGGTTCTTTAGAAAAAAATTTATCTAAAATAAAAACTCTTTATTGTTATCCAATGGATTAGAATCGATCTTTTTTTTTCAACCGTTACAAACTTTTCAATACATTTTTTCAACAACAAAATGTCATAAAGATGAAGACAATTAACCTAAAAAACAAAAATCACTATCAACGCAAGTCTTGCATAGTAAAACATGTTGAATGCAAGTTAGTATATAGTAAGTTTATTTTACTGTATTTTATACTTTTTGACTGTCACGAGTAAATACACATTTAATTCGATCGGAAAGTTTCAGTATTTTTAACAAATAAAACCACACATGTTCATTATTTAGTCAATATATTAAAATAAATGATATAATGACAGCATACATAATGAGAGTTAAACATACCCTCATCAATTTTTGAGTATTTGATTAGCCAATCAGCAAGGAATAACTACAGACAAATAATTAATTAGACGTTTACATAAATCATTTGTATATATCTTCTTCATGTATATACATAAATATAAATTCCTTGAGTATTCTCTGTACACACAGATCTGAAAACTATTAAATCTAGGTATTTACAAACAACTACGTCTAGTAAATGGTAGAATAGGAAATATGCATGAAAAAGTTTTTTTCACTTGAATTGAAGCATGTTTACTTGACAAATATCAAGGTAAAATTACTTTTTAAATAACTTTAAAAATAAGCGAGATATGAATGATTGAAATTCCCGATTATACAGAGGGTGATAGCCCTCTTGATATGTTATGTGATGTCATATTACACTTTCACCATTTAAAATACACGAAAAACTCCGTTTTTCGTATTTTTGCAAGAACGAGACAGATAATAATCTTTAAAAGCTTATAGCTTCCTTGATATTTGTCGGAATTTAATTTCGTTTTTAAATATTATTACAATATTAACAGTATTTTCATATTCTGAAAATAAATGTGAAAAAAAATTTTCATGCATATTCCCTATTGCACATTTAAAGAAAAGGTAATGTTAAACGACAGATTGTTACAGCATATTAGAAATATTCGGTGCATCTCACCCTGAATTACTGAAGCTTCAGGGGATTCTGATAAGCAAGCTCCTGGCTATTGTCAAGATATGGGTGAAGTGAATCTCGTCAGACTTAAGTATACGGAGGATCATAATGAGGGATAAGGACGAAGTGCAATACTTTTTATATCCCAAATTATATCTAAATATCTATCTAATGTTAAACAACCGTAAGTAGATTTTGATTAAATATTAGATTATCAAATGATAATTAATGAGCACTCTAGGATTTTGTATCAAAAATCGTAAAAATGTCATCAACATATCGCTACCAGATTGTTGGAAAATATTGGGAGCTGTTCTTGGCTTTTTCTTCTAAGTCGTTCATGAAGCGGATTACCCATGCTCGTCCCAAAAAATGACAAATATATAAATCCGTTTACTGCTCAACGCATAACTTAGCACCAATCAAAAGCGATCTCAAAATAGAGTTAAACGTCGGTCAAACATATATAAGCAAGGCACAACCAAGAAACGTCGTGAAACTGTCACCAAATTAGCAATGAATAACATATCCTGAGACAATATAAGAGTAATTTTAGTAAGATTGATGTTAACAAGAGTAAATTGAATGAAAGTAATTTTAGCAAGAATAATTTCAATAAAATTTATTATATTTTAATTTATTTTGTTTAATTTTTTATTCATTTTTATTTTTGTCAATTGATTTCGATTTTCTATCTATTTCTAATTGTCAAAGAGTAAATTTCGACTAGCTAATTTAGTGTCGTATAGTATTTAATTTGTAGTTCAAATACGTATTTATAATACAAAAACTGGTCTAAGTATTGGAATGAATTTGAAATTTTTTTTAGATTTTGATTCGTAGAAATGAAAATTATTTTATAAAATTATGTACTTGGATACACGTGAAATAATATAGGTTTGTTCTTTAACGGGTTTTGCCCCTCAGTAATAGCCTAATAATTAACACATTAAATATTTATGAGTATTTTCTACTGAAGAGTTTTTTTTTTACTGAATAACAAATATGTTTTATGATTTGGACGTAATCAAGAAATTTTTCTACATCTGTTTATTGTATATAATTTACATTTAAAATTGCTAATTTAGGAACACACACTAATATAATTGAGTAATTGATAAAATATACCGGGTGAGTCAGCTAATTGCAATAATTTCAAATAATTTTAAATTTATTGACATGGTAAAAAAATATAATGTTTGTACAAAAAATTGAAAAATTCGATTCAAGCTAGTTATCCATGGTGTTATAATTAGCGCGGGTGCGGAACGCGATACACAGAGCTCTAGGGTTTGATCCCTGGCCGATGAGTTAACTTTTTCATATTAATATTATTTAAAAAAAATGGCTTAATAGGGCATTTCAAGGATTTTTCAGAATACAGCTTTTTTTTTGGATTGATAACACATATTTATTTTTAAATATTCGAATTGTACGTTAAAAAAAAATTGGCGACGATCAAAATGTTAAAGCATTTAAATAATTAAATATTGACAAAAAAATTGATTCTAACAAAAGTTGTTCAGGCATTACAATAGTACAATTTTGACCACAATTTAAAATTTTTTATTATTATATACAAATATATCAGCGATCCCTTAAGAATGCTAAATATAAATTAAATTAATTATCAACAATTATCAATTAATATTCTGCTCGGAGAATAATAACAATTAGCTAATTCATACTGATGATGACTACTTTGTAGGCGAAATACGGATTTATAAAATACAAAAAAATTTTGATCTAGGAAATTGGGGCAAAAAATCGAAATTTATTTCGAAAAATCCTAGAGTTCTCTTTAATATTATTTGTAATTATCAATATTTTAGTTTTTAGTCATTCTTACTAAGTTTGGCCAAACGCAATCCTTGTATGCTCTACTCGGCGTAAAAATTTGTAATGTTATACAGAGATAGAAGTGTAATGGCCTAATGAGAGACGTAAGTATTCAAGGTTGAATTTTGATTCTGGGAATAAATATACGGGAGTTAGATAGATAGATTGTCGAGGCTGCTCTGAACGGAATACACATCGACCATAAGACTAGGAACCAGCAGAATATGCGGCTGCAGCCGACTATGATAAAACCTTCTCAAGCATAGCCGGCTACTTCGTTCTTGTCCATACGCCAACAGTTTAGACAATTAATCGCCCCCTCTATTTTTATCTTAATAATTGACAAACGGCGAATGTCGGGATTCGAACCCATAACCTCCCAGTTTTCAAGTAGACATACTGCGCAGACATAACGCCTTAGACTGCTCGGACACTTGGACTGGTATGGGGGTTAAATGGAATATGGAAAACAAAAATGAAAGCTTATTAAAAAACGATTTCAACAATATATACGATCTATTGTTTGCATTTTGGATTTCTTTAAACTTATAATAACCTTACATTTCTTTTATTATAAAATTGTAAATGTCTATTTTTTTGTTTGCTAGAGCATCATGCAAAAACTATTGAACCGATTTTGATGGAACTTTTTTGTTTAAAAGCTTATGATTAGACTTAAAAACGGGTATGTATTTTATCGCGCTATGAAAGAAAGAATAGAGAATAAGAGAATATTAGCTGTAATAGAAATTTGGTGGGAGTGCCGATAAATAATTGAAGTAGTGGAAGCGGTGGGAAATTACATTGAGGTATTTAATCTTAAAATAACGGGAGCCGGATATATAACAATAAAACGCGGCGAAGGCGGGTATATGCTGGTATATTATACCAGTATATATATATATATATATATATATATATATATATATATATATATATATATATATATATATATATATATATATATATCTATGCAGGATTTAAAAATAAGTGTTGAATATGAAACTATAACAGGAAAAAAAAACAGCTTTTTATAAAAGGATTAAAACTAAATTTTATTTTTACCCATTTTTTTTATTATTTTGTAAAATATTCTGAACAAAAAAGGATTATTGAATTATTTTTATTTTAAAATTTAAATATTACCGAATTAATGCTAACATACGAATATAGTTTACCTATTGTTTGCGGATAAGTGAAATACAATGGGGGGTGGCGCATTAATGTGTAACACATTTTCAATTTAAACAACGATAATAAATTTTTAGTTTTCTAATCGTTTTCCGTATATTTTAATTGTATTCTGAATATTTTTTTAATTTACGGTAATAACTCGTGACAGTAAACACAAAAAATATATAAAACAGTATAATTAACTTAGTTATTACTGCTAAGGCAATTTGGGCATATCTAGTATAACGTGTATATTGCTATCACGTTTATAATACAATGTAGTATGGGTAGTGTTCCTTTCTCATACTTTTGATTTCTTAGTTGATTTCTGCCTTATGCATTAGGTTTTTTGGAAAATGTTTCAAATAAAAATTTTAACCAAACTTTTAACCAAACCATTTTTTCGAAAACTCTATGAATAGGACACATAAAAATTATATAGATTTGAAAGAAAAAACGCTGTTTTTATGGTCATGTTTAACTGTATGTTGTACTATGCAAGACTCATGTTGACAGTGAGTATTCATTATTTTTGACATGGCTGTTGAAAATTATCAACTTTAAATATGAATATATTTAAAAAAATCCGCAGATTATATTGAGATCTCTGGCAGGGGCCGGTGCTGGCCTACAATCTATTGAGTAAATATTGAATTTTTAAGTTCTCCGAATTTATAATAAATTTAAAGTAATGATAGTGTAAAATCAGTGGCACGAAACTAGTCGATTATAATATATTTTTTGGCATATTTTTATACCCGGTATATAATATATACCAGGGTATATTAACTTTAGTTCCGACTTTGTAACGGTTGAAAATATTGATCACAGAAAAAAACTTTTGATATAGGTGTTCATAAAATGACCTAATTAGTATATTGACACAAAATTGCCCGTTCGTCTGTCTTTCCGTAAACACGATAAAAACTAAAAGAGAGAGCGAGAGTATTCAAAATCGGACCATGTTTGGGCCAAATGGGAAAAACTGCCTAACTTTAAAACCGTAAAAGATAGAACAAATATGTAAAGCAATAAAATGTTCCTTCTTTAAAAATAAACAACTTTTGTTATACACTTTTTTACATAAATTCAATATATACTGGATATTTAAGTAATTAACTCTGTCAGTTGTTATTTTCATTTGTTCAAATTCACTTATTACTTTCTTGTTATTCCTTATCCTAAATATCTTCAACTATCAACCTACGAACTTTGGCATATTATTTTGCTTCCATTCTGTACATAATAGAGAATTGTAACCGATTGAACAAGAACTAAACTAAAGAAAAGATAATATACCCAAAGTAATACGGGTTGTCTATGTAAAATACATTAAATATTTTATGTGATATGAATTGAATTTTGTAAAGGATTATTTGTTTAATGTAAAAGATTAACTCGAAGCTTTTCACTTCAATGTATTCATCTATTTTAATTTCATCATATATTATTTGTTAAAATATTCGGTATGTACTATTTGAACACAAATAAATATATGTTCTTCCGTTCATAAAAATTGAACCAATATGTCACATTCTTCTTTTATCTTTTATATATATAAATAAATGTATGTACAATATTAAATACAGTACCACTTAGAATATTTCTGTATTGGTTTAATTTATATGAACGGGAGTGTACGTATATATACAAATATAATATAGTTTTCAATGTTAGTAAAAGAAAGCTGTTTTTTTTTGTTGCAAATTACCATATTGTCTTATAACACTTGAGTATACATTATAGTAAGTCTATAAGAACGTGTTATAGTCCGGGCAAGCAACTTAATCAATGACACATTAGTGATAGCCTATATAGAATACGCTTGTCCTTTCATACTTGTGTCTTCTTAACCGTACTGGAAGTTGTACATTGGTATAGTATTGTGATGTTTAAGTACACACAAATAATATGTTAGAACAGTTATATAGTTAGATAGATACACTCCCGTTCAATAAAATTGAACAGACCCGAAATGTTAATTTTCTTACATTTCATAAAACTTCTCACTTTTGTAACTCTCTGTATAATGATTTATTTATAAACAAAGATCAGTAGTATATATTTTAAGTGTGAAAAAAGAAAAGAAACTATAGTAAAAAAAACATTTACTACAAGAATAATCAAAATTGTGAGAGACTGATTCGGCTCAAATCTGTTCAAGTTTATTGAACGGGAGTGTACATCTTGGGGTCTAAAAAGTATTGCACTTCAATATTATGATCCATTGTGCTCTCTCTTCTATTTCAGTCTGACGACATTCGCTTCTCCCATATGTTGGCAAAGATTGTATAATAAGATGTATTATAAATGTTAAAACATTATATATGTTATACTAGATATTATTCAATTGGCGTAGTTGTAATAAGTAAGTTTATGGTTTTGTATTTTATACTTTTTGCTTTGATTGTTCATGGTAAACTGTTTTAACTTATTTAGAATTATCTGAAACATTTAACAATTCATTTCATAACACTTTAATGTTAAGAGTTTTTTACTTTACCGATCTCAATGAAAATTTGTATGGCAAAATTAAAATTTGTTTTATAGAGTTACTAGAGTTCCAAAAAATTTAAGCTTTTTTTTGGTAGCAGCGTTATTATGTAGCAATAGGTAACCGAAAAACAAGTGATTATAACAATTAACAACAGATGGCAGCTACGATTACATACATATTCATTTATTCTGGTAGTTAATGGCAGTTTATTCATTTATTTTTATCGAGCGATGCTGGTTTGAAGACTTTAATAAAGCGTGGAAAATAACAGCAAAATAAATTCTATGACCGTTTTGTTTGAAGCAAGTTAGAAATTAGTTACAGTTTCAAATGGTTTAACCATATCACGAATAAAACATTCGCACCACATAATATCGTCGATAGTTTGGAAAATCTAAGATAGAAATTTCTATGATTTTAGATGGAATTTAATTTTATTGTGATAAAAATCAATAAATTTTTGGGAATATGTGTCGATGAAAATTTGAACTGGCGAGAGCATTGCTACAGTTTAAGTAAACAGCTAAATTGTATGGTGTACTTATTTCGAAATCTAAAAAATAACCTAGCCAATAACATCTTAGTGTCACTGTATTATGCATACGTCAACAGTAGAATCAAATATGGGATACTTTTATGGGGAAATTCAATTCTAGCAAAACAAATATTTATTCTACAAAAAAGGATCATAAGGATTATTGAAAATATAAATCAATTCACTTCATGTCGAGAACATTTTCGAAAATTGAAAATTTTTCCGCTCTCTGGAATATATATTTTTGAATGTTTAGTATATATAAAATCAAATCTAAATAATCTTGATCTAAATAGCTATCATCACACGTATGACACACGATATTCGGAAGACATTAGAATACCAAGGCACAATTTAACACTTTTCGAAACAGGTCCACTTTACAATGGAATAAAACTGTACAATGCTCTCCCAGACGACATTAAAAGTATCACAAGTATCAATCATTTTAAGGTTGCTTGTAAGAAAATCATAACTAAATGTAGTCCATATTCACTAGATGAAATTTTTTCTTTGTTGACAAACCTATATGTACTTGTACGTCTTTAAGGTGAATAAAGTATTATTATTATTATTATTATTATTGGACTATTCACTAAACAAATATATATTTAACCCATTCAAAATAACCCTAAACCCACGTTATGCAAATATAAGTAATTTATATGAATGATAAATTTATTTTCTATATAGTTTACAATAAACGACATTTATTAAAAAACTTTATACTGATTTATGTGGGTTTCTGAAGAGGATAGTTAATAAATTTTTTAAATCCCCTAAGGCTGTATTGCATAATTTTATTCTAGCATTGATAACGGTCTAAAATAATAAACAGATATACCGAACATTTATAGAAAAACTTATCAAAAACTAAAAAGTTAATAATTAAATGAATAATATCATTTGTTTGACCAGGTTCGAAAAGACTGATTTTTTTTCATAGGCTAAAAATAACGTTTTCTAATAAATCCCAAAGTTTCAGAATTTTCGACCGTTTAGAACGCGAGATAATTAATAAAAAAGTAATCATTCTCTCTCACTCTCTCTCATTAAAAGCATGTAAAACTTCATGTCCGCCCAACTATTATCTATTGTATTGAAAAAAAATACTCGACAGATTAAAAAAAAGACTAGGATAGTAAAGATAAATATTTATTAAATAAATTTTTAAAAAAATCTCGTTTTGTTTTCGAAATATAATAGTTTAAAATTTTTTTTATTTCAAAATTACATTAATTTGTATATAAATATATGGATGTGTTGTGTATGTGTTTATATGTATTTGTTCTATAATAAAAGCAAACCGGTTTTTTGTCCTGATTATACAAGACAGTGCTGGAACTACCTTAATACTCAGGGTTTTTAGCTTTGTACTGCTAATCTTACACATGTAGGGGAAAGGGGGATCAACACGAATATGAAGTAGGCCCGAGTTCAGTAATTGTACCTAGCTATTTGACTAAACTACTGTACTACAGTGCACATATTTTAAACCACGTCGCTACTAGTGTCAAACCAAGCAAGCGCAGCGAAGCATATAAAGTGGAAATTTCTCAATATATGAATTTTCTAGATTTATTAGAAGCCATAGAAGTTCAAATTTTCCAGATACGTATCCAAATTGTAAATATTACACTAGTCATTTTTATCTACAAAGTCATTTATGATATCAGAACAGTAAAAGATTAAACATCTAAATTTTCCAAAGTCCAAGAATAGGAATATAATCACTTCCGAATCATATTTATGGCACCATAAGTGAATTCATTGTTATATCCAGTATATAATATATACCTGGGTATATTAAGTTTAGTTCCGACTTTTAAACGGTTGTAAATATTGATAGCAGGAAAAAAAATTTGGTATAGGTGTTTATAAAATGACCTAATTAGTCAATTTTCTCAAAGTCCGTCCGAAAACACGATAACTCAGAACGAAAAGACATAGCGAGCTGAAATTTCATGTGTGTTATATAGCAAAAAAGGTTCCAGTTCGTGAATAAGCAAAATGGACTTGGGCAAAAAGGGCAAAACTGCTTATCTTTGTAACAGTAAGAGATAGAACAAAATGTAATGACAAAAAATATTCCTTTTTAAAAATAAACAACTTTTGTTAGAAACATTTTTTCATAAATTCAGTATATACTGGGCATTTAAGCAATTAACTCAGTTAGTTTTTATTTTCACTTGTTTTTCCCTCAGTTTCATAATTCATTGAATGTATGATTGATTTAGCGGGATTAGTTGTGCTTCCCCTTTCCCCTTCCGGTGTGTGAGCCTAAAGAATATCCTGCAGGAAACACTTAGAAGAATACTTTTTTACAAGACAACACAAGGATCACAAACAGACCATAGATAGATTATAGTGGCTGCCCTGGACGGGCTACACTTCGACCATAAGGTCCATTAGGATGCCTAAGGACGTGAGGATGTGAGTGGAGTAGAAGGATTTTTGTGTATAGATTAAGAATTGGTAGGAAATGCGGCTGCAGCCGACTATGATACGAAGTATGCCGATATTCATCTGGAGTTCGTGAAGGAAAGTGAAAAAAACTCACAAGCATAGCCGGTTACTTCTTTCTTGTCCATACGCCGACAGTTTAGTCAATTAACCGCCTCTTTTTTCCCTTAATAATTGACAAACTGTCGATGTCGGGATTCGAACCCATAACCGCCCAGTTTCCACGCCTGAGACCGCTCGGTCACTTGGACTGGTAAATTTAATGATGAATATAGGTACCGATAAAATAAATTTATCTGATTGGGTAATGTACGAAAATTATCAACAATTTCATTACAATAAATAAAGTTTTCCATGACTCCATCATTGTGAACTATTAAATTTTTATTTCATTACATTGAGATAGTTAATTTAGTGTTTTTAGAAAAGAGAAGAGAAGATCATAACCCAGAATTCGTATATTCGTTTCAATGTTATGTTTTTATGATTAAAATCATAAAAATTTTTATATAAAATTAAGGTCACAGCGTTTTAAGCACACAACCAACGGTCGTCGCGTTTATATGTGGCAAATAAACAAAGAGTATATAAACAAAACGAAAAACTTATATAGAATTACTTAAATAATAGTAAAAATATTACACATCTACCGAGAGTTTCAATTTTATTGAAAGTGGTAATGTGATTTACTATAAGAATACATATACACTCCCGTTCAAGAAAAATGAACAGACCTGAAATGTTAATTTTCTTACATTTAATAAAACTCCTGACTTTTGTAACTCTCTGTATATTATTTATTTACAAACAAAGATAAGTAGTATATTTTTCAAATGTGAAAAAAGAAATGGAAGTTTTATATTTTTTATTTTTGTAAACAATTTATGTAAACAAGAACATTGACTACAAGAATAATCAAAATTGTGACAGACTGATTTGGTTCAGGTCTGTTCATTTTTTTGGGCGCGGGAGTGTACATGGGGTTTTTATGATGCTAAGATCGTAGCGACGCAGTGGCAAAACAAGAAATTCTTCACAGTTGTAAACAAAATTATGTTAACGTGCATGTGTAATATAGAGTTTACACAGACGCGGATTCAGCCCTCAAAAAAGGGTGTGGTCACAACCACCCGAAAATCGGCCAAGTGCGAGTCGGAGTATGAACTCGCACATGATCGATATAGTGCATTCCTACAAAGTAGAAGTTTACAAAATATATGATGCTCTGACCAAGATTTTGTACAGTGTATAGTTCCAAGTGGGCAAAGCCGTCGGGCGAACACTAGTAAATTAACAAACCTGTAAAATGTTTATTTGTTCGCTCACAAAAATTACAAAAATAAATGTGTGTTTTTTTGCACATTCCAGTGTTCCATTTAGATTCTAAACTACTGAACCGATTTTGATTAAATTTTTACAACTTCAAAGGATATCAAATTAAGTTAAACGCTAGTAAATTACTTAAATTACAAATTCAAGCTTACAGTTCTTTGTCGCGAAAACATTGATAATTTCATCGATATCCAAGTTCACATCTTTGTGTATATTTAGGAGAGCTTGCCCGGACAATCTTTCCTGTACCGACGCTGACCGGGAGAGTTGCCAGTATTTGTAAGAAAATTTTTATGTTAGGGTACAAATCTTGGTCGTATGCTTCAATGAGATGAGCTACCGACTCTGGTATGGCGAAATTGTTTTCACATTCTCTTTTCCATTTGGCCATCCAGAGTCGGTATTCATTTATAACAGTTGGTTCACTATCGTTAATGAATAGCCGGTACATCTGGACCATCAGCCTATCGACCTCAATAGACCGTGAAAGTGTGACGTCACAAGTCAATTAGGGTTGTGGGCATGTCCGTCGTGACCACAACGGTGGATCCGCGCTTGTAAATATTAGAGTTGTAAAAAATATCGTCAGATAAAATGCCCCCATTTCCCTTGATAGATTTTTCTCATAAACGAATTTGTTCTTTCAGACACCAAATTTCATTCTAGTAAGGAAGGTCTTATGCACATTTAAAGATATTAAAGTTTCTTATGGAAGACAATTCGTACTTATTCTTCGTTACTTAACCTTTCATTTCACCCATCATCAATATTTCAAAAACTCTCTGTAATCTGTGTAGACACATTAATTTTCAGGATGCTCAAATGTTCCATCAACCAATTCATCATACGCTGTTGTTGTTTTTTACCGTTTACTTATTTTTATGATAAGGAGTTTATAAATAATATATATATATATATATATATATATATATATATATATATATATATATATACATATATATAAATATAATTCTTCAAAATCTTATATAGTACATTCATAAAAGTCCACAATAATGTATATTATTTTTTGTCGTAAGTTAAAATTACAATTTAATTCAGAGACCCGTCATACCGGTCATAACAAAAAAGGTATTTAAAAATTTATTAGATCAATTTGTAACTAAGATACATTTTTTATCCTTGAATTTTTGTCAATCGCTTATGGTTATAAAGTTAGATATTTTCCTAAGTCCCATTGAAAAAAGCAAAATTTTTATTTTGGCCGTTTTTATGTTGGTTAATACTTTACTATATACATTTCTAAAATTTGGCGGCACACAAAAGTGCTGTGGCACAGTGGTTGAGAATCACTGGTCTAAAGTTTTATTGACCTATAATGATATACGTCGAATAGGAATCAAAATATGTGCAAGAAAGCGTTTCATATTAATGTCATTTTAAATGAACTCAATTCGATAGTCGATGTACATAACTATAAAACCAAGCAGGAATCTGTATATTTATTTAGATACATGATCGACAGAAAAACTTTGAGAAATATCTCAAAAAATTAAATAATGATAGTTGGTGAATGTCATTTCAACTGCATCAAATATTATCCTTATCCTTATTCCAAATAATTAAATTTAATAATATACAGCTTGTTTTTTAAAATACACCCAATATGGAATACTGTATAGTGTATCTATCTCTGTCTACATGTAATGTACTATGATATGGTTTACTTTGTCACACCTAAACAATCAGTATTGTATTATAACATAAATAACTATTATATTATACTTATCACTATCTAACTACAATCATTTATATATAGTTGCATCTTACTCGTGCATGTATACATCGTCGTAATTCTCCGTCGTCCGTCGTGGGAGTGTAACACCATTTCATGGCATACTGTGCATAGACAGTGATAGATGCACTACACAATGTTTCTATTGGGTCTATTCTAATTTACGTAGTGTATATTAACTTTGGAATGGATGAATAAATTCAATTCTAATTATTTATTATTTAGCGTTAATAACTAGCTGAAATCTAAGTGGTTTGTATTTTCCACTTGGTTAGTACTCAACGTACCCAGTCAAGTCAAGGAATAATAGTCCATTGTTTATTGTTTTATATAGATTAGTTGTAGATACTGGAAAATATCTTGGACTGTAGTTGACAATGCATTCACTTGAGAGCTGAATATTTGTGTTTGTGTGTGTTCTACAGCTAAAAACTCACTTCATGTCCGAGATAGAAGAAAAGTTTCGGGATAAAAAATATTCCTTTATTAATAAGAAATCATTTTTGTTTGAAAGTTTTTTTCATAAAATGAATAGTTTTGCTACCATTTTTTGCTGAAAGTTATTAACTCAGTTAGTTGTTATTTTTACTTCTAATAAACTTAAGGAGGTTCATGCATGAGGCTTGATAGTAGATAAAAATTTTTTTTGTGTGTGATTTGAATAGCTCAATTATGTAGTTATCCACCCTCAAAAATCAAAAACCTGTTGACGATTATTTCAAAGAGTAATTATCGATTAAAAATTAAACTTTAACACAGCGTCTTATGGAGAACATAAGTTTTTGTACTTAATATTATAATAACTATATTATTAAAGTAGGCCCCATAATAAGTAATGTTTATAAATATTCTTCGAGTTTATATAATTGCAATAAAAAAAATGGTGTTAACGAACGTTTGAATTAAATATTGAATAAAATTAAAACTGTTTTGTTAGGTTTGTTATTTCCACCATCTTTGGAAAACTGGCAACAGCGCACAAAAAAATATATACACATACACACTGTGAACGTCATAACATAGTTTATTGTCAGATATGTCAAATAAAGTCAAATCAATTTCTAATTTACATTTACTGATATTTTACAATAAATACTTTAAAAATATTTATGACAAATAAAAAAAAAGGTTATAAATCGTTGTAAGATTATTGATATACTTTAGAACTTAAATAAATTTTATTAAAGATAGTACTCATTTGACTCGTTTGACATAGCGCATGAATATTCCCATCTGAAGTTAAACGTGTAAAAACGAGCTTCGATACTGAAACACATAGTATACTGCAGTTGTTAGAGCTCTTGATACATGACTTCCTCAATAAATATTATATTAGTTACATAATATCTAAATAATATGTATATGTATATATATATATATATATATATATATATATATATATATATATATATATATATATATATATATATATATATATATATATATATACCAACCCTATAATTATGTTATTAAGAAAAATTCAATTCAAAAATCAATTTCATGTTACAATTGGTAGCAGAGCATTGTCCAGTTGATTATTGAAATTATATTTTATTTAATATTTATTAGCTCAAGTTTGAGTTAATAGTGCGTCGGGATTATTCACAAGTATACTGCCGTGCTTAGATGAAAAAGGTGAAAAACAAAGAAATTGTAAAAAGTAAATTAAACTAAATTAATAATATTATTTTCCATAATAATTATTGAACGACTTAAGTATGATTTTAGATCAGAATTAATCAAAATGCCTAAAATAAGAGAACATCTGTCTTTAATTGTTGTAAATCGAACAGCATTAACATATGATTTACTGCCTTCAAACTTTGTAAAACATAAACTACTGCTTTTCTCCCCTGTTTTTATTTTTATTTTTTAAATTTTTATTATATAAATGTTTTATCTTGTCAAAGGTAAAACACAGTAATGCAGAAAAAAAATTATGTCAGGTTAACAATATGCAAATATGTCAAAGTTTACATTTAAAGTTTGCAAAGTGTACAAACTATATTATGATCATAAAATGAATATTAATCGTTCAAATTAAGAAATAAGATTTTTCTTTCAAACATACACTTACCTCTAATATTATTATTTTGACAAACTATAATCATAACAGGTAATGAATAGTAAAAAAATAGTATTTTTCAGTGGATAAAAGCAAAACAGTTTGAAAATTACTGCTTTTTTATTTTAAAAAGGAATTTACTGCTTTTATGCTAAGAAAATGTGCAACCAATTAGAAATATTTGAAATAACATTCTTAATGATTCATTTTATAATGTAGAGAATAATCGGAAAGCATCCAACTTAATGGAAGGCGGTAAATGAACTTCAACTTTTCTGTCTTTTACCTAAGCACGGCATTATACAACAACGACATATATATTCCACTCTGTATCAATATTTCGAAGTGTAAAAACTTTATAGAAATCTGTAGTTAGTTAATATAATAAGTTTCTAAAATATGTTTCATATAGAAACCAAAAAACCAAATAGTTTACATAAATTTAGCCACATTGAAATAACCTAAAACTTACTCTAACTAATAATATTCTGCTATATATATATATATATATATATATATATATATATATATATATATATATATATATACATAGAAAATATTCGATATAAATATTTGGGTTACCAAAGAATTTTATAATAATAAATTATGTTACGCTCACAATATATATGGTTTTAATTCTCATACCTGTACCATATACCCAATGCATATGTGAATGCATAGCTGGAAATGGAAGCTATTGTTGAACAACTTCTAGCTGTAGTTATTATATTATTTGCTTATGTTTTAGAATACATAGAACATTATTTTAATTAAAACTATACCGGTTTATGGTTTTCCAATGAGTGCAAATATTAATAAAATGTTTTAAATACAAAATTATATAGTTTTGCGACGTGTGTGTAATTTTATTTTTAGATGAAAATTCTACTTTTTAGAGTAAACACTTTCCGAAACTTGTTCTATTTTACCGATTCTCTGTTTGTCAAAACTGAAAAACCATGTTTATTCTATGGGCTGCCGTAATCAATACCGAATTAAGTTTGAATAATACTGGAATACAGTGTAAATCTTACAAACTAGGTCACCACTAGTATCGCATATTTTAAATTTAATTTTTGGCATTTTGGCAAAGGGAAGGGACCATGGCAAACAACCTGGATAGGGTTACCGCTCTTATAACAATGATTATTATTGTATCTTTAGGGTCGGAAAAAAGAAAGCGCTCCTGTTAAGGATTGGATTATGTGAGCGATTGACTTACACCAGCAACCCGAGCGGTCTAACGCACTCTGTCTACTTGGAGGTTATGGGTTCGAATCCCGACATTGGCAGTTTGTCAATTTTTAAGAAAAAAAAATGGGCGGTTAATTAACTAAACTGTTGGCGTATGGACAAGAACGAAGTAACCGGCTATGCTTGTGAAGGTTTTCTGTAGTTTCCTTCACGAACTCTAGATGAATATCGGCATAGTTCCTATCAGAGTCGGCTGCAGCCGCACATCCTACTAATTCCTAGTCTACATACAAAAATTCCTCAGAGCTGGATGCATACGAAAGCATATACATTCAAAAATTCAAAAGAAATATTATGAATCTAGAATTGACCGGTCCCAAATTCAGATTTAATCAAAATCTTACAATAAAATTAAGTGCCAATATGTCCATCTCTCTCTAAAGATGACAAAATACAAAAACCTATTTACTGCGCAACGCATAGCTCAGCACTAATCAGGTGCGATCTTAGAATAGTGTCTAAGGCTGGGCGAACATATATAAGCAGCGTAAAACAAAGAAAAATTGTGAAATTGTCACCAAATTAGCGAAGAGTAACATATCCTGAGACAATATAAGAGTAATTTTAATAAGAGTAAAGTTAACAGGAATAAATGTGAATGAAGGAAATTTTAACAAGAGTAATTTCAATATAATTTAAAATTTATTATATTATAAATATAGTATATTTTAATTTAGTTAATTTTCTATCGATTTTTATTTTTGTATATTTCTAATTGCCAAAGAGTAAATTACGACGATCTAATTTATACTGATGATGACTACATTGTAGTCGAAATACGTATTTATAATACAAAAAAACTGATCTAGACAAAGGTGGCGAATTAGAAATTTTATAGTACGGTATGCTTAAACTAGGTCAGGCGCACAATCGTGCTAAATGATACATTTAGTTCGAAATATTTAGTAACAGAATTGAACTGGCTCAATAAATAATAAAACCTAGCCAATTTCCCTTAGATGTGAATCGTTTCCACACTTTCTCCTAAGTTTAATTATAAAGAATCATAATTATTTATACTTCTTTTAAAGGTTATTGTAGCAAAATGTGTTAATAACGCAAATTTGTTTAAATTTGATGTTCTGTTTGTACACCCTGTATAAAATAAACACAAACAACAGTCGAAAATTAATAGTCGAAAAGTAAATAACAATATAACGTGCAGCACTGTAACATTATAACGAACAAATTAAAAATTACAACACTTTCAGAGCATGGGACTAATTTTCGTTGAAGTAAAGCATATTATTTTGTGGACTGTCCAATGTGGATGTGCTATGACCTTTCATATCTTAAAACATCGATGAATACTAGCGTTACATTAATGTTACGAAGACATAGTATGAAAGAACATGTTTATACTAACTAGACAAACTGAATATTCATTTTTTTAAATATGAATATTAATTAAAACCTAATGATATGTTTGTCTAGATAGTATACACTAGTTTTTTCATACCTTAACGGAAATTGACCTTATTCTAGTATTGTGACGCTTAAGGACGTACATGTGCTACACTAGAATCAAATGAATACTATCTTTAATAAAATTTATTTAGGATTTTAAAAAAGTTATAAAGTACGATTTATAACCTTTTTTTATTTGTCCGAAATATTTTAAAAGTATTTATTGAAAAATATCAGTAAATATAAATTGATTTGACTTAATTTGACAGGTCTGACAATAAATTATGTTTTGTTATGAAGTTCACGTGTATATGTGTATATGTGTGTGTATATTATTTTAACTGTGCGCTATCACCAGTTTTCAAAATATGGCGGTAAAAACAAACCTAACAAAACAGTTTTAATTTTATTAAATAATTAATTCAAATGATCGCCAACACAATTTTTTTAATGCAATTATATAAACTGCATATTTCAAAGAATATTTATAAACATTATTTGTTAAGGTGTCTACTTTAATAATATAGTTATTATAATTTTAAGTACAGACAAATTATGTTCTCCATAAGACGCTGTGTTAAAAGTTTGATTTTTAATCGATAATTACTCTTTGAAATGATTGTCAACAGGTTTTAAATTTTTGAGGTAGGATAACTAATGAATTGCCTCATGTATGAACGTCCTTCAGCATAATTATATGTGGAAAAATAATTTAATGTTGGCTTCCAAGTAATACATCCAATGATATGCCAAAATTGACTCATTTATCAATTGCACCCGTGGTGTAACCGTAGAACACCGGGCTAGATATCCAGATGTCCATGGTTCGATACCTTGTGGATGTGTTAATTGTTTCATGTCAATATTAATTATGTCTACACTGTTATTAGATGTATAGGCCACAAAAAATGAATCTCAAAAGGGTTTTCAACGGGTTTTCCATCTCGAAATATTGTATTATTTAGCAGTAACCTGAATATAGCCCAAACATTATTATTTCAGTCATATAGCCAGACATAAGTACTTAATAAATATTAATATCAGTGTGTAATATAATGTAAAGGTTACTATGTTTAATCATAATATATTAATGTTACCAAAACTTTACTTTATACGGAATAGCAACATACAGGTGATGCTTGTATAACGCGATCATTTTAGTATACACCCTTACATATTATAAAATAAAGTCCCCCAGCCGCGCCTGTCTGCCTGTAACGCTCTAAAACAATCGAATAAATTTTCATACAGTTTTTACCAACAGACGGAGTAATTCATGAGGAAGGTTCAGGTGTTTAATTCATTGAGGTTTTGTGTAAATTGACTGAAATATGACGATCTGAAGTCTGACGATGATAGTTAAAGAAGTAGGAAAAATGCATGTCGAGAAAGAAGAAAGACATGAAGTAGAGAGAAAGAAAAAGAGAGCTATATATTTTATTAAAAATTTGTTGATTGTCATTTCCATAGAAACTATATTTCTGAAAAATAACTGTAAAATTATTTTATTAAAATTTTGTTTCAATTTTGAAATGTCAATTTTGATTTGATTGTAATTTCCATAGAAATTATAAACTATACTAGTACACTATAAATCGTTATATATCGTTGTATTTTGGCTATTAATAAATTTAAATTTTTTACAAATGAATTAATGTTAGCAGAATATTTCAAAATTAAATAACTTTTCATAACATAGTAATAAATATCCTTTCCTCATCCTTATAGCAACATACAGGTGACGCTTGTATAACGCGATCATTTTTTAGTATGCATACAATTTGTAAAGTTATGTTTTCAAGTGATATACCGTGTGTTCATAGGAAAAGTTGCCCCATAAATATGCATTTTTTAAATATGCATTTTAGAAACAAAATTTGCACAGTTTAAGGTATTTCCAAACTAGTTAGAGTTACCCGCGCATTTTTTTCGGCGATCAATATTTTCAAGCATTACAAACTAAACATAATATACCTTGTATATTTACAAATATACTGGGTATAAAAAAAGTATGTATGGATGTTATGTACATGTATACATGCATGCCTTCGTTCACCTATCAATTGTATTTCTCATTTTCAACTTTGAGCACAATTTATGAGAAAATTATTAAGTTTATGAAAACATTTTTCAAACAAAAGTTGTTTATTTTAAAGAGAAGAAGATTTTTTGCCAACAAATTTTTTTTCTATCTCTTACGATTTTAAAGATATAAATTTTCCCCACTGGTGGAAGGAAACACGTTCCGATTTGGCCCATTAACGAACTTGATCTTACTTTTTTGCAGTTTTGGAGTTATCGGCTTCACGGACAGAAAGACAGACAAACATACGGACGGACATGCGGAAACAGATTAATTAGGTAATTCTATGCACACCAATAACAAAAATTTTTTTCTGCGATAAATATTTTCAAGCGTTACAAAGTCGGAACGAAACTTTATATACCTTGTGTATTTACAAATATACTGGGTATAAAAATAACAGTACGAAGGATTCCCGTACAGAAATATGTATGTGAATAATAAATGTAATCACTAAGTAATCGTGGTGTATTCGTTAGCACACTGTTCCCGATAGACTAAGTCTATAGTTCAAGTCCTAGTGGGTACATTAATTTTTGTAACATTTTTAATTTATTTAAGGATAGTTACACCATAATATAATTAATTTTTGGTATACCGGTATTTGGTAACCAAGTAGTATTAAAACGAAAATACAAGGGTAAATTTAAAATTGCATTATTAAACATTTAGATATCACATTTACTACGGGGTGAGTCATTAAAAGGTTTCGGAAACGATGAGAGTAATAGTTGCAGAAGCCTAGCCTTTCTAGGTCTTTTTCTTTACCGATTTTGGTAGGTTGCGCGACTGCCGATATTTTTCTGTAGTTTGTAAAGAGAAACTGCAATATATTTTCACAAATATACCCGGTTACTTTGGTTCATGTACATACTTCGACAGTTTATTTAATTAACCATCCTCTTTTTTTGTTTGTGGTTTGTTTATTGACGAAATGACACCGTTGGAAATCGAAAAAAGCAACCTTCCAATTCCAAGCATAGTCCTACTTGAAAATGCAGCCACTTGGACTGGTAAACGATGAGGGATTATATATTTGGTTTGGTTTCAATTCCAAATCAGTTTTTCTTAATTATTATATTCTAGAACAGCTTTTAGATTAATTGGAATCCATTGTTCAACTCCAACAATACCAATAACTGAATTATCTTAAAGAAGATGATAATTAATGAGAACTCTAGGTTTTTGAAATAAAATTTCAAACTGTCACCAAATTAGCAACGAATAACATATCCTGAGTCAATATAAGAGTAATTTTAATTAGAGTGATGTTAACAAGAGTAAATTTGAATGAAAGAAATTTTAACAAGTATAATTTCAATAAAGTTTATTATATTTTAATTTATTTTGTTTAATTACTTATTTATTTATTTATTTTTATTTTTGTTCTATTGATTTCGCTTTTCTATCTATTTCTAATTGTCAAAGAGTAAATTACGACTAGCTAATTTATACTGATGATGGCTACTTTGTAGTCGAAATACGTATTATCATATTATTCCCACCGCCTGCGCCCCAAATGTACTCTATATACGGTTTATTCTGTAGTAAAATACTACAATGATAGTAATGCTCAAGTAGTAAAATAGTATAAAACCGTATGCTGGGGTATATTCGCCTTATTATACACACATACAGTGCCGGATTTACTTTTCTTAGGCCCATAGGCGGAGTTTTTGTGGGGGCCTATTTGAAACAAAAATTTTTGATAGAAACGGGAAAATAACCAGATTTTTAGTTGAAAATTTTTTAGTTTACTAATAAATGAAAATATCGATATTTCAAGGATTAAAAGTTTACAAAATATTATTTTTAAATCATTTTTCGACTTTTCTGCTCAGCAAAACTATCAATAATGTCATCAAAATTTAATTCTCTCAGTAGATCAGATTGCATGCTCATGACCGTCAAACTCGTTAATCTAACTTGCCTCATGCACGTTCTGAGATTTCCTTGCAATAATTTCAATTTTGAAAAAGCTCAGCTGGGTCGATTTGGTTACCTACGACTGCATATTCAAAGATAAAAAAAAACAAGGCGGGTTGATTCGGTTACTTACGATTGCATTCTCAAAGGTCTGATTGTCACTATTTTACATTTTTCAAAATTTTTTTTCAAATTTTTTCATTTAGGCGCCGCCTAACTAGGCGCCGCCTAGTCCGCCTATATGGTAAATCCGGCACTGCACACATAAATAACTATAGAAACCTAACATATATATTTTAGAATAACGTTTTATTTACCCAACATTTACTACCCCGAACACACTGAAAACTGTTTCATACACTGAATAATTTATAACTCTTTTAACGCAAGTAGAGGTATAGAAGAGGTATTTAAAATCATCATCAGTTAGCAAGTATAGTAGTTCTATAGAACTTCGCTTATTCTCCTAAAGTTGATGTTGTTGAAATAACTTTTCTATACAAAAAATATATATGAAGAAATGAGAGAACTGGAGAAACCAGAAGAGATATAATAATATATTTACTCAACCAAGTTGTTGAAATGAAAATATACACAAACACCATTAAAAAACCATTAGAATAACAAGAGTTATTGACGTCATTCAAACAATATAACTATTTGAGAAAACAGGTGGAATTTTAGTAAATAAAACTAAATTATTTATCAAAATATGAATTTTGTAAGTATTTTGCTTACTAATCAGTTTATTCAACAAACAAAATATGGTGTAAAACACTCATACGATATTCTATATATATAGTGTGGCACATAAGTAACGTTATGATTTAATTAGTGAATACATTCTTTGTTTACGTACTTTTTTTTCATTTTTTTTTTCAGAATTAGCTTTGAAAAACTTGGGAAATTTATGATGGAAAGACTCAGCACTGAACAAAGAACCAAAGTTGTTCAATTTTATTTTGAAAGCATTCGATTATTCAGATATAAAGATCATATCGAAATTTCTTTCATAGTCCGAAAATTTACCGATTGATTTAGCGTTTTCGGCAACATGCTGTCTGTGATCTTCCGCGTGCTGGAAGACCTCGTGCAGTTCGAAATGATGTGAACATTGTTCGGGTGCAAGGAAGTGTTGAGGGAAACCCCTAAACTTCCACCCGGCGACGTTCTCAGCAGTTGGTGGTGTCTAGGCAGTCTTTGCAAATAATTTTACTTACGTTACACCTTTTCCCATATAAGATTCAATTGGTTCACGAGTTAAAACCAAATGATGCACAAATACGCATTCATTAAATAAATCATAACGTTACTTATGTGCCACCCTTTACATGGTGACGGATTTAACATGTCATTGAAGTCAACATTGGAGTGTAATATATACTCTCACATAATGGTGTCTCACATAAAAATCTCTCGATGTACGCAACCTGAACAGGAAACAACTGCGAAAGGTTACCGAATTCATAAGCGGGCATTATCACGAAAGCATTGACATACAATAGGACTCCATAATTGATCCATTATGTGCAGACGGTAGGGTGAGGAGGAAGAAACATCTAGCCACATTATCTTTAACTGCGAATCTCACCTCAAATATATGGACCTTCAGGCAAATCTGTTAAGCAAGCATCTGGCTATTTACAAGATATGGGAACGAATTTCGCTCAAAGTACAAGTTCGAGAAGTGTTTAGTGTAGTGTCTAAGCGTCAGTCGTGTCGTCACTTTGAGCGGCTGATGACTACCTCTGTGCCATTAATCTGTGGTCTGACTATTTTATTCTTAAATATTCTTATTGATCTCTATTTTCTATCTACTTCTAATTGTCAAAAAGTACATTACGACTAGCTAATTTATACTGACGATGACTTCTTTGTAGTCGAAATACGTATTTATAAAACAAAAACTGATTTAGGTATTGGGGCGAATTTGAAGTTTTATATAAAAAACCTAGAGTTCTCATTAATTATCATTTGATAATCTAATAATTACTGGCAACACAACTCTTGCATGGTGCAACATAAATGATCTATTATATGATGATCTATTATATATAAATATATATAAAATAAAAAGTAATAAAATATAAAATAAAGTAATAAAATTATTACTACGAAAATTTCAAATATTTTTTTAATTATAATAGATTTTCGTCCCAAGTAATGGACCCATTCAAGACACAAAATTTAATATTTTTTTGAACAAAAATAATTTAATATTTTCTTTTAATTTCAATTAAAATTCCCCTTTGTTAAAAAAAATTAAAATTTTTGTATTGAATGGGTCATTACTTGTGACTAAAATCTAATATAATTATGAAATTAAAAAGATATTTGAGATTTTCGTAATAATAATTTTATTTTGACTATAGTTTCTATATGAAAATAAAATTATTGTTACGAAAATCGCAAATATTTGTTTTATTTAATAAATATTATTAAAATAAAAATTCCTATTTACCGAGCATTTTGAAAATCCAATTTTTTAAATAGCTAATAAAATGCTTAATTTCTTACCCAAAACAGATTTAATTACTCAATTTTGTTGTTTTTAACTTTAAATATAGAAAAAAAGGCTACTTTCCCATGAAATTTTCTGTTACAAACTAGATTTTTAAACGTTACATACATTTTCAAAAATGAGCAACAAGAGGTTTTGAATTATTGATGAAAGATAATTTATATTTAATATTTAAGTCTCGCTCGTGGTTTCTTCCGGATGTGTGCGCAAATTTTTGATAAAGAATCTAAAATAAACATTTGATTTGTAATTAAATTGAATAATTAAACTTTCTCTCTCTCTGAAAAAGTTTATTTTTGATTTTAATAATAATATTTACAAATGTAATTGAAAAAAAGTTCATAGAAAAATTTTTAAAATTCTTAAATATAATTTATCTTGGTTTTTTTTTTTAAAGTAAATGTTTTTCTTATAAATAAATATAAAACAAAAAAAAATAACTTCCAACTAGCACACAGTGTGTTTAAATTACAAGTTTCGTTTTTATTGCGATCTTTCGTAAACTATTTAATATATACGAAAAAATATAAGCTTTGAAAAACATTTTTTTCCTAATGTGTTTACATTCATACAAAGTGTTCAAAAAAATTGAAGGCAAAATGAAACAGAATGACAAAGTAGTAGAGAAAATTTGATAATTTTTGTAAACAATGACATTGTTCTTGTAGTTTGCCTGATGAAGTTGAAAAATAATCAATGAAACGTTGCAATTTTTAAATCAAATATTAAATTTTTATTGTCCAAGTTCCCAATAAATAATATTTATACTTTAACATGGACGAAAACCAACTACAATAATTCATTTTATCTCAATAAAATCGTTAATATATTCTCCATTTTGAGTGACCAGAATATTGGCATTGTATCATGTAGTACTGTATGGAGATGCAAAATTTTGAAAACGGTCCAAATGAGGCACTCGTATAATGACCTTGAAAAAATATTACTTATTACATAAAAATTTTATTTAAAATAATATATTGCCATCGTTTTTATTCCAGTCTATTTCAACTAAGAAGCGTTGTTTCTGGAACATCCTATATTTTTTATGAAGTAAATTCATCACTGTCTTGACACAGAATTCTCTTTTATGTAGATATTTTTGCATATTTCTTGTATGATTTATAAAGCATAAACATAAATTCTAACCTCATAAAATACGAAGTCATAAATTAGGGAATGAATTTCCAAAAATTTTTTTATCCTTCTAGTTTAAAAAAATAAATAAATTACATATTTTGTAAATATGAACGTATTTGAAAAAAGGATAGACATATGAAAAGGAAAATATGTAAACGATATTTTTTACTTTTAAATCTAAGCATGCAAACACTTACATACTCTCGCGTTAGTGCCAAAATTTCCAAAAACTGAACATTTTGGTCATTTCGGTGTCGCCACAGGCGATTTTACAATAAACTGTTCGAAATGTTCCAATTATCAATAATATATATTTTATATATATATATATATTTGTATATATACATTTTGTATATATATATGTATATACAAAATGTTGATTTTCGGGGATAATTTCAATTTTGGGGAGTAAAATTGGATATGGGAAATCAAATTTTTGCAGTAATATATATATATATATATACAAATATATATATATATATGTATAAGTATATATATATATAAATATATATATATATAAATATATATATATATATACGTGTAAAATGTCCTATTTTATGTACTTGAAAATATGTGTAGATTGAATCAAAGCTATCGCAGTATCAAAAACTTCAAGGACGATCAATTGTTACAAAAAATGTAATTGTTTACTGAACTCTTACTGAACTACTGAACCCTTAGTTTTCAGTGAAACATATTGGACACGATGTAAGAATCAATAGTTATCACTACACGTTTTCAAAATTTGGAACAAATCAAAATTAATGTGATATCCTTGAAGAGTCAATAGATCATCGTAGACTACAGGTCCGTTTACAAGTCTCAAGTCGTTAAATTTTCTACAGAAACAAAATTTGGTGATTTTTTTTAAATAGAAAATGTAACCATGGTCTATCGAATGGAAAACATGATTGTTCGCTACTGATCGCAGCATATAAAAATAGACAAGTAGTCAAATAACCTGACTTTTGCTCGTTAAATTCATAGCTCTACTGAATTAAAAATTGTTTGTGTGAGTAAGAACTATGAAATTTAAAATTTTCCCAGACGAAAAGTAATGCAAGCATGAGACTAACCCACTTAAGACTCATTTTATGTAGATGACTAGTCAAAGGAAGTCTCTGGAGATTGTTTTCATTGTTGTACCCTCAATAGTTGTTGTACTACTCATTGTTGTACTATGTGTGGATCTATGACCCTCGGAGATTGAGTAGCATCGTCACAAAATGCATGCATTCACAGATTTTACAGTGTATTTTTAACATATCAATCACCATTTGTTTAGGAATTCCTTTTCTAATTTTACTTCTACTAAAGACCTATTTCCTGACTAATTAATAAAAATTTCAGATATAATATATACCTTAAAACTCGGCCTTACGCACTACCGTGCTCTAGATATTCTCTGGTTATGTATCTGCACATAGTTTAAAAGGAAGTCGCCACTGTTTATCCGCCACCTCCTTCTAAACCACGCAACGGATTTCGAAACGGTTTTCACCATCATGTAGATATTTTTTTCCGGAAGGTTTATATGAATAGTGCATCCTAATTAAATCTAAAAGAGATCCGACCCGACTTGAGCAGGGTCGCTAGTATATATATATATATATATATATATATATATATATATATATATATATATATATATATATATATATATATATATTTATCAAAATTATCAGATAAATGCACTAAGGTTATATATAATAATTGAGTAAACCATCCCAAGCCTTAACTTGAAATTATTTTATTAATAAATTAATTCACAACGTTTCAGCTAATAATTTTAGCCCTCATCAGGTGATGTCAATTATCAATTGAAAAATCATTTTTTATTGACATTTTTCAATTGAAAATTGACAACAGAGGGCTAAAATTATTAGCTGAAACGTTGTGAATTAATAAAATAATGTCAAATTAAGGATTGGCATGGCTTAACCAATTATTATTACACAAAATTACCAATCTTGCGATCATTACTTTATAAATATATATATATATATATATATATATATATATACATATATATATATATATATATATATATATATATATATATATATAATAAATTAAACATGCATCTAATTAAGATATTTAACCCTTAACCCAAGTCGAATCGTCGAAAAGAAAACTAAAACACTAAAAATAGGAATTGAAATAAATCCTTTCAATTTTCAATAATGTTATAAAATCCACATAAAAAAACATACACAGATATTTCATTAAAAAATTATTCAAAGTGGCATTATTTAAATCTGAATTCAGAACATATATATATATATATTGATGAAAATCTGAAATAATAATAATTATAATAATAGAAATATACCTCAAATTAAAATCAATTTAAATAAATGATTATTAATTTTATAAACGCACTGATTTTTTTTTTATACATCCACACTTATAAAAAAAATTAATCACAATATATTTATCACCCCTAACGAAATTTTTATGCTTAAACACCAAAAACTGCGTATACACATAAATTTTCTCGGAAAAATAAAAACACTAAAACTAATAAAACTAATAAAAAAACATGGTTTTATTTTTTTTTGTAAATATTTATAAATCTTTTATTGATTCGTAGACAATGACAAAACACATTTAAAATTTTACTTAAAGCATTAAATTAAAACTTATTATTTTTACACAAAACAAAAGTAAAATATAATTATAAATATATATAGTTTTTTTTTGGTGGTGGTTAGATAGATAAATACTATACGATGACGAGAGAGTTTAGTTAGAGGTATGTTGTTATATGTTCGAGAACTGCGTGTAAACTGATTCGATTGATGTGTCAGTAAGAATATTTTCTCTACTATGCTTCTGTCAATTCCATCCACACACAACTGCTCTCTGACTAATACTATGTATATACATACATATATACAACAATACATACAAACATACATATACATTCAAGTAAAGTAGTAACTCCGTTGTGTGTGTCTGTATATACACAAAATAATGTATACAATGTGAGAGATTGGGAAAGTACTAGGAGTTGTGTGGAATCATTTTTGTGTATCTCAGTGAAAATCTTAATGGATTATATCTCCTGTATATGTACATATTATACATAAGAAGATGGCAAGAGTGTGGGGTACTCAAATTGAAACGGGCTTTTGCGTGTACGGTAAAAAGCAGTAAACTTCATTTACTGCCTTTTTAGCGAATTTCCTCCATAGGAAATGCAGCTATTGCTTTTGCACCAATGTTACCTATTAGATGTTAAAAATCACTATATACTTTTATGTGTCTGTGGACTCTAGCGGTCACAGTTTTATTCCGATTGGAATGAAATTTGGTATTTGAGGCGCTTTTGGTATTCTAAAAGTCAAGTTCGTTAATGGGTAAAATTGGATAAGGGGAAAGGGGGGTTTAAATGAAGGGGGAAACACAAAATTTGGTATATCTCCCTTAATTTTTGAAAAAACGAAAAATTTATCAAATGTTAAGTTGTAGGTAGTAAGTTTTACTGTAATTTTGTTTCTTATCATTTTTCTGTTACATTAATATTTACAGAAATATTTACAATTAAAGATTGAAAGTTAAAATTCTAAATATCTCTGTACACATTCCAGTTTGGAAAAAAATTATAAGGAAATGAATTATAGCAAACTTGATTTTCTACAACTTTACTCGTTATACATTTTTTGATTGTTCCAATATTAAGAGAGATATTTTATATTTTGTGTTTTCTTCTATCTTTATGCCGTATGCCATTTATTAATAAAATTGGTCTTGAAAATACTAAAATGATATGAGATACGACATTTCATTTTGATCAGACTTAAATTGTGACTAGAGATATTTATGTATTTATTCTAAGGAAATTTGCTAACTTGACGCAGCTCCTGCGTAACGAATTTTTTAATTAATTTTGATAATTCACTACATACCAATTATAAAAATGAATAATCTTGAAGGTAAAGTAGGCTGTGGAGTCTACTATAAAAACCCAAACGGAATATTATCATGATTCGACTGCCAGATTACTACAGTGTATATCAAGCGACAATGATTATCTTTAACGAGGTATCTGAATAGGTAAGCACTCTTTAACGGGTAATGATATCGATATCCTCTCTGATAGCCAAGCGACGATAAAATCTGTAGTGGCATAGGACTACCGATTTTCTGTAAATGAGCTATCGGAAAATGTAAACCTAATATGGCATCACTAAACATTCTGATGTATTCTTTACGAACTGCAAGGTACTCCTTAATTGTCAAAACTGTCGGCGTATGGACAAGAACGAAGTAATCGGCTATGCTTGTGAAGGTTTTCTGCAGTTTCTTTCACGAACTCCAGATGAGTATCGGCATAGTTCTTATCAAAGTGGGCTGCACCCGAAAATCCTTCTAATTCCTAGTCTACACACAAAACTCCTTGTCCTCCACTCACATTCTCACATCTTTAGGCATCACAATGGACCTTATGGTCGAAGTGTGTCCCGCACAGCACAGCTTCTGCAATCTATCAATCTATCTACTTCTGAATGAAACTATTCTAAGAAATATTAAATGGAGAGAGGAATGTACGTGGTACTTCTATGGTCAGATATGATCTGAGTTCTATCGGAGGCGTTCCGAAGGTATTATCACCCTTCAATGATCCTCCATAAGTATTACAGTAGATGCCATTACGAGACACTGGTTTGGAGGCAAACATGCTGATCGCATTGGCCTAGCAGTGCACCACAGCTATTGCAAGAGCTGCCACTAGGAGTAGGTAGATTCACTGTCACAAGAGCCCAGGTCTTGCTAGAATACGAATAACACAAGTTTAAGGGCTAGTGGCTCCCTGTGAGATGGTCCCCTCTGGTCAGGTATCACAATGTGCCTCATGGTCTAAGTGTGTCCCAAATCGCTGTCGCGTAGAGCGTACAATCTCCGATTGTTCCGATACTTTCCGAACATACTGTACACACTAAAAACATATACATATATGTATATAATGTGCAAAATTGGAGCGCAAGTGAAATGAAATTATAAATAATACCAAATGCAAAACAATGATGCTGTATGTATATGTGAGACTTTTCTCATATATATATATATATATTTATAATATGTGAATAGGAGAAGAACAGGCAGTAATATTATTTATTTGTTGTGTATGTATTTATGACAAAATAATATTATATATTCGTGAATTGTTTCTGCTTCGTTTTTCTTCTCATATTTTCTTTACACGGGAATGAGCTCTTTGATATATTGTACCCATATCACAATATATATATATATATATATATATATATATATATATATATATATATATATATATATATATATATATATATAATACAATATTTATGTATTTCTAATTCCATCGACATTCAAACACCACATAAATATTATATTTTCAACAAAAAAAACACTGAAAAACATTTGTTTAGGAAAACTAAAAATAACAACTAACTGAGTTAATTGCTTAAATACCCAGTGAAACTGTGGTGAAACTGTCACCAGATTAGCAAGAAGTAACATAACCTGCGACAATATAAGAGTAAAATTAACAGTAATAAATGTGAATGAAAGAAATTTTAACATGAGCAATTTCAATACAATTTATATTTTAAATCTAGTATATTTTAATCTAGTTAATTTTCTATTTATTTTTATTTTTGTCTATTGATATCGACTTTATATCTATTTCTAATTGTCAAAGATTAAAGTACGACTAACTAATTTATACTGATGATGACTACATTGTAGTCGAAATACGTATTTATAATACCAAAAAAACTGATCTAGGTAAAGGGGGCGAATTTGAAATTTTATTTGAAATTTTAACCCAGTATATATTTAGTTCATGAAAAAAGTTCATTTGCAAACAAAAGTAGCATTTTAAAAAAAGAAACACTTTTTGTCATTAAATTTTGTTTGCTATCTCTTAGCCTTTGATTAGCCTAAAGATTTTGCCCATTCACAAATTTGATCTTACTTTTTAGCTCCGGAAAATATATGCAAAACTTCAGCTCGTTATCTCTTATCGTTTTTGAGGTAACGTGTCGTCCATGGACAGACGGACAGTCGTGCGGACATGCAGACATGCAACTGACTAATTAGGTCATTTTATGAATACCTAACATGTATACTATTTTTGATACTTTTCTGTTTTTCAGTTCGTTATCTACTAATAAAAGTGTGCAATTCCAATTTTCTGAAAATATTAATATTCTTTTTAAGTTTAAAAAAATATACATAAACTAGCGACCCGGGCCCGGCTTCGCACGAAAATTAGGATGTACTTGTAGCGGTGTCACTTTATCATTAAATTATTATAATAATTTTGTTCTTCATTTTTTATCTGTTGCATTTCCTCTTTGGCGCCCGAGAAAAATCAAACGAAGAGGGGGGTAAATTACCATATTTTTAAAGAAAAAATCATTTATTGGATGATTGGATTGGATGAATTATAATTTAATATTGTAATTCTTAAAAAATATAAAATACCACCCACCAAACTTAACAGATAAATCTTTCATTTCTGTTAAAATACTTATTTTTGCTTATAACTATTTCAATTTCTAAAAAAATATTTTTATTATTTTTTTTTTAAACAAATATCTACCTTACATACTATACATAAAAATTATCTACATAATGGTGATTTTCGTTAAGTGGCGACCCATTCAATACAAAATTTACAGAAATGTTTGAAATTTTAATGTTCTAAAATTTATAATGACTGATATTACTGATATTGATTAGATATTCCCGTAGCTACAATGTGACGAATATTTTATTGATAAACAAATCTCACGACTGATAAAAAACCTACATATCAATAATGACACTGAAACCTCTCGTTACTAAAATTTATCGTTTAAACTCGTATTGTGATCGGACATATTTGAAATTAATATATTTGAATTGTTAATTATAAGGTTGATTTATGGTATCCTTCAAATTTTAATGAACATCGTATATTAATGATTATTATCGAAAAACAAAATTTTTTTTTAGATAAATTCTCACAAGTTAATGTAATTTTTTTAAATTTTATAATTTGTGTCTTATTAATTCGGTTTTCGAAAAAATTCTTCGGATAAACGTTAAGATAACAACTTTTATTCGAAGCATTTTTTCGAAAACCGAATTAATAAGGCACAAATTAATTAAAAAATTTAATTGAAAAAAATGACATGGACTTTAGTGGCCAAATGAATACATGGCGAAAAAAGTACCCTTCTTTTTCAACATTTTATGATTTATGTTTTCGAATGCGTTCAATTTTCGAAAAAGATGCTTCTGATTAGAGTTATTCATTATAAAAATACAAAAAACTTTTGTAAGAAACAGTTTCCCAAAAACAGAATGAATAAGGTACAAAATGAAAAAGGCGTTACGCAGGAGCTGCGTCAACTTTGCGAATTTCATTAGAATGTATAAATCACTCTCTAGTCATAATTTCAGTCTGATCAAAATTAAATGTCGTATATGACTTTAGTATTTTCAAGGCCAATTTTATTAATAAATGACATACGTCAAGGGGAAAGGGGGGCATAAAGATAGAGGAAAATATAAATATAAAACATATTTCTTAATATTGGAACAATCGAAAAATGTATAACGAGTAAAGTTGTAGAAAATCAAGTTTGCTACAATTCATCGTCTTATCATTTTTCTCAAACTCTAATGTGAACAGAGATATTTAGAATTTAAACTTTCAATCTTTAATTGTAAATATGTCTGTAAATATTAGTGTAACAGAAAAATGATAAGAAACAAAATTACAATAAAACTAAGTACCTACTACTTTACTTCTTATAATTTTTCGATTTTTCGAATATTAAGGGAAATATGTCAAATTTTGTGTTTCCCCCTCCTTCTAAACCTCCCTTTCCCCTAGTCCAATTTTACCCAATAACGAACTGACCTTTTGAATACCAAAAGCGCCTCAAATACCATATTTCATTCCAATCGGAATAAAACTGTGACCACTAGAGAGTCTACAGACACATAAACTTATATGTACATATATATGTTGATATATATATACATATATAAAAATTTTAACGATAGTGATTTTTGACATCCAGTTCGTAGGATCGATGGACATTTGAAGAAATTTTTACGAAATTCCAACATTGATACAAAGCTGATTTCCTTTGCAGGAAATTTGCTAAAAAGAACGCTACTTTTGTGGTCCATAGTACCAAATTCTAATACATTTTGTAAGTCAATGAAATAAATATGTATTCAATATTTTCATAACATAGAAAATACTATCTAGAGACAAACCTATTCGAAACCGTGTTCCTCTCGAATATATGATACTTTTGTTTTGGGTATCTATATCTAAGAAGAAAACTTATTGAAAATTTGTGTTTTCATGTCGCGTATTTTCTTCATATACATATGTGGAAGTATAACGACTATAGTATATCTCTTGAGTCTATTATTACTAACTGATATAATAAGTGGTACACATATCTAATAATATATAACCAACCACAACGTCTAATATAGCCTCTTTATCTTTTACTAACATTACACACTCGATTGGATGAAATGTTTCTTTGAAAAGAAAAAAAAATGAAAAGAAATATTGATATGAAATATTTTTGCTAAATCAACACTTTTTTTCTTCTTTTATCTTACAGGTAACAAAAATATGTCCATTAAGCTAGAAGAGCAACCTGAGCAGAATACAATTATAATTGTCTCATAATTAGACGCTAATTAAATGCTTTTTGTTGTTTTATATTAATTTTGTTGTTTTATATTAATTTTGTTGTTATTTTTTACATTAAGCTAGCAGAGCATGCGGTTAGCTCTGCTAGCTTAATGTTATGCTAGCAGAGCAATATTTGAAAATCAATTAATTATATTGTATTTAATATCAAATTATTAAGCTAAATGCTAACTAAATTAAAAATTAAACGCTCTTTGTTGCGCTGTGTAACCTCATGCTCTGCTCGCTTAACCAGCAGAGGAATATTTAAAAAATCAATTAATTATATTATATTTAGTATCAAATTATTAAGCTAATTAAATGCTAATTAAATGCCCTAATTAAAAATGAACTGCTCTTTATTGTATCGTGTAACCGCATGCTCTGCTAGTTTAATGTTAAGCTAGCAGAGCATTATTTAAAATATCTATTAAATATATTATATTTAGTATCAAATTATTAAGCGAATTATATGCTAATTAAATGCTCTAATTAAAAATTATCTGCTCTTTCTTGTATTGTGTAACTGCATGATCTGCTAGCTTAATGTTAAGCTAGCAGAGCAAAGTGTAAAAAAATCAATTAATTATATTGTATTTAATATCAAATTATTAAGCAAGTTAAATGCAAATTAAATGCTCTTTGTTGTACTGTGTAACCGCATGTTCTGCTAGCTTAACAATAAGCTAGCAGAGCATGCATTTATTCGATGCAACAAAGACTAGTTAATTTTTAATCAGAGCATTTAATTAGCTTAATAATTTGATATCATATACAATATTAATTAATTGATTTTTTATATATTGCTCTGCTAGCTTAACATGCGGTAACACAATACAACAGAGAGCATTTAATTTTTAATTAGGGCTTTAATTAGCGTCTAATTATGAGACAATTACAATTGTGTTCTGCTCAGGTTGCGCTGCTAGCTTAATTGACATAACAAAACTTCTCTTTCTTTATTGAAAAAAAAACATCATTATAATTGGGTTGTTTAGTTTCTTTTGTGCTTGATTGAAAATCGAACACTAATAATTACTAACATGAACGAATCTGAGACTATGTAAATGAGGGTATTCACAAAATATGCTAACATTTAAAAAAAACAAACCTCTGACCCCAAAATAGAGTTGGTATAACTCATATTATTATTTGGGTATACTTAAGAGGTCCAAGGTTCGATTCCTAGTATATGAGTTAATTTTTTGTATCAATATTTAATTGAGTTGTTATAAGTTTAAGATAGTTGTCGTGTGAAACGCGTTGCCGAAATTAACGAAATTTAACGAAATTTTCTTAAAAACCAGTCTCAAAAACGAAATGTCGTATGATTTATATTACAGGTTTATACATACTTCATAATTTTATTTAAGAAACACATCCAGCAATTTTGCCAAAAAAAACTAGGACAATTTAATATATTCAACCCTTTATAAGTTCTATTCCTTGTTGATGTAAGGATCTTTAAGAAGTGGAAGTGTTTTGATTATAAAATATCTTCCTGGCACAAAATAAACTGCAAGCCTTTTTCTGTCTGATGAATCATAGCTCGTAAATATTGAAAACAATTATTCCCCGCGTTTGATTTAATTTTATAATCAACTAGCTCAAGTTTTAGAAATGTATATAGTAAAGTATTAACCAACATAAAAACAAAAAAAAGATCGAGATTGTTAAATGTAGAAGACAATATGAGAGTAGCATTGTCATTTTTACGACCAAATATAAATGAAATTATCAAAAAACATCCAGCTCAAATTTGTCATGTAATGAATCTCTTAATAAACGTACTGTTGTTTTTGTAGTACATATTATTTTATTTTACATTCAAAATTATTTTCATTAACTATTTCACACAATGTATTGTAGGTAAGTTAAAAATGTGTCGTGACAAAAAAAAGTTGGGAATCATTGCTTTACAGCCTAGACTAAGATATAAAAGTCTTAATTCACAACAATAAAAGTAGATGTATAAAAGAAGACTATAATATATATATATATATATATATATATATATATATATATATATATATATATATATATATATATATATATATATATATATATATATATATATATATATATATATATATATGAGACAATTACATGGCTGAAATTAAATACTTGTAACAATACCAGTACTTATGTAAACCTTTAGCAAGTATATAAAAAAGAAAACAGAATACAAGTGAACTTCATTTTAAAAAGAAAATTAATTTACTGAGAAACACTAGATCCTTTAAACAGGTTTATAAATGGTTGGTATACAAGTCTATGCCACTAATTAAAACGTTTCAATTTTAACAACTAAAAGAAAAATAAAATTAGACATATGTTTTGTGTTCATTCTACAGTATATTATGTTCTTCTTCCAAATTGATGTACCAACAATGTCAAAAGTGGCCTTTCTTTTTTCAAAATTTAACAATTGACTTGTGACGAATTTTTTTTCGAAAAAACTAACTCGGCTAAAATTTGTAAGAACCTTTATAATGAACAACTTTTATTCGAAACATTATTTCAAAAACTGAATAGATTTATTACAAATCTGCAAAATTTTGAAAACAGAAGGTCAGTTTTACTTTCGGTAGTACTATGGACCACAGATTGAAAATTTTAAACTTTTTTTTTGTGCCTTATTCATTAGGTTTTTAGGAAAATGATTTCCATTAAAGTTGTTAAAAAGAACACAGCTTCTGTGGCCCAAAGATAGATAGACAGATTGTAGCGGCTACCCAGGACGGGCTACACTTCGACCCTAAGGTCCATTGTGATGCCTAAGGATGCGAGGATGCGAGTGGAGTGTTAGGAATTTTTTTGTGTAGACTAGGAATTGGTAGGATATGCGGCTGCAGCCGACTTTGATAGGAACTATGCCAATATTCATCTAGAGTTAGTGAAGGAAACTGTAAAAAGCCTTCACAAGCATAGCCGGTTACTTCGTTCTTGTCCATACCCAGTTATTTGAACATGTTGGGGGTGGGGGAGCTGCCTGTCACACCATCCATTTTGTAGGGCACACGTTTTTTTGAAGTCTTTATTACATTATCTCTCAATTTAACTAACGAATTAACTGTTACGGATATAATTTTTGCTATCGTCGAACAAACAAGTTACTCTCTTACGCGCTTCGTTAGTCACTATCATCGAGAATTTTCACGAGAGAAAAGTCGGGCGTCGACGAAAGGAAGCTACTGACAAAAATTTAGCCTGTTACTAATCATACGAAAAAAACCGTGCTGTACTGTGGACTTAACTTTTTTCGACAATTGAATACATCAGACATAAATCGAATGTAAAACTTGTAAAAAAATTGTACACCACTTTTGATGGGCACTGTACTGAAAACTAAACAATAGTGAATTTCTATCAATTACACATGTCATGTAACAATAAAATAATTACAAATGGCAAACAAATAAATTGGAATAGAAAAAATTCGTTACACAGGCGCTGCTTCAACTTAGCGAATTTCTTTAGAATTCATAAATCACTCTCTAGCAGTCATAATTTTAGTGTGATCAAAATGATATATATCATATCTGATATGATGTAATATTTGCAACGCCAATTTTATTACTAAATGGCATAGGTCAAGGCGGAAGGGAGCCATAGAGAAAAAAGAAAACATAAAATATAAAAAATCTCTCTTTATATTAGAACAATCAACAAATGTATAAGAAGTAAAGTTGTAGAAAATCAAGTTTTCTGCAATTCATTATTTGATCATTTTTCTCAAACTCTAATGTGTACAGAGATATTTAGAATTTTAACTTTCAATCTTTAATTGTAAATATTTCTGTAAATATTATTATAACAGAAAAATGATAAGAAAAAAAACTATACTGAATCTAAGTACCTATAACGTTACCGCTTATAAATTTTTCGATAGCAAAACTGTTCCAGGTTATGGAAAATAATTTCGAAACAAAAATCGTTATTTTTTTTTTTTTTTAATTTTTTTCTGTCTCTTACAGTTTTAAAGGTAGATATTTTCCACCTAGCGGAAGGAGGTTGGTTCATTGCGGATGCAAGGACATAATTTAAAAAAATAACCTGTTTGTATAATATATACAAGGTATATTAAGTTTAGTCTCGACTGTGTAACGGTTGAAAACATTGATCGGAGAAAAACATTTTTGGTAAAAATGTTCAGAAAATAACCTAATCAGTCAATTTTCGCACGTCCATCTGTCCGATCGTAGGCATGATAGCTCAAAAACGAAAAGAAATAATGAGCTGAAATTTTTTGCATAGATTCCAGAGCTAAAAAGTGAATTAAAGTTCATGAATATCCATCCACCAGAGTAAAAATGTGGAGAAAATAACCATCTTTGAAACTGTCTTTCTAAAAGTAAACAACTTTTGATTGAAACTTTTTTTCATACACTGAATAGTTTCGCCATAATTTTAACTCAAACATCTGTTATAACAGTGTATGCATCACCCCGGTATATATTCCGTCATATTTTAATACATCTGTGAGTATGTAAAAAGTAAAATAAACAATTCACACATCGAGATTATGAACAAGTTTATAGACCAATGTCAATGGGTTTTTAAAATTAGAATGATATGAAAATGTTGGCTTTTACGTCAGAGTCGTCTTTGGTGTAGCGGTTAGCACGCTGGACTAAGTATTCAGAGGCCCGAGGTTCGATTCCCGGTTGACGAGTTAATTTTTTCATATCAGTATTTAATTACAAGTTTGGAACTTTGAAAAAGTACACATAAAATTGAAAATTCGTACAGATCTTAAATACATCATGACAAATAGAATATCAAAAGTCTCCATCAATCTATCTTTGAGGCTAAATGACAAAAAAACCGGTTTTGTGGCATGTTCAAAGCTATTATAAAAATCTCTTATACAACGTTGGTAGCTTATTTGTATAAAAAACAGTTTGTAATCTTTTTTATTTTGCTACTAAACAAATTCACATTTCATTTAGTTTGATATTTGAATTTTGGTAAGGTATTCTGAAATAAAATATAATTTAATTAAATTGATTAATATCATTAAGGCTTATTAAATAACCATAAACATTCAATTAACTGACACAAAAAAAGTATATTAAAGGTTTGTAATAATCATAATGTCAATTGGGTAATTTAACATTTGAATTAGATTAATGTATTCGACTGCTAAATATGATAATGATAGACGTTATATGGTAATGGTTTTGTGTTGTCGTTTGCTGTTGTCTCTTTATGAATAATGCAGAATAATTTTTTTGGCACCAAAAACCTCTTTAGCCTAGAAGAATTTATCAATGGCGTAAAGTATAATGTTTAATCCGGGAGCCAGTGGCATAAAAACTTTGAAGGAAAAAAAACATAACAAGTGAAAATAACAAGAGTTAATTGTTTAAATACCCGGTATATCCAGAATTTATGTTAAAAATTTTATAAAAAAAATTGCTTATTTAAAAAAAATAACATTTTCTGTCTGTATATTTTTGTTCTATCTTTTATGGTTTAAAAGATGGGCAGCTTTGCTCAAACATGGTCCGATTTTACCTATTTACGAATTTGACATGACTTTTTTGCTCTAGAACACATATACGAAATTTCAGCTTGCTATATCCTTTCGTTTTTGGGTTATCGTGTCCACAGATGGACAGGCGGACATGTGGAAATGGCGATTTTATGAACACCTATTCCAAAATTTTATGTCTGCTTTACAATATACTGGTTATAAAAATCTAGTTAGAGGTCGATTGTAAAGGCTGCCCTGGACGGGCTACACTTCGACCATAAGGTCCATTGTGATGCCTTAGGATGTGAGGGTGTGAGTGGAGTGGAAGGAATTTGTGAGTAGACTAGGAATTGGTAGGATATGCGGCTGCAGCCGACTATGATAGGCACTATGCCGATATTCATCTGGAGTTCGTGAAGGAAACTGCAGAAAACCTTCTCAAGCATAGCCGGTTACTTCGTTCTTGTCCATACGCCGACAGTTTAGTCAATCAACCGCCCCTTTTTTTTTTTTAATCTTTATAATTGACAAACTGCCGATGTCGGGATTCGAACCAATAACCTCCCAGTTTCCAAGTACTGCATACTGCGCAGACATGACGCCTTAGACCGCTCGGCTACTTGGCTGGTAAAATCTAGTTAGCTCGGATTGACGTCGCAAAGCCTGACGAAAATATTTTTAATTAAATTTTTAAAAAAATGATGTTTCACTCGTTATCCGAAAAGCGAATAAATTTAACCATATCTTGAAAGGAAATTTTACTTTATTCCTCTTTCAGGAAATACTTGGAATGACAAACATTTATATGTTGGAAGTGTAGTGATGTCACGAAAGACCAGAGAAACGAGCCGAGACGAGGATAACTCAGCGGGAGAGAGGCCGAAAATTAGAATCTTGTTTTTCAATAAATATTCGAGAGACAGGCGATATAACTCTCTTTCAATCTATTTAGATTTTTAACCTGGAAAAATGTAATAATAGAAAACATTAAATAATTTTGGGTGGTAATGATTTAATTTTTTCTATAGTCTTGATTGTTTTCGAGTTCTTATTCTATAATATATACAGACAGCCCTTTGTGTAACTTACTCACTCGCTGACAGAAACTCTAACCCACTTCTAGACATGCTAGAAGTATACGGTTTTTTGCAGTTGGAAATTCGGAAAACTTTACTATGCTCAGTGCCACCCCCACCCCCGGTAATGAGGAATTCCCCAAAAAATACCTTTTTTACTTCTATTCATGATGCGGTTTTTTGCATTATGCCAAGGACGTGGAGACAAGGCCAAGGGCCACCCTGAGGGTCAATAAAGCAGGATCCTATTACGAGCAGGGCAAGTTAAACATATAAACCGACCATTAATAATTATTTTATTTATTTATTTATTTTACTTTTTACTTAAGCACAAAAAACGATTTATTTTAATTGTATTTTTTCAAAAAATTCTTCTACTGTAAAAACGAAACGAAACGAGACGAGACAATAGAAAACTTTGACAAATTAATACAATACAAGAGACATGCTACTCTCGTCGCCTCGCGCCATTACTACGGAAGTGGTGACAGGAATTAGCTTTCCGAAATATCTTGATACAAAACCCAAAAATGGCAAAAAATTCTTGTCATATCAGGAGTATGTAACAATCTGCTCAAGAGAACATTATTTTAAACTCAGTCAACATTAGTGCCGAGAGCGAATCTCTAACTTACATGGAGTCACTCACCGTCTAACAGTAAAATCGTCAACACTGTTAACGATAAAGTTTGTTCTGTTTGCAATTCAAGGAGTAACGAAAATATACTTCATATTCTAATGGACTACCCCAGCTTGGAGCGTTTGAGAACTAAAATATTTAGCCAGAACTCAGTAATGAATTTAGTTAGCCCTTTTCGTGTACCAAAATTGGTTAAATTAATCAGCTTCTGCCAGAACACTAAAATTACTTTACCTGTCTCCCTCTTTTGGGAGGTATGAAAGACACTTTGGGCAAAGAAAATTTTTTCATTATTTCCGGAAAGAAATAATGGTAAAACAATATTCTTTTTTCAATGATAATTAATTTGTCGCGGTGTCGCTTCATCATTAAATTATTATTATAATTTTGTTCTTCATTTTTATCTGTTGCATTTCAACTATAACTTCCCTCTATTATCACGGTTGCTGTGAATGTTAACAACCTTGGTAATTTACATATTAAAACAATAACATTTCATAAATCAAATTAAAAATATCAATTTTAATTAATAAAGATCAATTATATCTTTTACATATATTTATTATTTATTTAAATAATAATTATTGAATATAACAAACGTAGAAAAACACACAAGATCTCAAAACTGTTTTCAACATTCTCAATGAAGTTGGAATTTTAATAAATTCTTCGAAATCTGTTTTTGGTGTAACAAAATTATAATAATAATTTAATGATGAAGTGACACCGCTACAAATTCAATTAAAAATACTTTTAGTAGACTTTGTCCCATCATACCCGACTCTCTAGATTTGAACGTTTGTTTACCATCAATTTTTAAATCTGTCATAACGAGACACTTGGTGTCACAGACTCCTCGTCTAGTGTACCGTAATATTGAATAAAAAAAAAGAGGCAAATGACAACGATGATAGCGAGTAAAAGAGAAATATGGTAATGGTTACCCCACAGTCTCATATTTTACACATACGCAACGTTACAACGCCATAGACTACAAAAATGTAATTGAAGATCTTGTGATATTTATGTATATATATATATATAAGAATATTACACGAGCGAAGAAGATATAATTATCACAAACACGAACACCAATTTACTACGAAAATGTGTGAAAACTTCAATTATTGGAAAACGGTGGCATAAATCTAGTGAATGGTAATGATATATTTTACACAATGATAGTAGTATTTCACAAATCTATGAATAGTATACGCAACGGGGCCGATTCAACGCAACAGAACGCACAACGGCGGCGGTAGTAGAGTAATATTGTGTAGCCTAGGAAGCAGCAGCAAACCGAATAAACGCTATCCACAGTCACCAGATGAACAAGGACCAGGCGGTACATCCTTTTTCTGTTTATATTGGATCGTTGTTGTAAACTTGGCCACAAAAGTTGATGTCATATTTTTTTTTTAAATTTAATAATTCATTTGTGCCCTATCCAGTCGAGTTTCGAAAAAAATTTTCGAATAAAAGTTGTTACTATATTTCTAATGAACAACTTTCATCCGAAGCATTTTTTCGAAAACCGAAACAATAAGGCACAAATCAATTATAACATTTTTTTTAAATGATATCAACGTTTGTGATCCTTAGTACCCATATATGTATAGAGTCGAATGTGATTATGAGTATTACAATAACTCTATAGCCAACACTTTACCACATACGTTTCGTGGTATAATAGTAACTCTCTCTCTCTCACTGGCATGTACACTCCTGTTCATAAAAATTGAACCGTCTGAAACATTATAAGTGTTACTGTATAAAACACCAGTCCAAGCGGTCTAAAGCGTTATGTCTGCGTAGTATGCCTACTTGGAAACTGGAAGGTTATGGAATCGAATCCCGACATCGGCAGTTTGTCAATTATTAAGAAGAAGAAAAAAAGGAGCGGTTAATTGACTAATCTGTCGGCGTATGGACAAGAACGAAGTAACCGGCTATGCTTGAGGTTTTCTGCAGTTACCTTCACGAAGTCCAGATGAATATCGGTATAGTTCCTATCAATATCCTACCATATTTGCATATCCTACCAATTCCTACTCTAGACACAAAAATTCCTTCCACTCCACTCACAATTGACAATTTTTAACAATTATTTTGAACAATTTGACAATTATTAAGAAGAAAAAGAAAAGGGGCGAAAAATTGACTAAACTGTCGGCGTATGGACAAGAACCAAGTATCCGGCTATGCTTGAGAAGGTTTTCTGCAGTTTCCTTCACGAAGTCCTGATGAATATCGGCATAGTTTCTATCATAGACGGCTGCAGCCGCATATCCTACCAATTCCTAGTCTACACACAAAAATTCCTTCCACTTCATTCACATCCTCACATCTTTAGGCATCACAATGGACCTTATGATCGAAGTGTAGCCCGTCCAGGGAAGCGTCTACAATCTATCTATCTATCTTACTGTATGTAATGCTATACATATTTTTAGTAGTATATACGTTTCGAATGTGACTTACTGGTTGCAATTTTTATGGACGGCAGTGTATATTCAATGCGACGTTAGACGACGCTACCGTTCGTTTTAATGCGGTGTGTTTTCGTTGGTCGGTAGGTCGTCGCATCGGTCGTTGTTGGTGGTAGTAGTACTGTAGTAGTGATGATGATGAGGCAGCAGAGTTACAACAGCAACCAGCTCTTTGTCTGTGTGCTAGGCATCCAGCCAGCCAGCCAGCCATTCAGCCAGCCAGTGATAAGCAGCAAGCATAACAAGAACATGAGCTTTTACAATATTTCTAACTCACCACCAACAACATCATCATCAACAGCAGAACAGCAGCAGCAGCATGCCCGTATAGAGTGGAGGAAATCAATAATACTATCTTACTCCCGCACATGTTTCAATGAATAGTATTCTGTCTAGATAATTTCATGAATACATTTTATCGTATTCGGATTATGATTATGATTATTATTATTATAATTATTAGAGTTTATTATTTGGAAAAAATTAAATTAGAAAACAAACAAACAAAAACTTTAAGGGAATTTGACTATTTAAAAGGAAGCAGTTAGCTCGTTCGTAGGTTTTTTGAGCGTATAACATTATTCTGTATCATGAAATTTTTATACTCGGTATAAACCATACATGCAAGGGTAAAATTCAGTAGTAGTACCGATTTCCGAAATCGGTAAGAAAACCTCACAGAATTAGATGCATACGAAATTATCTACATACACAAATTAAGAAAACAGATAATGAATTTAGACAACATGATCCAATTCCAAATTCTGATTTAATAAAATTAAACCATATTCAAAATTTAATACCTGACATTGATAGTTAGCTTCGATCAACATTCTCACCTTATCCACCTTATCCTAATCCATATTCGGATTATGATTATGATTATTATTATAATTATTAGAGTTTATTGTTTGGAAAAAATTAAATTAGAAAACAAAACAAAAAAACTTTAAAGGAATTTGACTATTTAAAGGGAAGCAATTAGTTCGTTCATTCAATCAGGTTTTTTGAGCTTATAACATTATCCTGTATCATGAAATTTTTATACCCGGTATATATAATATATATACAAGGGTAAAATTCAGAAGTAAAGGGTAAAGTTCAGATTTCTGAAATCGGTAAAAATCTGCACAGAATTAGATGCATACGAAAGTATCTACATACACAAATTAAGAAAACAGATAATGAATTTAGACAATGGCTCAATTCAAAATTCTGATTTAATAAAATTAAACCATATTCAAAATTTAATTTCTAAGATCGGTTTGCGGCACAACATAGCACGTTCCTAGCACAAACTAGCACAATGATTTTTTTTTTGGTTTTTCAAATTAGTTATTTCAGAAATGACCAGTTCAGTTAGTTTTTATTACTTTGCGAGAGAACCAATTAATCGATTTTAATTTCCAGTGCGCCAAAATTTGTGTCTTGTTAATACCTAAAAATGGTTCCTTTACTTTTTTTCTGTCAAATTCACAGTTACGTCGTTATCGCTCAAAAACCTGATTCTTTTCAGTTTCGTCAACTTTGAACGCGTGTGAAAAAAAATGGGTGGTGAATCGGTGATTGGAAAATAGTAGGTCTTCATCTGGGCTATCAGCCCTACAAGAATATGCAATTCCCAAATGTACCGGAGAAGTGTCATAAAAATGCCTCTTTTTGAACCCATTTCCTGCATTAGTAGGAAAGTAATTGCATTTATGTGTGATACAAACTCTATAAATTCATAATATACGTTTTGCGTAACTTTAGTAGGTAGGTAGGTAGGTAGGTAGGTATACTACACATCAACTCATTGATAAAATATGAGAGCGTAGAGTAAGATAATAAGTATATAAAATGAAAAAAAAAAAGCACAGATACAAATTGTATCTGTTGTACTTACAAGCTCTCCATTCTATTATATAATATGCAATTTCGACGTGGTATACAGAAATGATGTTTGACAAATTGTCCCATTTTTGTTTTGTTTTGTTTTTTTTAATAAAAACACCAAAGTTCACAATTTAGTTGGTTGACTCATAGACACTAAACAAGGATACATAACTCCATGTAAACAATTAATTGGCAAAAATAAGATGTCAGTAGTGTTCCTTCGGCACCGGAAACAGAACAGAGAGTATAAGGCGCGAGTTTTAATTGAAAAACATTACGCATTTATAGTATTATAAAAATTATTTCCAGCCAAAGTATTTTTCCAATAAAATATTTTTTTAAATAAATGATAAGTAATTTCAATTTTTCAATAAGGAATTAGTTAAAGTGATAGTTAAAATTCGCAAAATAATTACATAAAAATAAAATAAAAACATAAAATAATTAAATAGTAACCTGTAATGTTGGAATTGTAAAAATGAAAATAAATTATTGAATCAATTATTAAATTAAACTTTTATTTATTAATAAAAATGCTGAAAATTAATATTTAATATAATGTCATACAATTTAATTAATTTTGGAATATTTATACTCGCTTTTGGTACTTTAAAAAGTCCTGGTTTTTTAAACCCAATTGATCCCGTTGCTTATTGTCACAAGCACTACCACTTTTACAATTGTCTACTGCACATACTCTTCCTTTAAATGTTTTTTAAACAGTTTTTTATTTAATAAATTTTTTTAAACAAATTTCATACTTCAAAATAATCACTTCGAAATAAAACTAGTTACTGGCTACTTCATTTCAATTTATTATACTATACCGTACGTTTAGTTTTCGCATAGCAGATCTCTCACGAGTATGAGAAAGTACATATGCATACATTAAGAACTCCTTCTCATACACATTGCTTAATGTATACATATGTACTCTCTCATACTCGTGGGAGATCTGCTATGCGAAGATGTAAACTAAACGTACGGTATTTCACTTCGGTACGGATGAGTTCCTATCAAAAACTAGCGACCCTAGCGGCATAAAAAGTAAATATAACTTCTACCATTTCGTTGCCATATTTTGTCAATTTTCCCGTTTGAGTTAGATCTCCTTTATATAGTCTCCATGGGTTGACTGTTCAAATAAAATTGTATACACAATATTAAGTATTGACGAATTGTCTCATTCGGTGGCATAGTAGTTTGTGAATCTCTATTCTAACCAGTCGCGTTGTCTTCATGTTTACGATATATTTATTGACTAACGATTTAAGGTAGTTCACTCGTGACAGTCAAATATATAAACTTACTTATTACAGCTATAGCCAATTGAATATATCTAGTATAACATATATAGTGTTTTAATATCTATAATACAATGTACAATAATATGTTGTAAGACGTGTGTTTATGACCATTTTTCAGTTTTATAAGATAGTTCACAGTACAGCACGGTAGTTTTTAATTATTAGTAACAAGCAAAATTTTTGTCAGTAGCTTCCTTTCGACGAGACGGCCTACTTTTCTCTCGCGAAAATCTCGATCATAGTGACTAACGAAGCGCGTAAGAGAGTAACTTGTTTGTTTGACGATACCAAAAATTTTATCAGTAACAGTTAATTTGTTTGTTAAATTGAGAGATATGGTAATAAAGACTTCAAAAAAACTTGTGTCCTACAAAATAGATGATGTGACATGCAGGCCCCCACCTCCAACATGTTCAAATAACAGGGTATACATAGTTATTACTTGGTGCTAGTTAAATAACCGTTACTTGGCGCGATTGAGTGTATTTACGATAAAAACAATATTAGTAGTCTTTTATGAACTAAAGGTTGAAGAAATGAGACCTACAAAATGTATAAACGTTCTGTATCATTGAAATAAGAAAACATTTTTCTAATTTATAAATGAAAATTTTACATTGACATGTTCAGAGCGTAGGACTGGGAAATTGAACCACTGAATTTGTAGGACAAGGTGGCTATCAAATTATACATACCATTATTAATTAACAGTTATTTGAATAATTTGGGGGTGGGAGACATGCTTGTCACACCATCCATTTTGTAGGACACAAGTTTTTTTGAAGTCTTTATTACATTATCTCTCAATTTAATGACCAAATTAACTGTTACTGATAAAATTTTTGCTATCTTCAAACCAACAAGTTACTCTCTTACGCGCTTCGTTAGTCACTATTATCGATAATTTTTGCGAGAGAAAAGTTGGGCGTCTCGTTGAAAGGAAGCTATTGGCAAAAGTTTAGCCTGTCACTAATGATTAAAAAAATAGTGCTGTACTGTGCGTAATATTTTGGTAGGTTTTATTAAACATAGAGTAATTAATATGATCACAAAAGTAGGGTTCTTTGTGATTTCGGCCATGGAAACTTGGCTGTTTGTGACTTTTATTCAAAGAATTTTTTCCAAGGAATCGAAGGAATAAAGCTACTCTTGTTTTGCCGTGTGATGGTATATTGAAGTTATGTTAGAAAAATGTCAAAACTCATATATAGAAGTAATTTATCTTTAAGCTCTTTTTAAAATGGACTACGTGTCTATCATTCGTTTTGATATACAATGTAGTGTGTAATGTCAAGGTCAATTTTTGTTTCCAGTTCATCACTGTCTAAAACCATTTATCAAATAAAAACTTGTGTGTGTGTGTGTGTATTATTATTATTTATTATCATACTCTACAATCATATACAGCTTGTATTTTAAAAACTTTTTAACAAAAAATAGAATCGACGAAAGAAGAAAGTAACTGAAAAGCAAAAAATTATTACTGCGTAACAAAAAATTAAACCTTCGAAAAAAGATAGGAAAAAACAATAAAGTAACTTTTTAGTCTAAGTCTTACACTATGTAAATACCTAAATAATTTTGAGTCGGTGCTAAAAAATCTCCATCAAAATGGACAAAGGATGAATCTGATTTTCGGTTAGAAGTAAATATTACAAAATATTACATTTTGTTTGTTTGGTGCCGACTCAAAATTATTTAGGTATTTACATTAGTGTAGAACTTAGACAAAAAAGTTACTTTTATATTTTTTCCTTTCTTTTTTCGAACGTTTAATTTTTTGCTTTTCAGATACTTTCTTCTTTCGTTGGTTCAATTTTTTGTTAAAAAGTTTTATTTTTTATTTTTTCGTGGCTTATAGTGTCATTAGAACTACATATTTGTGACAAGTTTCAACAGAATCGGTTCACAGATGAAAATTCAGTGGTGAACAATCAACCATTACCTACTTTTGAATCCTAAGGGACGAAATTTTTTTCCCAAATTTATATGGTACCAATTTCGAAGTTACCCTATCCAATAAAAAAAGAATTATCGAAATCGGACTACTCTGTAAAAAGTTATGCGTGGTCATACAATAAAAAAAATATAGGGATTGACTTGAGAACCTCCTTCGTTTTTTTCGTCGGTTAAAAAAACATTCAAACTGCGCAATGATATTGAGTGCCTTCAAATAGTGTTTACACACAGAACGTATATTATGTATGATATTTATGATATTTTTCTTTAGTGAAAGCGCTGGGAAGCCTTATTGTTTTTGGCTAAAATTTGAATTATTTTTTCAACTTTGAAGTATACCCTATTCAACAAAAAGAGAATTATCAAAATCGGACTGCTCTGTAAAAAGTTATGCGTGATCATACATAAAAATAAAAATAATAATAATAATAAATAAATATACAGGTTATTTTGTATAGTGTGTACCTATCGCTCTCTATATGCAGTTACTACGATATGGTGTACTTTGTCTCAGACATTTTTAGAGTCAAGTTTGGGTGTAACAGAGTACATTATATCATGGTATACTGTGCATAGACAGTGATAGATGCACTATATTTTTTAGATTCGGTCTATTTTAAAATACAAGCATATGTACATCATATGTCTATGCACAGTATACCATGATATAATGTACTCTGGCACACCCAAACTGCACTGTACAAATGTTTGTGACAAAGTACACCATATCATATTAAATGCATTTAGACAGCCATAGACACACAGTATACATTGACTGCAGATTGGGTCTATTTTAAAAAACAAGCTGTATATCAGGTTTTTGGCATGTATTCAAAAGTTTGTAGTACATATTTAACTATTGACAATACATAAAAATTTAAACAAACTTAATTTTCAATTCAATGAAAATTTTTTTTATTATAATAAAATTTTCCATATTGTCTTTTATTGTTCATGGCAAATTTAATGGTTCGGCTAGCCAATAATAATTCTATTGAAAAATTCCTCACACAGGAGCAGCGTCAATTTAGCGAAGTTTCTCAATATTACATTACTGTTTTGTAGATTGACTATTACCTATCTAATAAATGTTCATGGCGATCCGTAACCACAAGAGCTTGGCTATCGACACATATATAAATATATTTATTTTTGTATCTGATATACTTTTGGTATTTCAAAGGTTAAGTTCGTTAATGAATAGAATCGATCGAGTATAAGGGACGTTTAGAGAAAGAAGAAAACACAATATATGAAATATCCCTCTTAACATTAGAAAAATTTAAATTTCGATTTTTGCCCCAATTTCCTAGATCAAAATCTTTTGTATTTTATAAATACGTATTTCGACTACAAAGTAGTCATCATCAGTATGAATTACCTAATTGTAATTAATCTCCGAGGAGATGTTACTTGTTCCTAATTTGGTGACGGTCTGCACGGAAAAATTTATTTAAATACATTAAAAATATCAAGTAACCATGGTGATGCATTTGTAATATTCATTATTATGGGGATTATTTTTAAATGGCAAATATTTTTTTAAATATGATAGTTAACCCAGTGGCCGAGCGGTTATGGGTTCGAATTCAGACATCGGCAGTTTGTCAATTATTAAAAAAACAAAAAGGCGGTTAATTGACTAAACTGTCGGTGTATGGAAAAGAACGAAGTAACCGGCTATGCTTGAGAAGGTTTTCTACAGTTTCCTTCACGAACTCCACATGAATATTGGCATAGTTCCAATTATAGTTGGCTGTAGCCGCATATCCTACCAATTCCTAGTCTATACACAAAAATTCTTTCCACTCCACTCACATCCTCACATCTTTAGGCATCACAATGGACCTTATGGTTGAAGTGTAGCCCGTCCAGGGCAGCCTCTACAATCTATCTATCTAAATATGAGAGTTACAAAAATATGGGCTGAAAATGAATTGTAGTAAAACTGATTTACTACAACTTTACTAATTATAATTTTTTTAGAGAGAAATGCAAGATTTTACGTATTTAATTTATTATAGTAAAATTTACCAAATTGCATTGAGATCAACTTAAAATTGTGACCTCCAGAGCGCGTAAAGTATATATATATAATATTCACTTTCAATAGAAAAAGCACGTTGCAAACGAAATTTATTCCGTTAAAACTAAAATTGCCTAGAGTCGAGATAAAATTATCTACATAAGTTTTAACGATTTTCACTATCGACATTTCCTAGGTAGGTTCCGATTGAAGACATTTTTCTGAAATCACTGCATCACCATCTACCAGAAACAATTTTCTTTAAACGTTTACTAATACAACAGTTCAAATTGATAAGGGAATAAGTATTGACGTGCATTAGATCACATCTCGCCGAGTTGTGCTTTATAATTTGCTCACAAAGAAAATTCGTTCCGCCTACGTAGTTATAATTTCTTCCAACTGCAAGAGATATTCCCAGTTAATTATATTTAACAACCCCCACATATATCTTATCATACCTATATTTCAAAAACTAAACATAAATATTTGTGTGAATTTCACATACTGTTCAACTTAATATTTATTGTATTGGTAAATAGATTTTATGCTTACTTAATCATTTATCCACTCATTCAATGGTTAATGAAGTAATGAAGCGTATACATTAAGACTTATATATATCCAGCATATACAGATATATATATACAGCATGTATCGAGATTATCGCATAGATACATCTTGGGGTCTAAAAAGTCTTGCACTTTGAGCTTATGATCCATTGTGCTCCTCCTTCTACCTTAATCCGACAAGATTCGCTTCTCCCATATGTTGGAAATACCCAGGAACTTGCTTATCAGGTCCTCCCGTAGGTTCATATATTCGGGGTGAGATGCACCGAATATATTGTATCTACTGTAACCTTGAGGTTCGCAGTTTAAGATTATGTGGCTGGATGTTTCTTCGTCCTCGCCACACAATCTGCACATAATGGATCCTTTATGGAGTCCCATTGTGTGCAGATGCTTCCACAGGGGATAATACCCGGTAATGAATCTGGTCACCCTCCACAGTTGCATCTTGTTCAGCCTCAGTGCATCGAAAGATAGCCTCTTTGTTGCACTCTGAAGCAATACCTTCCCGTGCTCCTGCCGCGATACTTTTTCCCAGTGATCACGGTGTTTAGCAGTTGACCACGCGTTGATCACCTGTTTACATGCAGTCCTTGAAATTCCTAAAATAGGCTCTGAACCAATAAAGGGTATTCCGATTCCCTTCTTTGCTAAGGTATCTGCTTTTTCGTTTCCTTCGAAACCACTGTGACCCGGCACCCAGATCAAGTTAATATTGCCAGCTTCAGCAGTTCCTCCAGACAATCCTTGACTACCCTTGAGGTAACCTCAATTCCAGGCAAGGCTAAGGTACACAAATTAAGAAAACAGATAATGAATTTAGACAATGACCCAATTCCAAATTCTGATTTTTATAAAATTAAACCATATTCAACATTTAATACCTGAATATCAAGGTTAGCTTCGATCAACACCCTCACCTTATTGCAAATAATAACACTGCAGGGTCAAAAAAGGATACCGTCAATAAATGGGTTGGTCTTAATGGGCTTAATTGTTCGGTCAACTCAAATAATCTTTCATTTACTTCCTCAGTCAGATCATATAAAAGACCAAACTTTTTTAATATTATTGTGAGACACGCACCACCATTAGCAACAAGCAACATATACCAGAGATAGTTACGATTAGTTAATTCATACTGATGATGACTACTTTGTAGTCGAAATACGTGTATATATAAAATACAAATAATTGTTGTAGGAATTTTCTCTTTACGTAATCTTAAATGCGATTATCTTGCTACACGTTATATATTATTTTATTGATGTATTGTCTATGCATGTATGCTTTCTACAAGACTGCTTGCTGAGTTCTCGATGGCTAAATTTGTTATATCCTGTAGGTTTAGTCGAAAAGTATTATATTTATATATATTTTAATGATTATTATCACACTCCGAGTCAGAAAACAATTTTGGTTTAGACAATGTTAGAAAAGATTCTCAACTACTTAATTGATTGATCATTTAATTTAAGATTCATGGATTCCGCGGAGATGAGGAAAACTGAAACAAATGCCAAGAATATACAATAAATAGGATCACCTATGATCAAAATAAACTGTCGCTTTCTCAATGCTTTTAGAAATTAAATAGTAAAAGGTTGATATCCTTGGATGTTGAATATCGAGCTTTTTATATATACAATATTTTCCCTCAAAACGGCTGAACATTCAGAAAAATCCGAATGTGGTGGATTAAATTAGATCCAAAATAAAGTGAAGGTATTTTATACGACAGGTTTTTCAGAGTTTTTGGCCCGCATGTTTAAAATTTTCATAAAAAATAAGATTGGGTACATAATGAAAGAGTTTGAAAGTTACAGATACGAACTTGCCAGCGGTTTGGTTAAGATTGTTTAAAAATTGAAGCAATCAGCTAGTATTTTTCTCAAAATATACTTACACCACATTCGACCAGTCCAAGTAGCCGAGCGGTCTAAGGCGTTATGTCTGCGCAGTTTGTCTACTTGGAAACTGGGATGTTATGGGTTCAAATCCCGACATCGGCAGTTTGTCAATTATTAAGAAAAAAAAGGGTAACCGCCTCATTGACTAAAGTGTCGGCGTATGGACAAGAACGAAGTAACCGGCTACGCTTGAGAAGGTTTTCTACAGTTTCCTTCACGAACTCCAGATGAATATTGGCATAGTTTCTATCATAGTCCTTGCAGCTGCATATCCTACCAACTCCTAGTGTATACACAAAGATTCCTTGCACTCCACTCACATCCTCACATTCTTAGGCATCACAATGGATCTTCTGGTCGAAGTGTAGCCCTTCCTTCTATCTATTTATCTACACCACATTCTTGTAGCAATCTTTTCGACATACACTAGAAGCAATGGTGTTAGTGGTCTTTGACAGTTTTTTGGTATAAAAAAAATTCTCCCTAATGTAAAAAGTAATGAAAACTTCATATTTAAATACAATAAGACACATTTCTGTTGATGATAGTAATATACAAGGTGTTTCAAGATGAATATTTAAATGGACAAAAATAGAAAAATTAAGTAGAGAAAAATACATATTAGAATAGATCTGGATATGCAGATATGGCCCCAGCAAAAAGTGGACCAATAGATTTTTTATCGTAAAAACTATATTGAATGTTGATAAAAATTGATAATATTCTTCAAAATATGGAATCTGTTTTACATGAACTGTGATACCTACAGAAATATTTTATTTGCAAGATAAAGAATGAAAAATTATTTAGACTATAAATCCTAGATGGATTAAACAATTTTATTTCTGTTTAAATGATTTTGGTCACCATTTCTCAGGGCCAAATAGCTTTTTTAAATATGTACCATTCTCTCTATAACACTTTGTATACAGGTATATTATATTATGAGTGAGTAACAAATTATAAGGGTAAGAATTATAATGCGTTATAAATGCGTATTCCAGAAGTTTATCAACCAAAATGTGTAATTCTAATTTTCATTCATACGTAATAAATATAGATTCCACCATGTTTGTTTGGAATTTATTTTCATTTGGGTTGTAATAAAATATTATATATTATACTCAAAATAATCCATTTAAAGTTAATCATAAACAAACAGAATGGTTATTAAAAATGGTCACGAATTAGGAACATCTATTTTTCTAAAAATTTGTACTGTCGTTCATAACATTTACGGTCTGCATATTTCCATAACAAAACGGTAAAACACGATTTATTAAAAACTATTTATTTAATAAATATTTATCTTTACTATCCTAGTTTTTTTTTTAATTCTGTCGAGTACGTTTTTTAACAGATGAAGTTTTAAATGCTACTAATGAGAGAGAATGAGAGAATGTGAAAAAAATGAGCAAAATCTGTCGAAAAGTGATTTTATGCTGGAACTCCCTTAAGTTAAAAATTGTGTATTTCTTTTCATATTCATAATATTCATAATTTTCATATTATTTTAATATTCATCCAGTTTGAGCTCCAAGGATGGTTCGATGCAATACGCCACTGTTTTTAAGAAGTTTCAATAATGTATCATTAAAACTTTTTACAAAACTTTGGTGATTATTTTATATAAAATTGGAAATGATACAAATAAATTCAATAAATTGTTGTGTATTATTAGTGTTTTGTTCAAGTATTGATCATTTGGCTTTCGATATAATATAAGTAGTATAGATAAATTATATTGAAATATAATTTATGACGTTACAAGATAAACCACAAAAATAATTAAATACACCTACAGAAATAGAAATTGAATTCATTGAAGGAAAATTTATTACTCTACTTTTCATTTCAATATTACTATTATTCATGGAATTTATTTCGAGATAGAAATTGCTTCTCTTCAGCGATTTTTAGCATCTACAAAAATATTACCTTTATAGAATATAGTTTTGGCCAGATAAATATATATAGTCCTTGGGAAAAGAACTTTACAAATATCGAAAAAATATTAAAGAGTAATATTTATTTCGTAATCGTTATCGAGATAATATTCTCCTTAAACCAAGAGATGGGAATCCTTACAAAATATAAATTACAAATGTGGCGTTATTTTAGAAGTGAAATTATCTATAGTGTTTACAGTACATAAAATACTTCTCTTCGTGTATGTACACATAGAAAAAATGAAACATAACAATTACAACATGTCTGAATCCCTGACTCAAATCTTTTTTTGATGTGAAACATTTATTGCGGCAGGTTAGACAGTTTGTTACCTGACAACGGCCTGGCGACATTTTCTTGCCACCGATCAACAAGTTGTTATATGTTGATATTACATAAAACAAGTCAGTTTTAAAAAGATTCTCAGACATGGCGGTACATATACAGGTACAAAAACGAATTCATAGGTGGTGACAATACGCACAACAAATAAGGTTAAAAAATGCGATACGCATTGAATGTCTGAATGAAATTTATTGGTTAAAGAAAATGTTATAATAAGTTGGGGATTTGTTATAACATAAAGATATATGTTTACAGTACATAAAATACTTCTCTTCGTGTATGTACACATAGAAAAATAGGAAACATAACAATTGGGACTTGTATTTAAAACAAGTGTATTTAAAAAAAAAAGTGTCATTGGCTGATATTACACTGTAAAAGGTCTTGCCATGTTTCTATACCCGGTATATACAATATATACCAGGGTATATTATTATACCCAGTATATTCAATATATACCAGGGTATATTAAGTTAAGTTCGACTTTGTAACGGTTGTCTGTTTGTCAACACGATAACTCAAAATCGAAAAACAATAATGATTATGAGTATGATTCCTTCCTTGATTGTGCCATATTTATTTCCTTTATTAAACCATCCTTTCATGAATATTTTCTATACAAAATAGTTTCGGTGTTTCACATCTGCCATGCGTCACCGCACAGTTGAAATAAAGGCCTTTTTAGAAGTGCTAGAGTACTTAGACATAACAATGTTGATACACTTATTAAATATAGCTTTCTTAGAACAATTATCTGGAAGTTTTATTTAAAAAAAATCATATTTGAACCATAAATTTATAAAAACCAACTGTTCACGATTATTAAATACGAAGAAATAAATTAAAATAATTTAAAAATATAATAATAACATAGAATAATAATTGGACTTACTTCTTGTGTAACCAAAGTCATCTTCTTGTTCCGGATCAGCCACAATTTCCTCCTTTGACCGCTTTACATTTCCGGCACTCGCTCTATCAATCTGTAGCAATAACAGTATTATTATAGAGTTGATAATTACTAAACATTTATTGAGAATATAGAGAGTTTAACCATCTAGATTAATTTATCAAAGTGTATACACAGTGTGGTTCACATAAAATGTGTATTGAGTGCAATTACTTAAGAGTTAAAAACTTTTTTTAGAATGTTGAATTGAATCATTTAGAGTTTCAGTTTATAAGCGAAAGTTTTGTATATCTATTGTATATACATACAGTCGAACCTGGATAAGTAGGAGCTCAAGAGACTGCGATCCCTTTTTCGATTATGGAGGTTTCTCACTAACCCGAGTTCCTAGTTTATAGAGGTACAGAGGTACCTCTATAATTGAGACTGCTACTTATCTGTAACTATATAAGATACAGTCGAGCATGTATGAACACCTGCAGCTACTATTTATGATTCATTGTTAAGTTCAAAGGAATGTGTCATAAATATCAGCTGCAGGTGTTCATACATGCTCGACTGTCTCTTATAGACTTACAGATAAGTAGCAGTTTCAATTATTGAGGTACCTCAGAGGCTTCTATTTTTTACTTATAGAGGTTTTAGAAACTAAAAATTACGGGACAAGGCAATTACTTACATTTATACAGTTTTCTCGCTTACCCAGTTTTCACTTAATCAGGTTTGACTGTACACATATATACGCACATAGTTATATTTATAAAACAAATTAATGTAATTTTGAAAGAGGAAAAAGCTTTAAATTATCATAGTTCGAAACAAAACGATAAAACGCGATTTAAAAAAAAAAAATTTATTTAATAAATATTTATCTTTAAAGTCCAAATTTTTTTTTAATTCTCTCGAGTTTTTTTCAACGCAATAGATAATAGTTGAGCGGACATGACGTTTTACATGCTTCTAATGAGAGAGAGAAATTCTTAAACTTCGAGATATATTAAAAAAGGCTATTTTTAGCCTGTGAAAATAAAATATGCAAAATCTATCGAAAAACGATTTCATTCTGGAACTTCCTTAAAATAGAATCGTTTGGGTTTGGTCGTGAGCTAAAGTGTCGCGAGGATTTTATCATACACTCCACTCTTACAATAGTGAACAGTTATTTTGAGACGTCCTGTTAATTGGATATCATAATATTTATTATGTAAGCTGTATAAATATTGATGTGTTGTATTTGTATATAAATCAATTTAATGCAGTTTATATGAACCACAGCTTGTGTATACAATAAAAAATAAAACAATAATGGTAATTATTTGTGAAATAAAATATTGAACAAGAATAACACAGACTAGATAGGTAGTCGATAGAAGGTATGAAGGTTTACAAAGGGTACAAAAAATGAATTTGTTGTTGTTAAATGTTTGATTATAGATTATATAAAAAGTATGCGTTGATTGAATGACGATTAAATATAAATAAATAGGTAAAACGTTTATTTATGTCAATTATAGATTGAAACATTTGAGAAAAACTATATTTACAAACTGAATACATTTGATAAGGAAATATTGTAGGTACACTCCCGTTAAAAAAAAATGAACAGACCTGAACTGAATTAGTCTCCCACAATTTTGATTATTCTTGTAGTAAATGTTTTTGTTTACATAAATAAAAAATATAAAACATCCATTTCTTTTTTCACATTGAAAAAATATACTACTCATCGTTGTTTATAAATAAATAATATACAGAGAGTTACAAACGTGAGGAGTTTTATGAAATGTAAGAAAGTTAAAATTTCAGGTCAGTTAATTTTTATTGAACGGGAGTATACTTAAACCAATCAATTTAGATGAAATAAAGAGTTAATCTCGGATTGAAAATTAACAAAGTGAATTTTTGCATTATACATTGGTCATTCTAACGACTGGAGTAAAAGTCTTGTTAATCTTATGTTCGCAAGTCAAGATATTAAAGAACGAAGTTCACGAATATTTCCGAATATACACGAATATATGTATATTTTGACGTGAAAACGTCTATTCGCTCGTTACACTGGTGGTCGGTTGAACTTTTTTGTGTTACAAAATACTGTCAGATTTGAATCTAACTGCGAAACTAATAATTTGTTTACAATGATTGAGTTCATCTCTTTTATGGCCTACATGCTTTATAAAACCTCTAACGACGAATGACACATAGGAAACGAGATATTCGAAAACCGTGATTTTTGTAACCCTATAATAACTTGACTCGTGGTCATGAGATTATTTGAGACTTCCATTTTAGAATATCAAAACCAAGATTTAATAAAAAATTCATCCTGCTTGCTTTTATTCCCACAATGAATCCTAATTTGGTTGAGGTAACTAAATCCATTCGGTTGTATGAAAAAAAAAATTTAGAACAAAAATCATTCCTTTATAAAGACACCTTCAAAAAAGTTAGCTTTAAACTTCTTTTTCAAAAACTGAATTTTGAAAAATATGTACATTGCGACTCTAAGCGATAATATACGAAGGTTTAATTTTTACGTGAAATCGGCTTACAAAACATGTCCTTGTGTACAGGATTAGGGTATTATCAATTAAAGAAATATTTCATAATTTCGAATTTTGGTAGAATCAAGGCTTGTGTGGGAAATGTCGGCGAATATATATATAGTATGAATATCTAGCGGCAGCCACTGAGCTGTCCGTAGGGTAAGGTTCATATTTTTTATAGTTTAATTATTTTAGGAGTCACATAATCTTAATAGGCTAAGAGCTGGCTACATAAAAGTGATCTGATAAAATATAGTCGTGATTTTTTCTCATAAGTTTCCCATGATATTGTCAAAGCAAGAGCCGCATTTTGTAGAAGTCTCAGGTGAGGTTGAGAGTGTGGGTGGGGGGTCAAACAGGTACAGTTTTGATCCAAAAAAACCGATGGAACATAGTTCTGAAAATTGGTGTAGTATTACATATTGAAAATACAAATTGAACGAAAATGTTCCCAGAAGTGTAAATTGAGGCCCAAACGCTCCTAGAAGCGGTAAAGTGGTTAACTTTGAGTTGAAATTGGACTCATAAAACATAGTTCAGCAAATTTGTTTACTGCAAGTTTACGATACAATTAGACTATTCCACAAATTTGTAGAAGCTAAAAGTGAGGCTAAATACCAAAAAAATTTAACTTTCGCAAAAAATTTTTATATTTTATATAGTTTAATTGTAAATAGAACTTCTCAAATGTTTCATTTCACAAATATTTTTCAAAATTCACTCACATGTATTAAACAAAATATCAATAGAGAGAGTTATTTACGTAATAAGAAGATTTTATATAACTAAAAAATGCATGCATTGGGTAAATAAATCTGGTACACTCAAATGCAATATATTTGAAACACAGTAAGTCACATTCGTAGCGTATATATGACGTAATACATGTATATTAATATATTAATTAAAATGCCAACGAATGTTTCGGAAATGGTTCAAATTTTTTGCTTTGTACTGTACCTACATATAAAAATCCATATATAAATATATTTTAATAAATTGGATAAATATTTTATTCTTCAACAATAATAAAATATTTCAGGTTTTGTGCTAAACGAAATTCACACTACAAAAGTAATCTACATATTTCTATTGGCACACGTCCTAGTGACAAAACTACACTTTTCTATTAGGCTGAATTAATCGAATTTCGAAAAACAAAACGGAAAACCTAGGAAAAACTAATTTGGCAGAGCACACAGCCGCAGAGGCATTTTGGCAAAAAAAAAATCACTAAATGCACAGAAAACCAATCCAATTTATTAGAATATATAAGATTTTGTGGAAATTTTTTATTGTATGTGGAAATGAGAGACTAAAATAGGCCAAAAATCAAAAAGCAAAAAAAAATTACTCACGAATTTTAGGCTCGCGGAAAGGAAAATATAAAAATATTGTTTTTTTTTTCTCATGCCAGTAGTATTTCTAAATTAATTTTTAATTAACTAAATTGTTTAAAATTATTTTATTTGAATTGTTATTGATTTTTTATTTAAAAATTTTTTTTAAAATTAGTTGTAATCTGTTCATTTTTAATTTATAGTTTCTTAGGTGGTATAATTTGAAACTAAACTGAATAATCCCTCAGCACAAATTGAAAAAAATGTAGCCCAATAACTAACTGGGTTCAAATTGATGATCTAATAAGGTTAATATAGGTCTGGTTTGCAAATTTTTTTTATCTGTTATATTTGTGTATATTAAGGCCAGTAATAAACAATCAAATTTTCCCTTTCGAAATACTCCGAAAAAGATTTCTGTAGCTTAAACCCAACTTTCGAAGTTAAAAAATAGCCTGTTGGTATTATTTGGGTTTAGAGCTTTACCAATCTTAAAGGGGACACAATTTTCAACAAAATTTTATGATTACAATTTTTTATTTGCTGAATAAAAAAAAAATATGTGACATTTTTCCAACATGACGAATACCCAGTATATACTGAGTGATTGAATTGTTAACAATTCTGCGTATTCGAATTGTTAACAATTCTCTTCCCGAGGATCATTTAATCACAAATTATGAGAAAACTATTGAGTTTATGAAAAAAAATTTCAAACAGAGGTTATTTATTTTAAAAAGAAGAATTAATTTTATGTTGTTAAATTTTTTTTTCTAACTCTTACGGTTTCAAAGGTATATTTTCCAATCTTGACCTTACTTTTTTGCTTTAGAACACACGTACAAAATTTCAGCTCGTTATCTCTTTTCGTATTTTGAGTTATCGTGTTCACGGACAGACAGACGGGCGGACGGACATGCGAAAATGCGCGAATCAGGTCATTTTATGAATACCTTTGTAAAGCATTTTTGTTAAGGATTAACATTTTCAAACGTTACAAAGTCGGGACTAAACTTAGTATACCTTGTATATTTACATATACTGGGTATAATAAATATGATAATTAAAATAATAGCGTTGATCATGTAGTGAGTGCACTTCTAATATCTCGGGAATGTAAATTTTAGTTGTCTTTAGAAATATGCCGCGAAGTTGTCCTTCCTAATCACCAACAAGCTTTGTAATAGTTATTGAATAGATCAGCACCAATAAAGATTAGTTCATACCGAGAATCGAACCCAAATTTCCTGGAGGAGAGCCTTGGGTATACTCGATGATACTACAGATTTTGGCGCGTCTCGGGACTATATAGTTAGATTAGAAAATGTGATACAAAAACATATGAGGAAAAATTTTCTTATTTAAAAAAGGACACTTTTTTGGAGGAAAATAGTAAAACAGTGCATTCAGCTTTTTTACTGGAACAATCAGATATTGAAAATATCATGACATAAAATGTGGATAAATTTAACTCTTCACAACCTCGAAAATTTGTGGTTTTGTTCAAAAGTTGAAAACAACGGAGATTGTAGGGATACATCTAACAACCCCTTAAGTCGATGATGACGATGATCATCATTTTCTGTGGCATATTCGTAATATTGGAATCTTATCACTTGGTTGTGAATGTATAAGAAAGATTGAAATCAAGGCTAACCATGATAGCGAGATAGCAGACACGGTCAATATATTTATTGTACACTTTGCCACAAAAGTAGCACTCATTTTCTTAAATTTTATAATTGACTTCTGCCTGAATCAATCGGTTTTCGAAAAAAATGCTTCGACTAAAAATTATTCATTATAAATATATTAACAACTTTTATCCGAAACATTTAGCAAAAACCGTATAAATAAGGCCCAAATCAACTATAAAATTTTGTCCAAATAAACGCTACTTTTAGCACCACATTTAACTTGCAAATGTGTCAAATATTTTTGTTTCGTGAGAAAATAATGAATTGCAATAAAATCAAAACAATTAGGCATGCATTTAAAATGTACAATGAGCCATAAAAGTAGTGTCCATTTTTCCGAAAATTTTATTGTTGATTTGTGCCTTGTACATTCGATTTTTGGAAAAATGTAACGAATACAAGTTGTTAGTATCAACTTTTATTCAAAGTGATTTTTTCGAGAAACGAATAAACAAGGTAACTATTAAGAACACTACTTTTATGGTTGTCTGTACTTTATGTCCATTACATATATATGAACAACGTATTTAGAAATTATTTAAAATTCAAGGTAAAATTAATTATTAATTATTTATTAAAATATTTTTATTATATCTTATTATTATATTATTATTTACATATAAAGTATAGGGTTAAGCATTAAAACGTGCCATTTTAAATTATTAAAATATTATATTTAAAAAAAAAAAAAAACAAACTAAAATATGCGTTTTTATCATACTTGACAAGTTTTTTTTTAAATTTTAAATTTAAAAATGTGATCACATTAAAATTCGTTGACTGAAATAATATTTGATGTGATAGCATCTATTGCGAGAGTATACACGTATGATTTTATATGGGGGAGTGAAATGAAATTTTAGATTCGAACGTCACGTTTTCATAGTAACGATCGACTATATTAAAGTTGGCAAACATCAGTATTCATATTTTAAATGGCAATTTTACATTGTATTTCAATATTCGTTGCTATTGTATATGGGATATGTTTTCACATCTTGCTTGAGTCCAGGAATCAAAACTTTTTTTTGTACGAACTTAACGCAAAGTTAAGTTAAATTTAAACAAAGAAGGTAGTATAGTTAAAGTGACGTCAAAATCAGGTATTTACTTAGTCCACTCGTTTTAGATTTTAACTACGAAAAAATTCATAGCTAGCCAAATTTTTCTATACACTTTCGTTTGGGTTTTATAACATACGGGTAAAAATTCCCCATCGATATTGTGTCGGCATTGCGAGATATTAAAAGATAAAGGTCACAGTTTTTCTTGAATATCCAGCTTTCTATGATTCGGAGGTCAATGGAGGAATGATTATTACAAATCAACAAATTCTCTACAAAAAAGGTTCAATTCATTTTTCTTCTATAGAAACTCCATTTTCTACAGCATTTTTGATTCATGTAGAAAAAAACTATTCGATATATCTTTTTACTTTTGAAATTTTTTTATCTTTTAAATAAATACGAATTGATTAAAGTCGTATATATATCGAGAACTATTGATCCGGCGTCAATTTTCTAAGAGATCTCTTGTGCGCAAAAAAAACTAAGGAATAAATTTCAGATTGACTTTTATTGACAAAAATGATCTCTACTCGAGAAAAACTAATTTTCACGATGTTTGACCTTAAAAAAAATTTATTTTAATTTTACTTATCCGTAAATTGTACAAATTTTGTGTCTTTTAAAACTCAGTTTTACAATTTTATTGAATCGTTACGACAAACTTTTTTCAGTCGCATATCTTGAGAGCTATTAGACCTACGTGAATTTTGTATTGGACCTTTCTTGTGTAGAATTAGCTAAAAAAAATTTAATAACGACCTCTGTTAATGACCAATAGTTGATAAGATATTTGAGAAAAACTGATTTTAGGGACCTTTGAACCTTTGTTTTGCAGCACGATATCGATATGTAGTTTTTCCAGGGTTGCATAGAGCCAAAACGAAGATAATTCCATTGGAAAATAATCTCCACGTGTATTTCTTAAGAGGTAAGCTCATTTTTGTGTACGAGTTCACTGGGCTAAATTGAAAATTAGTACCATAAATTTAAATCCTTTTAATTTATATAAAACTTAAAACTGTTTATTTAATATCTTTTATAATTTCAATTAAAATTATTAGAGTATTTGACTAATTTTTTGAAATTTGCTTGAAATTTCAATGACTATTATTTTCATGAAAGTAAGTTTGAAAAACTGAATATAGATTAGCAGTTATAGAAAACGATAGTTTTTCCAAAAAAAATATGTAAATAATATTTGTAAATACCCATTCGAAAGATGAAAGATCAAATTCACTTCAATATCCTGAGAATCTCGGAATAATTCTCAAATATTTTTTATCAAAGTGATAAAAAAAATTTTCCGGGAAAACTATGAGTTTAAGAAAAAATCACCAGAACTATTTATAAAAATAGTTTTTACTATGTAATCGTCTCAATTTACAGCCAATCCAGCTTCAGTAAAATACATCAAAAAAACTTTGGTGTGACTATGGGCTTACGAAAAGTGCCCATGGCTCTCAGAATATAGTCAAATACCCTTTCAATATGATTGGTTAATTTAAGTTTAATACCACTAGGTTTTTTTTTTCATGCTTTATAAAACTTGGAAGATATTAACAGTTTCACATAATGAACAGAGGGGGTACACAAATCGTTTATTGGGGTAAAGAAAACGTTTATAAAAAACTCATGCAAAAAGACATATTACATATTTGAAATACAAATATTTATAATAAATAGTGAACTCAAAATAGTTACCACGAGACGTTTGCTAAGCACTTTTCGAACCTAACAAAAAAATCGGTGTGTTTTACTATTTATGTGATTTTTCCTGCTACCTTAATTCTATGTAAGTTATGCTAAATATAGTACTTTGGTTTATAGTAAACATGACAACTTATATTATAAAAGGGATAAATTGAATTAATAAACGTTACCTGATTTGATCATAGAAATTTGTATTAAAATATAAGAAAGAATGAGACAGAAAAAACAATGGATTTACTTAGTTCTAGAAAAGGTCGTTTGTATATTTAAACACATGTTTTAGCAATTTTCTCATTATTCGCGAGCATTGATCGTATTACCCAATTCGTATTAAGTCTTCAACTTCGTTAGTTTAGGGAAGTTATTGTAATGGGTCCGAAAATTGAAATACAAATTGCCACCGTATTTTCATAAAATTTCAAATTCGCCCCAATACCTAGATCAGTTATTTCGACTACAAAGTAGTCGAAAAGCAGTATAAATTAGCTAGTCGTACTCTTTGACAATTAGAAATAGATAGAAAATCGAAATCAATAGACATAAATAAAAATAAATAAAAATGTGAAACTGTCATAAAATTAGCAATAATTAACATATCCCGAGACAATATAAGAGTAAATTAGAATGAAAGCAATTTTAACAAGAGTAATTTCAATAAAATTTATTATATTTTAATTTATTTTGTTTAATTTTTTATTTATTTCTATTTTTGTCTATTGATTTCGATTTTCTATCTATTTCTAATTGTCAAAGAGTAAATTACGACTAGCTAATTTATACTGATGATGACAACTTTTTAGTCGAAATACGTATTTTCAATACAAAAACTGATCTAGGTATTGGGGCGAATTTGAAATTTTATTACAAAAACTTATAGGTCTCCTTAATTATCATTTGATAATATAATATCTAAAGACAAAACAGTTCACTACCATTTTCTCCTCTGTTTGTCAACCGATTCTCTTTTTCTTTTTTGTTTAGTATCTATTGACGAACTTTAGTGTTATCAATAAAAAAATTTTTGGAAACGGTTAGTTATTGATTTTCCTCAAATTTTCAATGATGATTATGGTCGAATTTCGACCAATGAGCAAAAACTAGTAATAGTAAAAATATAGTAATACAGTAGAGTCTCACTAATCCGGCACTTCAATAGTTCGGCACGTCCAATAATCCGTCACCATCCAAACGTGCTTCCCTCTCCGATCCCTACTCCCGAATACAAATATATTCCCTTTCTGAATTGCTTTAGTTTATTTATTATGCATTTGTCTATGCAATCCAGTAATTCGAACATTCCAATAATCCGGCACCCTCTAGTTTTTAATAATGCCGGATTAATAAGAAGACTCTACTGGAATACAATAAATACTCAGTATTAATGAAGAGGCACATAAAATTAATAGTATTGACTTAATTGACGTATTTCTTTTAAGCTTCGGGAAACGAAAGGTATACAAATTTCGATTTCGACCTTTTAGACGAACGACTTACAATCTTCTTATCTAGAATAATAATTAAATTTGTTTAAATTGTAACCAATTTAAATTCACTTTCAAATCAATCAAAATTATTACAATTTTATGTTTGTTTTGAAATATAAACTGAACTACTTAGGACCAAACAACATTGGTAGTATGACCGTAAAAACAACGAAGCTATTAAACAAAAGCAACGCAGATTAAAATCAAATCAGATAACGATTATTCATCAAAAGTGATACGAAATATAATCTAGAATATTCGATTTTTTTTTTTCTGTTCAAAGTTTGGCATTATCATCTATTAAAAACAATGGTTATCATTATTATCATCAGAAAGTCACCAATCAATATTACAGATAATACAATGTTTAATGGTGATGTTTATCCATTTAATAGATTAATAAATCAAGTTTGACATTATACATACATATAAAATCGAGAGAAGAAAACACAGAAAAATAAAATTAAAATGAAACGAGAAAATGTAATAATACAAAAATAAAAAAACCAGTTGGATGATAAATATTATTTAAAAGTACTTAAAAATTTACACATATAAAATTTTTCTATAGTGTATTCAAAAAAAGTATCTGAAAAGTATTTAAATTGTTAATTACAAAATTTATTTGACCGTACAAATTTGTTCATATTTTTTAGCGAGGAAATCAGCTATTGTTTTTGTACTAATGTTGGAATTTCGTAATATTTTCTTCAAATGTCCATCGATCCTACCTACTAGATGTCAAAAATCACTATCGTTAAAATTTGTATATACATCAACATATATATGTACAAAGTTTATGTGTCTGTGGACTCTCTAGTGGTCACAGTTTAATTCCGATTGGATGCAATTTGGTATTTGAAGCGCTTTTGGTATTCTAAAGGCAAATTCGTTAATGGGTAAAATCGGACGAGGGGAAGGGGGTTTAGAGGGAGGGGGAAACAAAAAATTTGGCATATTTCCCTTAATATTTGAAATATCGAAAAATTTATCAGGAGTTAAGTTGTAGGTACATAGTTTTATAGTAATTTTGTTTCTTATCATTTTTCTGTTACACTAATATTTACAGAAATATTTACAATTAAAGATTGAAAGTTGCAATTCTAAATATCTCTGTACACATTATTTTGGAAAAAATGATAATGTAATGAACTGTAGCAAACTTGATTTTCTACAACTTTATTTGTTATACATTTTTCGATTGTTCCAATATTAAGAGAGATATTTTATATTTTGTGTTTTCTTCTATCTTTATACCCCCCTTTCCCCTTGACGTACGCCATTTATTAATAAAATTGGCCTTGAAAATACTAAAATGATATCAGATACGAACTTTCTTTTTGATCAGACTTAAATTATGACTAGAGAGTGATTTATGTATTCTAAGCAAATTGAAGCAGCTCCTGCGTAACAAATTTTTTTAATCATATTATATGTCTTTTTTTGGCGCAACAAAACGTTATGCATATAATTAATATCCAAGCATAAAATTTTGTATTTTTTAGAAATTAAAAAAAAGCTATTATACAATATTGTGATTCTGTCGTAAAAAGCTAAGCCCAATCTATACTATTCGTCCTGCTTCAATTCGGCCCCATAAAAGTAAGCCCGTTTTTTATTTTCTAAATATAAAAATTACAACTTTTTAAATTGGGTAATCGTTTACCAGATTGGGAAATTGTAATCAACAGCCTTAAAATATGGTTGTAATCTAAATTTCATTTAATTTCGTTGGAGGTATCTAGCTCTTATCTCAACTAGACCTAATCCGAATTATGGTCTGTCTTTTGGGATAATTAAATTCAATTAAATTAAAATTTCTGTGTAACGATGGCCATTTAGCTACTCATTAGTATCCAAATTCTAATTACACGAAGTACAACCTCAATCTCAAAAAACCATTCTACTCACTTTCGGCCATACAGAAATTGCTTTATTCTAGGTATTTCTCGATTTGCTCTAGAAATTTTTCAAAAGGTCAGTACGATTAGAATCACGATAAATTGCTACTCCGAAGTAACAATTGTCGTTACAGCAGTTAAATTTTATTTAGAAAGTAGTATTAATTGGTAATCCCTGAAAGTTGTGTAATAAAAGGATTGATCAATCTTCCTTTACTAATACTGAGATTCATCTCTCAATAAATAATATGAACAATTTGTTTCTGGTATCGTTGAAATAATTAATAATGTTCAAATATAAATATTATTCACGGGGTTCTCGGCCAATTAAAAAATAAGAAGTTTGATTTAAATGTTGCAACGTTTCGACTTTTTCGGAAAAAACCATTTTTTCCTTAAAAGTTAATATTGTTCAAGAATAGTTATTTGTCAATTATTTAAAAAATTGTCCATTTGTAGGTATTGAATAATATCATTGCCATGTAGTTAGCTCGATGAAGTTGAAAAACTATGAATGAAATGTTGCAATTTTTAAACTGAACATCTAATTAATATGAACAATGTTGCCAAAATCCGAATCTGTGAATAGCCGTATAATAGCGTATAATGTTCCCGACCTGATCTTTAATTTTTTACCCGACATGGCCATTATTACCCAATATGGCTTAGATATTTTGGCGAAAAATTTAAAATAAGTTCATTTAAAACTATTTACAAATCATTAAAAGTTAACGTTAGATATTGTCGTTTATCAAACACTGAGATTCCCTATTAACAGACAATTTAAAGTACCCGAATAGTGGGTGATTGCTTCTAAGAGCCTGTACATTGCCTGTAGTACTGACTATGAAATTTTATTTCAAAAACTCATAAATATGCAGTGGTAAATAAAAATATTGAGTAAAATCAATATATCTGAGAACAAAAACATCCCATCTATAATGTGTATGAAGTTAGCACCCCCATTTTGAAAAAAAATCATTGTACTAGTTTGTGCTAGGAATGTGGTACGTTGTGCCGAAAGTCGATCTTAGAAATTTTGAAAAATGCAGCGAAAATTCGAAAAAAACGTTTTTCAGACCCAACACCGCCATTTTGTCGGAATGAAAGAAAAAAGGTTGTGCTAGCTTTTGCTAGGGTTATGCTAGCTTGTACCGCAAACCGCAATTCAATACCACATTTGGATGCGTAGAAAATCTAGTTTGAAAAAAAAAATTGAAAAAAATTTCTTATACTTATTAACTATGTTAAATTAAATTTTGTATTCAATCGCGATTTTCAACGTAACTAATTGCGGTATCGGAATGAAGTTTGCAGCCCAAGCTAGCAATAACCTAGAACAATCGAGCACAACCATTTTTTCTTCATTCCGACAAAATGGCGGTGCTACGATTTTTTTTCAAACGCGATTTTCAACGAAACTAATCGCGATATGGACTCGCGGTTTGCGGTACAGCTAGCACAACCCCAACACAATCTTTCACAACCTTTTTTGTTCATTCTGACAAAATGGCGGTGTTGGGTCTCTAAGATCGGCTTGCGGCACAACGTAGCACATTCTTAGCACAAAGTGGCACAATGATTATTTTTTTGGTTTTTCAAAATGGAGGTGCTAACTTCACACACATCCATCTATAACTTATTATACAATTTTTAAACTTTTCCTTGATAGAACAAATTTAAATACACAAATATTTAAATTAGAAATAGAAAAAAAAAACGAAAACCACTTACTTCTTGACCTTTTGCTGTATACATTCTACCTTCTTGATCGCGTGTATCCTCTTCATCGCTACTTTCTTCTTCACTATCTGAGTATCTGGATTGGGGTTTACTTATAGTCGGAGGAAGCTCATCATCATCACCAAGTTCTGGATCCTCTGGACGCATACCACGTGCTGATGATGGCCTAGCAATTGGACTATCTGGGACCGTTTCACAGGGTAAGTCAGCCGCTGCTGATGAAGCCCTTATTTCCGGTACTGTGTCATTCTACAAAACAATGACACAACAATGAACAAGATGCCATACTTAAAAAATTGCAATCTTTAAAAATGGGGTGTAAAAGGAGATTTCATGTAAATTTGAAATTGTAAAATGTACTTCCTAAAGCTACGTTTCTTTTATGGAGCTTCGTATAAATGAACACACGCTCTGAATAAATTGATATATTAAAATTCAAATTTTGCCCTAATTCCTAGAACAATGATTTGTATTTTATAAATACGGATTTCGACTACAAAGTAGTCATCATCAGTATGAATTCCGGAGATAGTTACGATTAGCTAATTCATACTGATGATGACTGCTTTGTAGTCGAAATATGAATTTATAAAATACAAATAGCTAATTCAATTTAAAAAAGTCTAGAGTTCTCTTTGATTAATCTTTATAAAAATAAAACGTAGGAATCTTGTACACTCCTTTGTAATAAAATTGAACCAAACTGAATTTAAAAAGTTTGCAATTTATTTGTTGATGCCTACAGTAAATAATAACGAAAAATATGAAGAATTTATTGATATTTATCTTGAAGAGTTAGATAGAAACCAACTTTAGATAGTTTTTTCTATGTCTTACTCTGAATTACTCTGTTTATGTTTTATAGTGTATGCAATTCTAAAATTTATTTAAAACTAAACAATAATAAAAGACTGAATCATTTAACACATATATCTGACAGTGATATAATATATTATATACACTCCCGTTCAATAAAATTGAACCAACCTGAACCGACTCCGTCTTTCACAATTTTTATTCTTGTAGTAAATGTTTTTGACAGATACAACGTTTTATTTAATTTTTATACGTAAAAGGGAGATATAATACATAACATGTATTTACATTACATATTCTTACTCTGACTTGTCTATATAAATAAAAAATATAAGACTTCCATTTCTTTTTACACATTTAAAAAATATACTACTTACCTTTGTTTATAAATAAATAATATACAGAGAGTTACAAAAGTGAGGAGTTTTATGAAATGTAAGAAAATTAACATTTCAGGTTGGTTCAATTTTATTGAACGGGAGTGTACATATATTTATATAAATTATTTGATCATTTAATACGAACAAATATTTATGTACGTGTATAACTATTTGTTGTGTTTTTGCGTGCACCCATACCATTCTTCTAAGAATTATGACAATGTTAAAATTAAAAAAAGATATGTATATATTGATTTAGTCTATTAAATAAATATATTAAATATTTATTTTATTTCCGTACACCATCAAAACTTTTGAGTTTGCTGAAAGTTGAATTCAGTGTGGTTCAATTTATTTGCAGGGGATTGTACATTTTTTGAAGTATTTTTCTTCGTAATATTCCATTTTTATATGAAACAATAAAATACATGCAAGGACTTAATTAATAAATGAGGAAACCTGAGTTCTTCCGGGTTCGGGTGTTTTCGAAACTTGAACATGAGGTGTTGGCGTTCGAGCAATGGATTTTCTTGAACCAATACTTGGTGTTGGTGATGGTGGTATTATTATATCATTTTCTATATTATTTGGTAGACCTTGTGAATCTGTCTCACCCTGTAAGTAAAATAATGAACATACTATATGATGTTGAGAAAACAAAAAATTCACTACTAATAAGATCAAAGATAGAACTACTTACCCATGGAACTAATGACTGTACCAAGAAGCTCACAGGATTTCCTGCTGAACGTATTGCTTCAACAGCTTTTTCGTGACTAGCATTCCGTAAATCGACACCATCAACTTCTAGTATACGATCGCCCGTCTATAAAAGAAGAGAAAAATGTTACATTTTATGTTTGTTGTTAGTTAAATACTAAATATTACAAGTGAGGAATCTACAGGGTGTTCTGAAATTTATTCAGGAAAACTATATCACGGTGTAGAGCTGCAAAAAAACAAACAAAAAAGTTTAGTGAGGTTTTTCGATTTGACGCTTAATTTTTGAGATATAATTAATTAAACATTAATAACTTCAACCATTTTGTGGGTGTCGCTACACTTATTACTATTATTACACTTATATATCGCCTCACCTTCTTACACTATGCGCTCTGTGATTGGTGGAGTAGGGCGGTCACAGTTAATCATGCTATAGTAGCGACAATCAGAGTTCTCAATAAGTGTAGCGATACCCGCAAAAATTCAAAAGTGATTGGTTGAATTTATTATTAATGCTTAATTAATAGTATCTCAAAAACTAAGCATCAAATCGAAAAACTTTATTAAACTTTTATGTTTGTTTTTGGCAGCTTTACACCGTGGTATTTCTGTACGAATTTCAGAACACCGTGTATATGTGAATGAGAAATGTAACGTTGATCTTGTAGTGTATTCGTTTTGGGAGCCATCAATCGTATTGAGCGCGATTTGTCCAGGGCAACCGCTACAATCTACCTCTCTAATCGTATAGACTTGATTTGTATTTAGTTTTCATGGAAAAATAAGAAAACACAAAAACAATTATGAAAGTTGCTGTCGTGTGAAACGCGTTGTCGACGAAATTACCTGAATTATTCAAAATATAAAGATCTAAATTATTTCAAAATTCTTTATCGATTAGTTTTGATAAAAATTGCTCTCAAAAATTGAACGATTAACAATACAGGTTGATACAAAAGTAGTGATTTCACTATAATTTTCATTTTATTTAAGCGATTTGGCTATAAAATGAGGACAATGTAAAATAATGATATATTTTTAATTTGAAAAAAAAATTTATTGACCAATTAATTATTGTTATAGATTTACGAAAAGATTGAAATTTTAATATAATCTAAGTGAAGAAGTGAAACTTTTTAACTCGACTAAACTTTTTACTTATTATTTACTAAAAATTAAAAAGAAATAACCCAAAACAATGAAGTAATTATGTAGAGTTCAAAAGTGGAAGCGTTGGTAAGGAATTTTATATTAGTATTCTAACATTGCTCAGCTCTTCCACTACTTTAACGCCTAATTTTCTACACCAACTAGGAAAAGAGTTGATGATCGTTAGATGCCTGAATCGATATTCATCAAACACAGGTCCAACTTCAAATAAAAAACATTAACCGAAATCGATCAATCTGTTAGGGTACTGCGTTTAGATTTCGCTGAATTATCAACTAAACTTTGATTAACTGACTGACGGGCAACGCATAGCCAAACCGATGGGTCTCGAAGCAAATAAACTAGAAGATTTTTTCTTTAGGGGATTAAATAAGGGATGAACATGAAGTTTTTGAAGAAGACATATTGAAATTATTGTGTAGACTTCTGTTCATAAATAAAGGTCCGTTATATCAGTGTTTTTGAAAATTCATCCCCTAAGGTGGTAAAATAAGGGACGAAAATTTGTATGGGAAGTGCGTCATTTTTGAAGTTAGAAACGTGGAAATTAGAATTTAGGCTATATACATTTGAGAAATATCGAATGATTCCTGAAATGTTGCCGATGATAAATCCAATCAGGCACATTTGTGGCTTGTTTCGATTCAAAATACAGCAAGGAAAAAAAACAGCAATTTGAAATATTTTATTCTTAAGTGTAAAACATTTTATATTAATTTAGGAGGAGAAATTAATTTAAAGAAAATAAAATAAATGATTATGAAACAAATAAATGATTAAGGTAGCAATTTTATATCTACATAAATGTTTAGAGAAGAATGACTTTAATATTGTATTAATGATCACTAAAAATACGCCCTCGAAATTACATAATGTTTCATTGTTTAAAACTATTGTATATTCATACAATAAATGTTTTACTATGCACATTTCATTTATTCCTCCTGATGTTAAAAAAAATTCGTTACGCAGGAGCTGCTTCAACTTAGCGAATTTCCTTAAAATACATAAATCACTTTCTAGCGGTCACAATTTTAGTCTGATCAAAATGAAATGTCGTTTATGACTTTAGTATTTGCATGGCCAATTTTATTAATAAATGACATACGTCAAGGGAAAATGGGGGCATAAGGAAAGAAGAAAACAAAATATAAAATATCTCTCTTAATATTAGAACAATCGAAAAATTTGTAAAAAATAAAGTTGTAGAAAATCATGTTTGCTACAATTCATCACCTTGTCATTTTTGCTCAAACTCTAATGTGTACAGAGATATTGAGGAATTTAATTTTCAATCTTAAACCGTCAATATTTCTGTAAATATTAGGGTAATACAAAAAATGATAAGAAACATAATTATAGTAAAACTTAGTACCTACAATTTTAGTTCATATAAATTTTTCGAGTTTTCGACTATTAAGGGAGATATGTAAAATTTAGTGTTTTCCCCTCCCTCTCAACCCCCCTTTCCCCTTGTTCGATTTTACCCATTAACGAACTTGACCTTTTGAATACCAAAAGCGCCTCCAATACTAAATTTATTTCCAATCAGATCAAAATTGTGACCGCTAGAGTGATTACAGACATATTTATATATTATTTATATATATATATATATAAATATATATATATATATATATATATATATATATACATATATATATGTCCATAGATATATATATATATATATATATAAATTTTACAGATGGTGATTTTCAACATCTACTAGGTAGGATCGATGGACATTTGCAAAAACTTTTGCAAAATTTTGAAGTCGGTACGAGACCAATAGCTCTATTTCCTTTCAGGAAATTCGCTATAACGCAGAAAATGATTTATACAACAGTTTTGTAGTAATCAATTATTAGAACTTAAAAGTGATACTTTTCGAAATTCTTTAAAAAATCTTACGTTACTACGCGGTGGCCCATTGAAACTTGATCACCTGAATAATTTTAAAACAATGATTTGCATGAAAATGCTGTAGGCAAAAGTTGCTGAGTTAAAGCGGAAATATTGCAATAATTATATTTTTGTTCCATGCATCAGTGACGCGTGGTATATCTTTTAAACGGTGCAAAATAAGGAACATTTAAAAATACGAAAAATGTTTATTTCACAACTTTTATTTGAAACTTTTTTTATGAATTCAATATTTCCAGCGTAAATACAAAATTTACGCCACATTTACGCTGCATTTACACCAAAACTATGGGCTGTATGAAAAAAAAGTTTTAAACAAAAGATGTTTTTAAAATATTTTTTGAATTTCAGATGTTCCTTATCTTGCACCGTTTAAAAGATGTTATACCACCCGGCAGGCATGGAACAAAAATATAATTATTGCATTATGTTTCCCCATTTGAACTAAGCAACTTTTGTCTGGAGTATTTTCGTGCAAACATTTTTGTTTTAAAAATATTCAGCTGATTCAGTTAAAATGTCACCCCGTAAAATTTTTAAAACGCTCTTGTCTGTTTGTTGTTAGCAAAACTGATTAATCCAAAAAATAGAAATGCGTCCCGATATCTTTTGTAGTTTGGGAGAAAAATAAACATGAAGTTCAATGGAAAATGTACTCGAATGCCCTCCTCTCCCCGTACTTTAGACACAAGAACGCTTTCAAGAAATGGCAACAAGAAACAATATTTTACCGAATTATTGAAAATCAAACATTTCTTCAACATATTTTACAAAATTCGGTCATTTTTGTTTTCGCCTGAAGTGGTTAATTATGATAATTTTTTTCATATCAATATTCAATTAAAAAATCAATGATATGTTAGTCTATATAGTACAAGCTAGTTCTTTCATACTATGTCTTTCGTAACCTTAATGGACATTAGTATTACACAAATATGAATATGTAAGATAATAAGCATTAAAAACGTGTTTGTTAAGACGCATAGTTTTGAAAGTGAAATCACAAACCTGAATTTTTTCAAAAGTAACAAAATTAATGATAACCAATTTTTTTGGAACTGAATGACAATGTTTCCTATTCAACATTATATCAATACCAGTCACAACAATTTAAACACTATTTCATCATTATTATTATACAAACATTCGGGGAAAAAAAAACTAAATTCTATTCAGAATACACACTGCGAAGCATTTAAACTTTGAACTTTTGAAAATATTTCATCATTAACAAACACACTGTTTTTATAAACACAAATAATAAATAACACTCAAAATATATTCACTTCACACATTGTTAAAATTTATAAATAAATATCAACACACAAACGAAACTACTATTTGAATTTCATAAATAAATTAACAATTAATTATTATTGTTATGAAACTCGACACATACCTTAAGTTCACCAGTTAATCCAGCAGGACTTTGTGGTACAACATTCTTAACAAATATTCCGAGTACCGATTCAGCATTGTAGAGGTCCACCTGATGACGAAAATAAAAATTTATATACAATAATTTTTTTATTATTATTTATGATTTTTGTTTTTTTTGTAGTATTATTTTATTTGTTGTTTATTTATCAAGGTCTTATGCATTAAACTCGTCAAACAACTAACTTAATGGACAAAAATGTATATCATTTTTTCCAAGTTGATAAAAGCATATTATGTATGTATATATAGGGTGTTTCATGTACATTATCACCAATATAATTAAGGATGTACGAGCACTATATATAGTCCATTTATAAAATTCTGCAAAATTTTATATTAGTACATTCATTAAAGTCCATAATAATAGTATATTATTAACCATGGGTCTAAAGTGACTCTTTTAATCGCGCGAGACTCGCGGATTAATGGCAAAGTCCCACGGTAAATATGCTATTTTTTGCACTTTCGGGACTAAAATGACAACTTTACTCCCTCCAAATAGGTACTATAGTAGTAATTTTTCCCCCATTGGAGAAAAAGTAGATTTTTTTTCCCACGGGAGAAAAAGTAAATTTAATACGTATCCTAGCAACAAAATCAAAATGACATTTCTATTTAACAAATTTTTTACTTTTTCTCCCATGGGAAAAAAAATCTAGTTTTTCTGCATGGAAGAAAAAGTACCACTTTAGTACCTATTTGGAGGGATTAAAGTAGTCATTTTAGTCCCGTAAGTGCAAAAAGTTTATTATTTTTTGACGTAAGTTAAAATTAAAATTTAATTTAGGCCCATCATACCGGGCTTAAAAAAAGATATTTAAGAAAAAACCTGAGATTTCGGGTAATTAAGCTACCGCCGACAGAAATGAAATTTACCCGAAATTTCAATTATTTTGTTAAATATCTTCTTTTTTTTAGGTCCGTCAAACCGGAATTTTATTGGATCAATCTCTTTATTAATATTTCTAGTGCATACTTTTTTTTTATTCGTCTTATTTTTACATATTTCAAAATATCTCAAAATATGTGTGAAAAAATGGGCTTCTCCATAAAACCATTCAAACTCAAACTTTAACATTAAATATATAATTCCAGGCCAACGTAACCCCTCCCCCTACCCGAAACTTCTATAATTGATTTATATGCACTTCAACTACATGTAAAAAAATGTAGCCTTTTTGAAGCTCCAGTGCTCGTACATCCTTAATCATTTTGTGAATGAATTTTATGTAATGTATATAATCGAGTCAATTAGTAAGTGTTTTGTTGTGCCTGCAAGTGATATTATGTAATTATGTAACAGAGATTTATTTATTTTGATGTTTTTCGTTGATATTTTTTATCTCTATATACAGACTAGGGCTACCACATGCCTATTTTAATTCGAAAACTCAGGTTTCAGGAACACTTAAGGACTCTCTTGATTTCAAAGGAAACTTCATTTTTAGAGAATTCTTCATTTGTATACCCGCCATTTATAATAAATACAAGGCTATATAAAGGTTAGTAGTCCCAGCAGCATAACGCAAACATTTTTGTATAGGTGTTCATAAATATGATCTAAGTAGTCCATTTCCAGGTGTCCGTCCGTCCGTCAATACGATAACTTAAAAACGAAAAGATATAACCAGCTAAAATTTTGTGTGTGCGTTCTAGAGTAACCCCAAGTTCGTAAATGGGTACAATCGGTTTGTGCATCCCTCGTGAATTCCAGCTTTAGAAACCATAAGATAGAACAAAATCTTAAAGACAACAAATGTTTTGATAAATATATACCTGTTGTTTGACAATTAACTCAGTTAGTTGTTAACTTTTCTATTAAAAAAATTGATCATATTTTTCAAAAACCAATATACATCGTGTAACTGAGAAACCGTGTTTTTATACAAATAAAAATAAATGCGCTTACTTTAAATAAAAACACGGTTTCTCAGTTATACGGTGTATATTTAAAAAATCATCGCTCGGAATACTTTTTGAAAAAATTGGGAATTTTCCAAATAATAAAGTTTTGAAACCTGGAGTTATACCAAATCATTTAAAACAATTTCAGAGATGGCAACCCTATTACAGACTAAAACGAAGTAAACCAAAATCTAATAAGGATTCAATATCGGAATGAACGTAAGCAAGCAAGAATTTTTGCATAAACTTTTGTTTTGACATTATAAAGACTGGCAATAAAGTCTCATATAATGTTATGTCGGCGAGTATGTCTGAAAATATATTTGCACATATAACTTGTCGATAAAAACCTTTACTACAAATTTAATCCTATAAATATTTCTGTAAGATCAATCGTTCTCGATATATTCCGGTGAGTAAAAGCTGCCCATTAGTGCTATGTAAATATACCATGATTCTAAATACGTATATGCATTTTCAACTTTTCCCGCTATTTATGGAGATCGGTTAACCATATGAGATCATATTTGCCGTAAATGTTATGATTTATAAGTTTTATAATAACCGTTAAAGGCATATGACAGATAGGAAACCGTCTGAAGAAGAACTATGAACTTCACACCAATGCAAAAGGATGAAGGTGCACATCCATAGATCATGAACATTTTTATCCCATTGCAGCGGTGTCCTCAAAAATCAATAAAGAAATTAGAAATATAAAATTAAAATTATTTGTGATAAAATCCTCTACAAAAATTATTTAAATTGTTTTTTTAAATTTGGCCAAATAAAATTTACAGCACTTTAAACAAATTTTCCAAAAATTTTGTGCCAAATTTTATATTCTGAGGCTTATAACTTTTTAGTTATACATTACGAAATAAAAATGTCTGAAGTCGACTAGTATCGAATTCGATCCTAATATAAAACTAGTCCACAGTTTTTTTGTGACATGTATCGTTGCGAAGCGTTCTCTCAAAAACTATTTGCACCACCGTTTGCAAGATGGCGAGCAAATAGCGAGAGAAGGAGGGGCGTATGTCCTCAAAAACTCTAATTTAAATTCATACTGGGACCCCAAAATGCAAGGTTGGGCTAAAAACTTAACGTAACATTTCAACATAGAGTAATATTTTCAATGAATCACACTGTATAATTTTTTCTCACATAGCATGCGATGACATAAGATAACTTTTATTCACCTATAGTTTCTTTTATTTCATATAGTTAGTTTCCTTATAATAATTATAGTAATAAACATTCTTAATTACGTATGATTAAATAATCATCAATAATTTTTATTTATATATTTATCATAATAATAATATTCTTTTTTTAGTAAAAAAGAATTTATTTAATTAAAATAATATAAAAATACACTCTTTACCACGTAAGGTATTTCATTTAGGTATTATACACTTTACTGTTTAACAAGCAGCCATTGGGTATCGCGTGTCATTTATTGTGTATTGTATACTATGGGACACTAAAGTAGCGTTCATTTTTTAGCGAATTTACTGAACGGAAATCGAGATATTGGTCTCGTACCAAAGCCAAAATTTTGCAAAGATCCATTGTGATGCCTAAGGATGTGAGGACAAGGAATTGGAAGGATGTGCGGCTGCAGCCGACTCTGATAGGAACTATGCTGATATTCATCTGGAGTTCGTGACGGAAACTGCAGAAAACCTTCACAAGCATAGCCGGTTACTTTGTTCTTGTCCATACGCCGGCAGTTTAGTCAATTAACAGCCCCAATTTTTTTTCTCTTAATAATTGACAAATTGCCGATGTCGGGATTCGAACCCATAACCTTCCAGCCCCCAAGTAGACATAACGTCTACGACCGCTTGGCTACTTGGCTGGTAGTCGAGTAGCCGAGTTATGTCGAGTTCTATGTGCGCCATATTCCATTAATACTGTAAATCCCACCAAAAAAAAGAAATATGTTCGTATTTCGGTTGTATTTATCTAAAGCGTTAGCGATAGTTATTTTCTCTCTTGAAGCTTGCATTACTATTGTACTCCAGACAGCTTTTGCAAATCGGTTTATTTATTTTAAGAAGATAGAAAATGTTCCAAGTATTTTCAAATCCAATTGAAGTCCCTATCAACGACGTTAAGGAAGCCTTACAGTTTGAATCAATCTATCAACTTGGGATTCCATAAAACATATAATTTCAATAGAGCCATTATAAATTCCAATATATTTTTGTTTACATATACAATGTAAATTAATATTCTAATAATTTAATTTCAATAAGTAAATTTTTCGTCCGGCCTCTCACGGCCTGTAAAATCTTTCAATCCGGTCCAGTTCTCAAAAAGCTTGATGACCCCTAGTATAGATAATTTCACATAAAAGCTAACGAAATTTACGAATAACTCTAATCATTATTATAAAATTTGTTTTTTGTAGAGATTATACAAATCTCTACAAACTTGATTCCATGGATTTTTTTCTTCGTTTCATGGATTCCATGGATCATTTTCTTCTTTTCGTTATGTCTACTTAGGGACTGGAAGGTTTTGAATCCCGACATCGGCAGTTCGCCAATTATTAAGAGAGAAAAAATCCGTATATAAGAATCCGTATATAAGACAATGCAATCTAAGCCAAATACATAGATCAAATCACGGCGTTAAAAATGCGCGCCTTTCGGTACTATATCTCGAGAACTGTTTATTCAAATTGGTAGAAAATGTTATGATCTACAATTTTTCCCTCTCTAAAGTGATTTTAGAGACCTTTCACCTTCGGGCACCTTTCGACATGTGGAGTATATTTAAGATTTCTTTGCCAGTCTTTAGATTGTCAAAACGAAGATTTATGCAAAAATTCAGCTTTCTCACTTTCACTCCGAATTGGAATCCTCATTTGATTGGACTATAATATTGTCTGCCTATAAAATATCTCACGTTGAAAATTATTTTTTAGCTATTAAAAAATTATCTATTTAAAAAAATTTATTTTTATGTTTGACGGGAGTTATTTTAATAATATTCTAAAAATCAATTAAAATGATCTTTTATGGTCAGATACGTAGGTTATGTTGAATTGTGTACGTGATATAAGGACCTGATTAAATGGCGATAATAAGATATGACAAAACTGACGCGACAGTTAGAACGTTTGTAATTCTTTTTTAAATTCGAAGTATTCATTGGTCAATTTTATTGTTTATATTATTCTGTGAATAGTGCTTGCCACATGACGACTCAGATTATGAACAGGAAATTCTTTTATCTCGAGAAGTTTTTGTGAAGCTCGAGAACGATCACTAATCAAGTTTAATATCTCATAATTACATATAGTGCGAACAGTTTTTTTCATGTCCATTAAGCTACCAGAGCAACCTGAACAGAACACAATTATAATTATCTCGTAATTAGAAGCCGAATAAATGCTAATTACAAGCCCTAATTAAAAATTAAATGCTCTTTGTTGCTAGCTTAATGTTAAGCTAGCAGATTAATAAATTGCTAATTAAATGTCCTAATTAAATATTAACTGATTTTAATTTAATTTGTAATTAGAGCATTTAATTAGCTTAATAATTTGATATTAAATACCATATAATTAATTGATTTTTAAATATTGCTCTGTTAGCTTAGCATTAAGCTCTGCTAGCTTAATGTTTTTTTCGTAATGTAGAGATTTTTGTGTATCATATACAAGGTGGGCTAAAAGTAATGTCATAATGTGAATGGGTCATAATTTTTATAATTGAATCTAATGTCACTGTGCTTTGGCTTTTATGTTGCAGAAAGACAGAGAATTAGCTGACTAAAGTAGGATGGATGATGGATGTAAATTCAATTACAATATGACATTTATTTACTCTCTCTAATCACATAATGACATTACTTTTGGCCCACTTTGTACCTACAATGCTTGGATAATGACAGACGTCCAAATCAGTTTTGAAATTAACATATGCTAATGTTGTACCGCTATAAATATAGATGGTTTTGAATGTGGCAAATACCTATGTACAAGGATTATTTTAATTTCATTATAATTTAATTTCATTAGTTATTTAGATTTGCATTCTTTTTCGATATCGAATTCATCGAGAAACTGCATGCTTCGTTTTAGAAATAAACATGAGAAAAATATCGAATGTGGTACAGTGTAAAAGTCACCTGTGAGATCAAATTTCCATAAAATCACGTACTTAAATGGTTGTCCAAATATGTTAACAATTTTTCCACATGAGTCACCAATATGTGAATACGAATTAAAGCTTGTGGAGGGTGAGGAGTTCAGTTCCCATTATATCCAATTTATATAAAACGATAAATCTAATTCTCTTAGACTTTTATAACCGGAGCACTCCAAGATTTTATTTATAGTCGCATATTGATGACTCGGGAAAAAGTCTATTTTGAAAATAGGAATGTAAACTTTTAATGAATGCATTAAACAAAATACGTTTAACATGAAGGAGTTTCTATTCATTTGGACACACTAATTGCTCTTAATTCCTTGCTTGTATTAATTTTTTTTGAGTCGAAACAAATTATTCGTTTTTTTTTATTAAATACGTCCGAAATTTGATGATTTGTTTAAGAGTGAGACTAATCCCTATATTTTATTGATTAAGTTGGAAATTTATGACCTTATTTTTGCAAGATTCTTGCAATGGTATTTTTTTTCCATTAGTTTAAAGAAAATTTCGGAAAATATTGAGATATCGAAATTGTATTAGATTTCGCAAGGAAAAGGTTGTCAGTCTTTTATTTGTGTCCTTCAGAAAGTCGTAAATGGTAGCAGTGTTATTTTATACAGAAAAAATTATTTCAAACAATGAAAATTGTGATGATTACCTTTCCGCCAACAATACTGATGCCTAAACTTCCACCAGTAGGAGGCCGGATAACTTGTACAAGCCGTTGTGGACCCCAGTGACTATCTGCCATGATTTCTGTAGCAGTATCACCTGCTGTATGTCCTCCACCCGTATCAATAACACTACGTGTCACAGTCATGGATAATGAGGAATCATCTCTGAAAAATAAAAATTGAAAAAAATTGTATGATTTATTGTTTTCGTATTGACATTCATGAAATACGTAATCGTATGGGTTTATCTTTTAACGATTTTCGAAAGGATTAGAGATTGATGTAAAAGTCACTACTCAATGAAAGTTGAGAATTTGGACATGCACGATACGTAATCGGTTCGCGAATACGATTTTTTTTAAATAAAAAGCTTCTCTGCATTCCTTTCAAAAACAAACATCTTATAAAGTTGAAAAATCTATACCAGCACTATTTTACTTGTATACAAGTAAAAACAATATATATGTTGTTCAACAATATATATTAGATATGTATAATTGGAATGGCTCTAATAAATAAGTTTATCATACCGTAGTTTTTACTTTTTCCTTTGAATATAACGAGTGAACTATCTTAACAAATAGAATTATATCAGAAGTAATTAAACCTAAGAGGTTGTTTTTTTTGAACAGATGAATTACTCTTCGAAGGTATTCTACAATTCTTGAACTTGAGGTTTAGGCTGCTGGTTTTATACAAAAGGTTGCTTCAAGCTTTCAAACATGAAATAATGCCTATCCACATAAAACTTCTGGCCCAGGATTGTAGAATCACTACAATATATGTATTTTGAATTATTTCTGTTATATATTTTTTCGTTTCATTTTTTAACAAACCACTTTGTATATTGACAGTTTTAACAAAATTGATGTAAGGCTTCTTTTTTATGTCAAGGATAAAAAAAATTAACAAGCTTAACATAATATATCCAACATATTCCACGTATTTATTTATATAAAGTGTATTATCACAATCAAGACTGGTTGGTATATGAGTACATTATTCAAATTTTTATACTCGTCATATGTACGAGTATATAATCTATACAGGGTGTAATAAATTTTAGTTCTTTAGTCCGGAAATTGTATTGGTATTCCAATGGTATTGGTATTGGTATTTTTGTATTGGTATTCAAAAAATGACCCAATTAGTCCATTTCCGCCCGTCTGCATATCTAACGAACTGAAAATTTGTAGCATCTCCCTGTCGGGGGAACCATATCTATCTTTGAAACTGTAAGAGATGAAAGAAAAGTTTAAAAATAAAAACTGCCTCTTTTTTTAAAATAAACAACTGTTGTTTGAACCGCTTTTTCATAACCTGAGTAGTTTTGCCCCAATTTCAGCTCAAACACCAAAATAAACAGTTCACGTATTAATAATGAACTCAGTATAAACTAGATATTTAAGAAATTAAGTCAGTTAATTGTTATTTTTACTGAATCAACGAAATGAATCAAATACAGATGAATCGTTTACCGCGAGGGGAGGTTTCCACATGAGACCAAGATATCAACTCATAACATCAAAAACTAGTCCTTTTATTTCTGAACTTCTCCTGTTCTGTATCTTTAAAAGTCACCTGTGAGATCAAATTTCCATAAAATCACGTACTAAAATGGTTGTCCCAATATATTAACAATTTTTCCACATGAGTCACCAATATGTGACTATGAATTAAAGCTTGTAGAGGGTGGGGAGTTCAGGTTTGAAATGTTAAAGACCATGATATGTGACTATGAATTAAAGCTTGTAGAGGGTGGGGAGTTCAGGTTTGAAATGTTAAAGACCCCATTAAATGCAATTCATATAAAACGATAAATCCAATTTCTTAGATTTTGATAACCTGAGCACTCCAAGATTTTATTTATAGTCGCATATTGATGACTCGGGAAAAAATTTTATTTTCTACTTTTGAAAAAAATTATTATTACAAGCTTTTATTTAACTAGCAATGTATGTATGTATGCATGTATGTATGTATGTACGGGTCAAATCTTGCAAGCTGAATTAGAACCACTTCCTCTTATCCTACGGAGTTGAATTTTTACATGTCAGTTCAGGTCCGATGACAATGCATTTTTATGGTAAGTATGACAAGAATCGTCAAAGGGAAACGGGGTTTAGAGGGAGGGGGAAACACAAAATTTGGTATATCTCTGTTAATATTGAAAAAATCGAAAAACGCATAAGTAGTAAAGTTGTAGAAAATAAGTTTTACTATAAAAAGCTTGTTTTTAAAAATATTTTTTTAATAGAAACTTATTTTATGTCTACTTTGGAAATAGGAATGTAAACTTTTAAGAAATGCATTAAACAAAATAAAAAACTTTTTCTACTTATTTCATACAAGAAAACATTGTAACGAATTTCATACAAGAAGACGTTGTCGATTTTTCTATGCTGTGTAAACAGTAGAGTTTTCTATGTGTTGGTTAAAAATTATCAGTTAAAAACTTTCGTAATAAAACTCGAATAGAAGTTCAGTAATTACAATATGGTTCGTTCCTGGTTTTGTATTTTCGTCAATTCAGCATTTTTTAAGAAAGTTTACCAAATTATAGTTTAACCTCTATATACACTCCCGTTCAATAAAATTGAACAGATCTGAACCTAATCAGTCTCTTACAATTTTGATTATTCTTGTAGTATATGTTTTTTACTATATACTTCCATTTCTTTTTTCACACTTAAAATATATACTAGTTATCTTTGTTTATAAATAAATCATTATACAGAGAGTTACAAAAGTGAGAAGTTTTATGAAATGTAAGAAAATTAACATTTCAGGTCTGTTCAATTTTATTGAACGGGAGTGTACATAGAATATAAGAAATATTGTTTTCGATGATTGTTGTTTTTTCCACAGATGTTCTATAGAACGGCACAATTGTGTAGTCATTTCGTACCTTATTCATTCCGGTTTTTGGAAAAATCCGGAAAAAATGAAAAATGATAGTATATTTATAATTTTCACAAAATGACTATAAAAATTCGAAAGAAGGATGCAACTTCTGTGGGCCATAGTACAAAATTATAAACTTAGATAGTATAGTATTAGCAAATTAGTAAAACACAAATTTTCATTGAAATCCACAAACCAAAAGTGGTTCTTTACTTTCGGCGTTTTTTTTGGTTTTTGATATTTTCTCAGAAACAGTGCGACATAAGGCTAAAATTTAAAATTATTCCTGACCAAACTAAGGAAGCCATTTTTATCAAGGATTTTTTCGTAAACGAAATAATTTAAGCTCAATTTACATATTTGTTTGTCAAATCTTAATTTTATTAGTCATTAAATACCATTATGTGTGTATACATTCTACTCCAATGTTAAATGCAATGATAGATATTAATTAAAGTCAATTTTTTTAAACTTTGTATATAGAAGTCGTGGAGAATTATGCTTCAGGTTTTTAAATGTACACTCCCGTACAGTAAAATTGAACCAACTTGAAATGTTAATTTTCTTACATTTCATAAAACTCCTGACTTTTGTAACACTCTGTATATTATTTATTTATAAACAAAGATAAGTAGTATATTTTTTATATGTGAAAGAAGAAATGGAAGTTTTATATTTTTTATTTATGTAAACAAGTTAGTGATAGAGTAAGAATATGTAATGTAAATATATGTTAAGTATTATATCTGCCTTCAACGTATAGAAATAAAATAAAATGTTGTATCTGTCAAAAACATTTACTTCAAGAATAATCAAAATTGAGAGATACTGATTCGGTTCAGGTCGGTTCTATTTTATTGAACAGAAGTGTACATAAACTTTATCTCATATTTGAGTATTATCAAATTTTTAGGAGTTTACGGGTGAACTACTTTAAAGTTACATGTAACTAACCATATAATTTTCGTAATTAATTTGACTAACCTTAAACCTACCTATTTAACATTATTAAAATAGATGTACCAGAAATTCCCTAGAGTACAAGAAAATATCGATTAACACAAAAAATAATATATTGCATAATCTATTTTTTTTCCATTATTTTTAAACACAACATGACTTAAAAGAATATTATTTACATGTCCTTTGGATGCCCTTCTTCTTAATTTTGTAAATTGTCTTATGTAATACATAATATTTTGATTTAATATGATATCATTTTATAATTCACTCACTAGCCGTATGCCCTATGGGATTTCCCTGGAACCTACCAGCCGCGTAGCCGCACTTGTTCCGGCGTTCTACTTGGAACTGGAAGGTTGGGAGTTTAAATCCCGACGGTGATATTTTTCGAATTTTTTATTGAATTAATTTGGTTTTCAAATAAAAGTAAAATGCTAAAAACTTTCATTCTAAACATTGTCTCGAAAATCGAATGGAATCGGCACAAAACAAGTTTAAAATTTTGAAAATTTTAATTCATTTATAGTACACTCCGGTTCATAAAAATTGTACACTCCGGCAATAGTACACTCCGGTTCATAAAAATTGAACCACCAATGGGTCACATTCTAATGGTATATATTACTAAATATATGTATAGAACATACAATAATACTAAGAATGTTTCAACTGGTTCAATTTTTATGAACGGGAGTGTACATTACTTTTAAATTTTGGTTACTGCAGGTAGTTTATATATATGTGAAACGCGTTGTCGGCACAATTCGCTATATTTTTGATAAAAAATTTATCTAACTACGTTTATAATTTCAATATTATTTACCGTTTAGTTTTGATAAAAATCGCTTTCAAAAATTGTACGATAAAAAAACTCGACTATTTAATTTTTGTAATTGATTAACAATAATAATAATAATATATTTATTAACAAAAAGATCAGTCTTTGTTTAGTCATAAAAAAGAAAATATAAATATTTACAATTCACTAATTTTATATAGCGTCCTTTCTATTAAACAATTTTTTAATTTTAATTTAAACTTCGTCTTTTCTTTTATTTGTAACAAGTTCGAAGGCAACTTTAGCAGGGCTTTTAGTAGATGTTGAAAGTTTGAGTTTAGGAACAGCAAACCAGTCCAAGTTGCCGAGCGGTCTAAGGCGTAATATCTGCGCAGTATACATACTTGGAAACTAGGAGGTTATGGGTTCGAATCCCGACATCGGCAGTTTGTCAATTATAAAAAAAGGGCGGTTAATTGACTAAACTGTCGGCGTATGGACAAGAACGAAGTAACCGGCTATGCTTGTGAAAGTTTTCTGCAGTTTTCTTCACGAACTCCAGATGAATATCGGCATAGTTCTTATCAGAGTCGGTTGCAGCCGCATATCCTACCAATTCCTCGTCTACAAACAAAATTCCTTCCAATCCACTTGCATCCTCACATCCTTAGGCATCACAACGGACCTTATGGCCGAAGTGTAGCCCTTCCAGGGCAGCCTCTACAATCTATCTATCTATCTATCTATCTTAGGAATAGCAAGCCGAAAACCATATCACGTTGGATACGAATGGGTATCACCCACAGCTTCTCAAATAAATAAAAATCGATGGCAATGTTAATAATTTAAAAGCTTATGAAGCACAAGAATCATGTGGTCTGAAATTGAACATGAATCGAACTGCCATTTTTGGTTTTATAAACAGTTCATTGAAGGAGCTTGAGCAGCCCCAACAAAGAATTCTATATTTTAAAAGTGGAAAAATGAATGCAGAGTAGAAAGTGATCAAAACTTTTATATCAGGTACTATGACATAATAACGAAAAGTATACAATCTCAGTTTATTCATATAATTGGAGAGTGTCAAATCCATTTTTGTCAAATCCATTATCGAATAATACTGTTGCAATCAACAATACAAATAAATTATCTAAAAGGAATCGTTGGGCTGGGACCATCATCAGATCCGATTTTGTCTATATTTGCGAAAATACATTATGGTTAGAAACGGTCTCCCACGGTGTGAAAATGCCTTTAGATACAGCATAATTTACAGTGTGAATACGGATATGAATACAAATATCTGTTACACCATTAATTTTAACATACTCACGTATAGGTATCTATAAGTTAGCTCGCATATAGTTCTGATTGAACTGAATATTAGTTAGTTTCATATTAGTTATCGGAATGGAACCAAATCAACACAAGATTTATGTCTAATTATATTCTCATACTCTGATGATGACAACAGAGCTATTGCAATTTATATTCTATACGAATATGATATACCACCATATACATATACACTCCCGTTCAAAAATAAATGAACAGACCTGAAGCGAATCAGTCTCTCACAATTTTGATTATTCTTGTACTAAATGTTTTTATATTTCAAATTTTGTCCCAATTCCTAGAACATTTGTTTGAATTTTATAAATACGTATTTCGACTACAATGTAGTCATCATCAGTATGAATTAGCTAATCGTAACTATCTCTGGGATATGGATTCAGAGATATGTTGCTTGTTTGAAAATTTGAAATATAATTTCAAAAAACCTAGAGTTCTCTTTGATTATTTTAATAATCTTTAGTAAATGTTTTTGTTTACATAAATTGTTTACATAAATAAAAAATATAAAACTTCCATTTCTTTTTTCACATTAAAAAAATATACTCCTTATCTTTGTTTATAAATAAATAACATACAGAGAGTTACAAAAGTGAAGAGTTTTATGAAATGTAAGAAATTGAACATTTCAGGTCTGTTCATTTTTTTTGAACGGGAGTGTACATAACTCTCATGTAACGCGGTAATTATAGAACATGATGGCAATTTATACAGATGATATCCGTTACTAATATGTATAATGAGTCGGTTGTAGTCTTGGCAATAGAAAATATATCATTCACCACCAGTATAAATTATTTTTGCCAAACGATTTTTTCTTTGTATAATAAACCTACTAATTGAACATATTTAGTATAATATATATATAGTATTTTAACATTTATCGTATAATGTATACTATATGTTGTATGCATCATGAGTACCGGCGCGCTGTTTGAAAGTCGTTTGAAATTATATACTAGTATATGTATGATGACTTATATATGTATGATATGTTATGTGACGAATGGGAACACTGACGACAACGGACTGCTGTTTTCAACAGAGTACCAACATATTTTTTTTACACGTATAATTATTTATATAGTTTTCTTTTCGCGCGGGAAAAGTTTGGAAATATCTTCATATCTCATTTCTATTTAATAAGATTCTTAAGAAAGAAGTGATTTTACGAATGAACTACGTTAAGAGGGTTTATAACACATACTGTATACGATGGTATCATTAAATTGAGTTAAGTGGATCGTTTAACGTATACCTACCACTTAATGAGACTACGAATTGATCGAAGTTTCTAACTATATACCATCTTTTTCTATATGCCCATCGAAGAAGTTTATCATGTGATAAAAGACTATCATCATGTTCAAGAAGTATAGTTATACCTTCTATATCAAATAAATTAAATTTTCAACAAAGGGAGAAACTAAATGAACCATATATGCTGAGAATAGCAATCATTGGAATTTGTTCCATAAATATAGTATTACTATAAACAAGCAACCCGCCCGGCTTAGAAGATGCGAGGACACGCTAGTAAAGCTCCCAGCCGGCATGATGTTTTCCAGCTTTTTCAACTATCATCGTCGTATTCCAGCCAATTAACATAAAACTTCAATGAATTATACACCTAAACCTTCTGATGAATTACTCCATCCATTAGTGAAATCCGTATGAAAATCCGTTCGGTAGTTTTTGAGTTTACCGCGTGCAGATAGACAGACATGACTGGACTGTCTTTATTTTATAATATGTAAGGATAAGGATAGAATATACTGATTGTATTTTAAAATACACCCAATCTGCAAACAATGTATAGTGTTCTATATGTAGTGAACTATGGTATAGTTTGCTTTGTTCTGTATTAAAATCGGAGGCGAATTTGATACGTCTCTCACCATAGACATTTGTCATTAGATCAGTCTTTGGTGGGGACGTCTGCCTGTAGAGTAGTCGACTATCATGGTATACTGTGCATAGAAAGTGATAGATGCACTCTACATTGTTTGCAGATTGGGTCTATTTTAAAATACAAGCTGTATATATCTATGTTATGAAATGCAACGATATATAACGATTTGCAGTGTGCTAGTATAGTTTCTATGGAAATGACAATCAACAAAATTTTAATAAAATATGTAGCTCCTTTTCTCTTTCTCTCTACTTCCAGCTTCTTCAACTATCACCATCATATTTCAACCAATTTACACAAAACCTCAATGAATGGTTCATCTAACCCTTCCTCAGGAATCACGCCGTCTATTGGTGAAAACCGTATGAAAATCCGTTCGGCAGTTTTTGAGTTTACCGCGTACAGATAGACAGACGCGGCTGAGGGACTATATTTTATAATATGTATAAGAATAGATATTCGGACAATGTATATTAAAGGATATTTTTGGTATCTCCAGTTTAAACATTATGGACTAAAGTTAACAACGAGCTATAACGGTATAAGCTAGTATTAATAAAATTTTAGTAACATTGTTACCCATAGTCTGACCCTTGTAACTGGGATGTTTCAATTACGTAAGAAATTAGAACATGATATAATAATTCAATCAATTATAATTTACCATTGAATTGTAAAAAAATAGATTACATTTTAATTACTTCATTTATGCACCTATTAGTTTTAACTAATTATCTCTAACAGTTTAAAGTCAATTATCTTCTAATCTATACCAGTGATTCGTAATTTTGTTTAAACGAGTTTTCTTCCTGAGAATTTCCAATTATTGGTCACAAAAGTAGCGTGCATTTTTTTATGAATATATTTTTTTACATTTTGCGAGCTTTTTTTTTCAAGTCGTAGGGATTATTGTGGATATAGCGCAAAAGAATACAATTTAAATGCAATACATATTAGGAAATCATATAAGGCGTATTTATCAACGATAGCACTGAATTCCATGGTACACTCCCGTTCTAAAAAAATGAACAGACCTGAACCGAATCCATCCTCACAATTTTGAATATTCTTGTAGTAACAGATACAACATTTAATTTAATTTTTATACCTAAGAGTAAGATATAACACTTAACATGTAATAACATTACATATATTTTTTAAATTATCACTCTGTCACTGACACCGTATATACAAATAAAAAATATAAATTCAGTTTATACTTCCATTTCTTTTTTACACACTTAAACATTATACTACTTACCTTTGTTTATAAATAAATAAAATTATACATTATACAGAGAGTTACAAAAGTGAGAAATTTTATGAAATGTAAGATAATTAATATTTCAGATCTGTTCATTTTTTTTGAACGGGAGTGTACATCATGTAGATCAGGTGTGGTCAAACCAAATGATCTTGCGGGCCACTTTTGAATATATGGATGCACATATAACGTATTCTTTTTAATAATACATTGATTTTCACTATTGTGGCCATTATAAAATAAATAAATTTTGTAATAGTGTGATAAATCTCGCAGGTCGGAAAAATGTTCAAGGCGGGCAGCGGGTTGCTCACCCCTGATCTAGATGGTACTAAATTATTTGTTTGTCATCAGAATTGCATACTTGAATTTGGAAACTTTCAAAATCTATGTGGCACTTGTGCCACGTCGAAGAAGGGTTCAAATTTGACACATCATTCTATCAAATTTGACACATTCAGACAGCATATATCATCGTATACTGATTGTATTTTAAAATGCATCCAATCTAGAAACAATGTATAGTGTATCTATCGCTGTCAATATGCAGTGACTATGATATGGTGTCTTTATTACATATACATGTTGACACACTCACACGACAGACGACGGACAATAACGTCGATGTATACATGCACGAGTTAGATGCAACTATATATAAATGATTGTAGTTAGAGAGTGATAAGTATAATAGTTATATGTCATACAATACTGATTTTAATACAGTTTAAGTGTAACAAAGACACCATATCATAGTACACTACATATAGACAGCGATAGATACACTATACATTGTTTGCAGGTTGGGTGCATTTTAAAATACAAGCTGTATAAGTAAACTATAGAAAACTAATATATATTCGTTATTTAAATAAATAAAAACTTATAACATAATACACAAAACAAGATTGTTTTTTAAAGGTAGTCTGAATTTGAGTGATGGGAATGTATCCACAAAATTCGAAACGAGACATAAAAGGCGTGTCAGGTTCATGGTAGTGATTCCGAGACGAGATGAGAGTAGCATGTTTCTTGTATTGTATCGTCTCGTCTCGTCTCGTTTTTGCAGTTTAAGATTTTCTTGAAAAATACAATTAAAAAAGTCCATTTTTTTGTAATTAACAAAAACTATTTATAATTACTGATTGGTGAATGTTTAGTAAGAATTTAACGTTTTTTTGGTTTATTTAGTAAGAATAGTTAATTTAGAAAAATTAACTCATGACCACCCAAAATGATTTGATATTTTGTGATTTAGTAAATTTTAAATTATAAGATAACACACTCACATAACTAGAAATTTAATAAAAAATGAATTTCAGTCAACTGGGCTACGAACGCCTACTCTGGAAAAAATGTACAAAGCTGTAATGACTATAAAGCCAACCTCAAGAATGAGCGTGTTTTCTCGTTATCGGGAAACAATAAAATAAGAAACCGCCTATCAGATGATGCTGTTAATGCTCTGGTATTTCTGAAAGCCTATTTTATAATGGTCTAAGATCCGGCATTAGTGAAAACCTTCCCTCATCTGTTAATTGAATGAAATAATTTTTAAAAGGCAGATAACAATATTATAAATGTAGGAGTGCAATGTCTGCCACCGTAGTCCTGCTGGCTATATTATATTAATTAATTAATTAATTAATATGATATAGTGTCTTTGTTTGTTGCTCGAACAAATATAATAGTCTTTCTCTCTGCGTAGAACACATTTTTTGAAAATTTTATTACTTAAAAATTTTTTTATATAGGCTGCAAATAATTTAATTTTATATTTATTATACAAAATATATTTTATAATATCACAGTAATAAAATTTTCAAAAAATGTGTTCTAAGCAGAGAGAGAGACAAATATATTTGTTCGAGCAACAAACAAAGACACTATATCATATTAATTAATTAATTAATTAATATGATATAGCCAGCAGGACTACGGTGGCAGACATTGCACTCCTACATTTATAATATTGTTATCTGCCTTTTAAAAATTATTTCATTCAATTAACAGATGAGGGAAGGTTTTCACTAATGCCGGATCTTAGACCATAAGGAAAAAGCGTTAAATTAATATTTGATTTCTTTGTTGATAATTTTTCGGGTTACTCGTATAGTTTTAGTTTGGCAAAAATCAATTATCAAAATAAAAAATAAAATCAAACTTTGTGGCCAAGAGCACCAAGCCCTTTTATGATCATGATAACAAAAATTCGGGCAGTAATTTTCGTCACGATTTAAGGGAAACGATACAATCGATCATGTACAAAAACAAATTAATTCATGTTTAAAGAGTAATCTTGAAAATACGTTTAAATAAATCATACGTAATTAATATATCGTTAATTTTATAGCAATTAAAACGAATTCTATCCATTAATTATTGTGGTGGTAGATTGAAATTTATTTACTACATGTTTTATAATGGAATGTAAAAAGAAATTTGTTGTGACTACAATTCTTTTCAAATGAATGGAAACAGTCGGTAAGTATTTGAGATGGTTCAGAGAAGAGTTATATACACACTTCACTGATTAATTATGTTGTAAGTAGGTGATAATTAAGGAGATAATTTTGATGTTTTATACTCTTTTTTTAACCCGACTTCAAAAAGGAGGATGGTTCTCAATTCGTCTGTATTTTTATTTTTTTTTAATGTGTGTCACCTCAGAACTCCGTCAATTATGAACCGATGTTGAATTTTTGTTTTTTGTTTTAAAGGGAAGAAATTTGTTGTGACTACAATTCTTTTCAAATGAATGGAAACAGTCGGTAGGTATTTGAGATGGTTCAGAGAAGAGTTATATACACACTTCACTGATTAATTATATTGTAAGTAGGTGATAATTAAGGAGATTATTTTGATGTGTTATACTCTTTTTTTACCCCGACTTCAAAAAGGAGGATGTTCTCAATTCGTCTGTATTTTTATTTTTTTTTAATGTGTGTCACCTCAGAACTGAATTTTTGTTTTTTGTTTTAAAGGGTTTGGTTTCCCATTGGTCCCAAATCGCATTTTGATGAGGGGATCAAAATGCGATAAAAGGAGGATAAAAATTAAAAAAAAACAAAAACAACGGATAAAAAAAATGTGTTATAAAGAAATGCTAAGACCTACTAAAAGTTAGTAAGTCGTTTAGTTGGTCTACCCATATTTAGACAAATAAAATAAGTTATAGAACTTCAAAGTCACTAAAAAGCGAGAAATAAAACCTATTTTGACAAAATGGAAACCCGACTTCAAATATTCTATAACAAAAAATGCACTAAAAAGTAAAAAAATAATTGCATATTCTTGTGCCAATTTTAGTTCACCTAAGCAAAAGTTTTAAAATATATATGTACAATTATTGTTATTTTTGGAGGCGGTGTCCAAAAGTTATGTGAATTTCTCTATGTTGACACCGAATCCAAAAATAACAATAATTGTACATATATATTAAAAAAATTTTTGCTTAGGTTAACTAAAATTGGCACAAGAATATGCAATTATTTTTTTACTTTTTAGTGCCTTTTTTGTTATAGAATATTTGATTTTTAAAGTCGGGTTTCCATTTTGTCAAAATAGGTTTTATTGTGTGTTACTTAAGCCCGTTTTTACACGTGAAAGTTTTGAAAGAAATGTATGTGATATAACTAGCATTACATCTATATGTACATGCAGAAATATATCCATCGCATGTTTTGTTAATCGCTATAACTCTCGTCTTGCTAGATATTTCTTTCTTTGTCATCCACTTCAGTCACATGATCATAGTACCAATCACAAGGAAGTAAACCAATCACCCTATTCTTACATCTGAAGTTACATATAAGATTGTATCAAAATAGACGCTAGGTCTATCGTGTTATAACTGCATAGTTTCATCCAAAAATACTACTGCGCTTGCTCAACAAAGTATGCGTTATGAATAGTTGCTTGAAAAGTTACATGTGTAAAATAGCCCTAAGGTAGTTTCAGCATGAAATCAGTTTTCTACAGATTTTGCTCATTTTTTCCACTCGAAAATTTTGTAGAAATCAGGCGCGGATCTAGAGATTAAGTTTAGAGGGGGTCATAGATTTAAGTTTCTCGAAGACTTGAACATTGAACATGTTCTAAAAAATAAAAAGAGAAATCGAAAGTTGAAAATTGAAAAGTGGTCGCAGGGTTAAATAAATTGATTGAAAGGCAATTATATATCTTAGAAAAGAAAAAATATATATTATAAACTTTATTCAATGTTAAATTATAATCTTCTATTCTTTGTTTTTGCAACTGACGTGATAATGGCAATTCGCGTCATGCCGTTTGGATTGAAGAACGCTCCAGCTACGTTCCAGAGTTTAATGAACGAAGTACTACCTGGATATAAAGAAGACTTCCGCCAAGTTTACCTGGGTGATATGCTCATATACAGTCGAACAGTCAAGGAACATTTACACCACCTGGATCTTGTACTTGAAAGACTAGAACAACATGGATTAACTTGTAAACCAAGCAAATGTGTCATTGGCAGCAACAAAGTCAAATACCTGGGACACATTTTGAGTGAAGAAGACATTGACAAAGAGGAAGACAAATACGAAGCTATAAGCAATCATCCTACCAAGAACACGAAGACAACTTCGACAATTTTTGGGATTATGTGGTTTGTACAGGAGTGTCGTGAAAAACTATGAAGATATTGATCGTCATTGATCGACATCAATGGCAATATCTCGATGGATAAAAAGTAACTAAAGAGCCGTAAGTCGCTCTTCCCCCATATTAGCACGCAGCCATATTTTAAGACGACGTAGAGTGGAAAATGATCGTTCTGTTGTTGCTGTACTTACAGGAAGCGTAGTGAGTATTTGCAAAATGACTTTAATATTTGGATATAAGTTTTTCAGAAGTATCAATTACTTAGATCCTTGATTTCCATTCACGCGATTCTTTCATCTTAAAGTAAGATTTGCGAAAGAAGGAAAATTATGCTTAAAAAATTGAATTTCATTGGGCCCCGCGACTCTTCTCCTAGATTCGCGCTTGTAGACGATGCGAACACACATCGTTGTTCACTTATAAATTCATATATATATATATATATATATATATATATATATATATATATATATATATATATTCAACGTCCTAGATCTTCAATAGTTTAACCTAGTTTTAAATGTTTTATAAAATAAGTCACGGGAGAGATAGTAGATGCTCTTATATTCTTCGAACGAACAAGCAACACAATTCTACTAAAAACTATTTTTGTTTTTTGTTTGTTTTTGAAAGTGAAAATTTATATTGTGTAGCAATTTTAATTTTATCAGTAGCAATTTTCATTCAGCGGAAGAGAGAGTTTTATAACTTTTTGTTTAGGGTAGTCTGTTTAAGGTAATTCACCACCGGTAATTATGACATAGTGAAAATATAAAATACAGAATGATAAGCTTACTTATTACAGCTATCCAAATTGAACATATATAGTGTTTTAACATTTATGATACAATGTACTGTATGCTGTAGTGTGCAAGACAGAGATTCTTCATTATTATTGGCAGTACCGTGCCGACTCGGAGAATTATTGAGTCTTGGAAGCCCAGGCGCAATAATTCTCTGGAGCCCTCTTTATTTGCATTTTTAATTTTATTTCATTAATTTTTTATCGCAACAAATTCATATATAAATGAATGAATAATTCATTTGAAGTATGTTTTGATAAGTTTTTTATTTATTTATAACAATTTCATTTTTTCAATAATTATTAATAAAAATAAATAAATTTTTGTATAAAAAGACGACTTGTGATTGATTGTGACGTCATTAAATCCGTTGAGGCTGAGAGCCAATTGGAATCATGCTATACACTATATTCAGTATTTTCTATATTCAGACCACCAGTCTATATATTCAGACTACCATGTGTCATAACAAAGAGTCTCGTAAACATGGATTTTTTATCATTTCTCCATGCGGTGGCGTTACTAATGTACATTTGAATGTACATTTAAAAAAAAAACAATTTTTAATTGTCAAATTACATGAAAAATCAATTGTTTAATTTTTTTTAATTTGTCTTAATTAGTTTTAGTAAACTTTCGAAAAAAAAAAAAAATTACAAAACATGCAATTAATTTTTGAAAAAACCCGATTATGTGTTTATTTTTACATTCAACTTTTAAGATACTTTTTTTTGGAAAGAAATGTGTCGAATAGTTGTCCTGTTTTACAAAAAAAGAGAAAATATGTACCGCGTGCTTGTTTAAAAACTCAACCATGATGATGAATATCTAACTTAACTTACTTCTAACTGATCAATAATTAACATTCTCTAACATCAAATGCTTTATATGAAAAATCATATAGTAGGATGGGAATCGAACCCACGACACCAACACTTTTCCTCTAAGTTACCTGGGAAAATATGTGATCTCTCACTATCTTGATGTCTATGTATTATTAATTTGTTTATTTACTATTTACATATTTATAATTATTTTTATTTTTGGTTTTAAAGTAGCGTCTATTTATTTCCATTGTTTGTATGGATGTCTTTCGGTTAGATTATACCAACGAAAGTGACTAGCGTTTACTTAATTTGACATTTAAGTATTATATCTGAACATTGATAACTTGCTTTGAAATGAAATTTGATCAATAATTAGTTCAGATAATTGAGATAAAAAGTCTCCACGCATTTTACGGTAAATATAATAGAACGGGTATTCCATGATGAATACTCTGTCTATCGACCCTGGGTGTGAAGACTCAAAGAAGTCAACGTGATTGATTCTAGATAAAACAAGACTTTTATTCTAGACATAAAAATTTAAAACTTCAAAGTCAAATTTGAACCTTAATGCTCATTCACATATTTCTTGCTCATAAAATCATTTAACAGAGTTTTTTAAGTACATTATGAAAACATATAAAAATAATAATAAAGATGAAAATAACTATTTTTACTGTTCAACAGTGGCGTACGGCTTCATGATTTTATTACTGAATGCAAGAAAAAACAAAAATGAGTGAGAAGGACCAAGTTTTAGCATACAAATATTAGTGCAGATATCCCAGGAAATAAAACGAGCTTATAAAAATGATAACGTTGAAAATGCGGCATCGTAATTTTAATACTCATCTATTATCAAAAACATGGAGTAATGACGATGAAGACATTCCTGTACCTAATTTCAACTGTATAGTCAATTTTGGATGTTCGAATGGCGGTGGAACCATTTACTTTTCGTTCAATAATTTCTAATATTGTCTTGTCTTTCTATACCTAAAAATCATGTCACACACAAACAAAACTATTGTCCACTGCAGAGTATAGTCACACTGCTTATGTGACAGACTGTTTTTTTTTCTAAGCATATAATGTATGTATACATAAATTTTGCCTATACACTGTATGATGCACATTTTTTACTGAATATTTTCCAAACACTGTGCAATAGAGCAGGATATAAATCAGTGTTACATCGATTGAGCGAGTGCTACGTTAGACGAGTGTTATATCAGCGATTCGTCACTTGCTGAAAATAAACTCTGATCGGATTCTCATAACGCGCCAAAAGAAGTAAAACAAAAAGCTGATAAAAGGCAACAATTCTAAAATAAAATTTCAAATTTGCTCCAATACCTAGATCAGTTTTTGTATTATAAATATGTATTTCGACTACAAAGTAGTCATCATCAGTATAAATTAGCTAGTCGTAATTTACTCTTATATTGTCTCAGGATATGTTATTCGTTGCTAATTTGGTGACAGTTTCACAGTTTCAACAAAATTTATTATATTTTAATTTATTTTGTTTAACTTTTTTTTTGTCTATTGATTTCGATTTTCTATTTCTAATTGTCAAAGAGTAAATTACGACTATCTAATTTATACTGATGATGACTACTTGTATAGTCGAAATACGTATTTATAATACAAAAACTGATCTAGATATTGGGGTGAATTTGAAATTTTATTTCAAAAACCTAGAGTTCTCATTAATTACCATTTGATAATCGAATACTTAACAACTCATATGTTTTTATCACATACACGGTACCTACTAACTGCATATGATATTTAGGGGGCTAGCCAATACAATATTTTTTCAAAATAAATACTCATATGCATACACTCGCACGCCACTGAACAAATCTCATTGACTACAACCATGCATAAATTGTTTGTAATTAATCATATAATTTTATTGGTATATATTCACGTCAAAAAGCGTAAACACGTATGAGCAATTATTAAATAAATTTTAATACATAGCAAAGTAAATCATTCATAAATTGCTAATATTTGCTAATATTTAAATTAGTATTTCAATAATTTTATTTTAGTAGCAATGAAATCATTTTATGGATTCTCATTACGATTTAAATTGTGGGTGATTAAATTTAAATAATATATGTGCATTTTTTAAAGCAATACGTGAAAATAAGGTAATAAATTGAAATTTAGTGATGCCGCAAGGGACGACAGAAACGAGACCAGACGATAATATGTCAGCGAAAGGTGTGTCGAAAATTTCGAGTGCTGATTTTCGATAAATATTCGAGCGAGAGAGAGACGATAGAACGAGAGACGATACAGAGAAAGACGATTACCTACTTCGTAGGTAATTTTTAATTATTATTAACTTCGAAAATGAACGTTCAGATGAGGCATCAGTGACGGAAATCGTTAAACATCCGGAAAATTAGCTGACAAAACGGAATGATCTATTAACCAGAAATGTGTGAGCTATTTTACGTTATACAATTTTTTTAGACGCCTTTCGAGACAAGCACGGAGACCCAACAATTGTTCATGAAATTTGTCACTGATGCCTTCATCATAATTTTTGACCAGCTTCTTATTATTTTCGCATAAATTGCAATCTGACATAGCTTCAAGATGCTACAATAATTGACCCGAAAATTTGGAAGCCCTTGAGTTACGGGGCCTTGGTGATTGCTACTTGTAACACCCGCGGTAGCTACGCCAATGACTGGGATCCCGGTAAATCGGTATAATTTTGTTACTACTCTTATGAAACTCTCTTATCAAGAGTTTTTATTGATAAGAGTAATAACAAAATTATACCGATTTACCGGGATCCCAGTCATTGGCGTAGCCCATGTCATATCCCAGTCATCCCAGTCCCAGACATATATATACTGGGGTGCTTGGATTTTAATCTGGCGATAGATCTGCCAAAAAAAAATGGCAAGGTCTTATGAACTTGGATGTTTTCAAACTTTATTTTCGAGATAAGCCAATGGAAACGCTGTATTCGATTATTTATTAATACTTACCAGCATTCAAGGGTTTTGGATTACTTAACGGTAATGCAAAAGGACAATGGAAGAAGAGCTAAATTATTTTAATAGAAATCTTCAGGCAATGCTTCGAAAAGTGAATTCAGGCAAGAAAGAAAAAATTCTATTATTAATTACTCAATCTAATAATAATATGAAATTTGGAAAAAAGCAGTGGTGTACTCAAATTTTTCATTAAAATATCTAGTTAAGATGCCCTCCAGTGCCGAACTAGGAATTTTCAAGTCTAATTACATCAAGTTAAAGCACTTATCACTAAAAACGTGCCAAATCTAATTAAAATCAACCAAATAGTTTTTGAGACAAAAAGTTTTTTTAAAATTAACTTTAATAACCTGTATCTCGAAAACAATGCTTGAAAACATCCAAGTTCATATGAATTTTACTCATTATTTTCGGATGATCTACCACTTATTCAATTGTCCAGATTTAAATTTGACACTCTGTCATCACTCTGTATACACTTACGGATGTTCCAGCAAACCACCACTTTTCGACCGATTTTGCTCATTTTCAAGGCTAAAAATAACGTTTTCTAATAAATCACGAAGTTTCAGAATTTTTGACCGTTTAGAACGCGAGATAATTAATTTCAAAGTTCTCATTTTCTCTCACTCAATCTCATTAAAAGCATGTAAAACTTCATGCCCGCCCAACTATTATCTGTTGTATTAGAAAAAATACACGACAGAATTTAAAAAAAAAACTAGAAGAGTAAAGCTAAATATTGATTATATAAATATAAAAAAAAATCGTGTTTTACCGTTTTATTTTCGAAATATAAAAGTTTAAAATTATTTTTTTCTTCAAAATACCATTATTTTGTATATGTGAACAGAGTATTTGTCTATGTGTTGTATATGTGTGTTTATGTATATGTGTGCTATAATAAAATCAAACCGGTTTTATGTCCTGATTTTATTACACAGTGCTGGAACGTTCTTAACAAACATTCTCTCATTGAAATAAGCAGATATTATATAAAATTAGTGAAACGGAAAACTTACAGAATTAAAATGGCATTTCCACGTTTTTGTATTCATCAACAACAACAACAACAATAACAATATAACAAAACGTTAGTAGTAGTCAACCAGAATAAATTATTATAATAAATAATAATTTAAATCAACACAACAATAGACGACTTTAGCAAACAATAATAAACAACACAACAAAACAAACACTGTTTTTGTTTTGTTTATTTGTAAAATGTAATCCAACAAAAAGGATTTATTTACTAATTCAAAATACTATTTTTTTTTTGCAACATCAAAAACAACAATCAAAAATTTAGGAGCCTATTGTTTTGGAACAATAGAATTGTTATCATAATAAGAATATTTTGTATGGAATGCAACAATTAAACTCAACAACAATATAATATGTTTAAAAAAAATAAATAAAACAATGAATGTTTGTTTGTTGTTTGGTGGAGATGATCAAAGACTCTCTATTTAATATAATAATATGTGTGTGTTGAATAATACTAATTTGTAATAGTAGTACATAGATAGAAGTTTAGTAGTTAGTAATACTACGGACGGCACTGAGAGAGTCCGTCACACAATTGATTGATTTAATTTGTAGAAGAAAAAAAAACCCCTACTCATTACATGCTACTAGTCAAAACTCATAGAATAGAACTCATCAAACAATTTTGTTTAGTAGTTTGTATAGTAGTTAGTAGATGATGATGATGAAGTAGTAACTATTTCTTCCACTGACTAAATAAACTAAATCAATTATTACTATCCATATTCAACTGTGTTTGGTTGGTCAATAATAGTTTTGTAGGTACCTTTGAACTATTTACTGATAACAAAAATTTTACTAAAAAATTATAACAATTTTCAATGACTCAATATATTCTTGGGATTTATATACCCAGTATATGTAAATATACAAGGTATATTAAGTTTAGTCCCGACTTTATAACGTTTGGAAATATTAATCTATGACATCATGTTCATAAAATGGCCTAATTCGGCCGATTAGGCTTAGCCGTCTGTCCGTGAACACGATAACTCAAAAATGAAATGAGATAATGAGTTGAAATTTTGTATGTGTTTTCTATAGTAAAAAAGTGAGGTCAAGTTCGTTAATTGGCTAAATCGGAACGTGTCTCCCCCCGCCAGAAGAGAAAATATACATCTTTGAAAGCGTAAGAGATAGAAAAAAATTTTAAGAACAAAAATCTTCTTTTTAAAATAAACAACTTTTGTTTGAAAATTTTTTTCATAAACTCAATAGTTTTCTCATAAAATGTTCCTTGGAAAGCGAATTATTAACAATTCGAATTCGCAGAATTGTTAAAAATTCAATCACTGATATACAACTCAGTATTTACTGGGTATTCAAACAATTAACTCGGTTAGTTGTTACTACTTGTTTTCAATAACTTCTATGTATATAGACTGTAGTTCCTTAGGGCATAAAAGAAAAGTAATTTAGGTATAAAATTTTGTTTAAAAACAAGCCATTGTTTCATGAAATAAAAAGTAGAAAATAAAATTGTTTCCTCGAGTTATATGTGACTATTAAGAAATATTTATGGCGTTCAGGTTTGAAAGGTTTCAGAAATTGGGTTTAAGATAGGGTGTAAATTTCTTAGGGTGAAAATTAGGGTGTAAATGATAGACACAAAGCGTGGAAACGAAAATTGATAAACCCATTCGGAACATTATGAAAGTAATATTGAATTGACCTAAAATGTCGGAATTTGTGTACAGTTGCAATTGAATACTTTCGGTCACAAACTAATTATCAAAATTATTGAAAGTTTCAAGTAGAAAAATTTACTAAAATCGCTACAAAATAATAAAATATTAAAAAAAACACCCACACAAAGGCACATGTTATATTTATAAACATTGGCTCTAGATTTAGTTTGTCTATTTGACACGCGGCGCTACGATCTTAAAAAGTTTCGCGTATATACAGAGGTAATTATGTTCAATTTGTAAAAAAACCACTTACTCACTGGATATGTCCAGAAAATAGGTAGATTTGCATGAAACTTCTCCGTTATATTTGCGAATTGCATATTCTTGTAGGGCTGATAGCCCAGATGAAGACCTACTATTTTCCAACCACCGATTCACCACCCATTTTTTTGCCACGCGTTCAAAGTTGGCGAAACAGAAAAAATGAGGTTTTTGAGCGATAGCGACGAAACTGTGAATTTGACAGAAAAAAAGTAAAGGGACCAGTTTTAGATATTAACAAGACAAACAATTTGGCATGTCGGAAATTAAAATCGATTAAGTAGTTCAACCGCTAAGTAATAAAAACTAGCTGGTCATTTCTGCAAATATTGCGGAAAAGTGTCATAAAAATGACTCTTTTTGAACCCATTTCCTGTACTATGGAGTCAAAACTCATAGAATAGGACAACATACATTTTGTTTAGCAGTTAGCAGATGCACTAGTAACTATTTCTTCCATTGACTAAATAAACTCAATAAACTATCCACTATCACATTCACTGTTAAAATAGTTTTACTCTCAATGTTGACTGATAACAAGCATTATACTAACTAAAATTTTTTACTAAAAAGATTATACCTAAACATATAATATATTATTAGGTTGTTTTTTTTTTTGTTTGTTAATATTTTATTATATACACGAAACTATTTTTTTCCGATCAATCACGATTCATATTTTTTGTTATACTCTGATAGAGGTAATAATTAAAATATTGATAATAGAAAAAAATTCAAGTGTGACGGAAACATTACCAATTAAGGTTTCGTTGGTTTTCGAAATAATCACCGTAGTGGGGTGGTTTTAACTTCCAGTCACATTACTACGAAGTTCGCCCCAAAAGAAACCACGGTATGATATAAAAAGTATTGATGATGATTCAGAGGAATTTTTTATCTTTGAGTTAAGAAACATGTTAATGGGGAAATTATTGATATCGAAATTATATGTTGAGCTTAAAGTTTCCAGACCTCTCGAAGTAAATTTTCAAAAAAGAGTGGTTCACAGTTCAACTTGTGTGGTTCACAGTATACGGTAGTGCACACTCCCGTTCAAAAAAAATGAACAGACCTAAACCGAATCAGTCTCTCACAAGTTTGATTATTCTTGTATTAAATGTTTTTCCATTCTTTTCAAAGAAATGTTCTTCCATTTCTTTTTTCACATTTAAAAATATACTACTTATCTTTGTTTATAAATAAATAATATACAGAAAGTTACAAAAGTGAGGAGTTTTATGAAATGTAAGAAAATTAACATTTCAGGACTGTTCATTTTTTTTTGAACGGGAGTTAACATGGTCATATGCGGTGAACTAAACGTCCAAGTGGCCGAGTGGCCAAGTGGTCTAAGGCGTATGTCCGAGGCGTTATGTCTACTTGGAACTGGTAGGTTATGGGTTCGAATCCCGACATCCGCAGTTTGTCAATTATTAGAAAAAAAAGAGAGCGGTTTATTGACTAAACTGTCGGCGTATGGACAAGAACGAAGTAACGGGCTATGCTTGTGAAGGTTTTCTGCAGTTTCCTTCACGAACTCCAGATGAATGTCGGCATAGTTCCTAACAGAGTCGTCTGCAGTCGCACATCCTACCAATTTCTAGTCTAAACACAACAATCCCTTCCACTCCATTCACATCCTCACATCCTTAGGAATTACAATGGACCTTATGGTCGAAGTGAAGTCCCTCCAGAGCAGCCGCTACAATCTATTTATCTATCGGTGAATTATACACAACAGGAAATATTATGTCATAAATGACGCCCTTGTAACCTATGAGCATTCCTATTGGAGTTACAGGAAAAATTGGGTAGTAGATAGATTTGTATTACAATTTATTTACCGCAACTTTACTCATTTTTCCCATTTTAATAGTATTCCGAGATATATATCAAACTTTCTTGGCGTGTCTCATTTTGATCCTTGACCGAATTAGATAAAAATTTTTTCCAGAAATACTGACATTAATACATTTCGATTGACCCAAGGCTGAGTTATTTATTCGCGATATAAAAATAGCTTTTCACGATCACAAATAAATTACAGGTATTCACAAACAAATGTCTTAGGACAATCTTCAATATACACTGGCCAGAAAGAATTACAATCAAGGAACCGCTGAGGAAAGCAAGCCAAAGCCGTACCAACGAAAAAATAAAGAAAAGAAAGTTTTGGTGGATAGACCACACCTTAAGAAGGCCATGTAATACCATCAGCAGACAAGCCCTAGGCTGGAACCCTCAAAGAAGCAGAATAGGTGGAAGACCCAAGATAACCTGGAAGAGGTCAGTCGAGAAAGAGATAGAAGAAGAAGGTAAAACCTGGAGAGAAATAAAGCAAATGGCCCAGAATCGAGTACAGTGGAAGGCATTTGTTGCGGCCCTGCGTCCCCGAAGGGAATACAGGAATTAATATATATAATATATATATAAAAATGACTTATCGCTTATGACTTATACACGCTTATTATACGGTTTGAGAAATATTGTAAAAACAAAAAAATATTTTACGATCGATGAAAGAAGTTTATTTATTTTTACTAAACTACAAAGGTTTATTATTAAAATATAATAGTAAACTACTTAAATGGTGAAATAATAGATTGATAAAGCTGAGCACGAGTAAGTAATTGTATTTAATTGAATATGTTGTTGCGTTTATTCGAGAGGTCATCGAAATCGTTTACATAAAAATTATACTTAAACAAAACGGTATCAGATTTTAGATTTAAAATTATTATAATGATTTATGTATACTCGTACACACACATACAATGTTAATAATGATTGACAGCATTAAAAATTATGTTGTTGAAATCTTAATAATAATTTAAAAATTGATGAAAAAATTTAGTAACAATTAATTATTATGTCAATCAATTCGTTACACAAACTTATTCAATGTAATTTTACCTCTATATACAGGTACAGACCGTTTTCAAAAGCATTTTTAATAGAGAATCAATGTTAAATAAATAAATAAAATATTTACTATAAAATATTTACTATATATACACATACATACTGAAACTGAATGTCTGGACTGGAATATTGGATGACCATATTATAGGACCATTCTTCATTGAAGGATCTTTAGATTTTCAAAAATATTTGAGTTTGTTAGGAAATAATATTTTGCCAACTGTTAGAGCTCTTCCTAATTTAGACCTGGAATCTGTATGGTTCCAGGGCAAGATGGTGCCCTGCACACAATGCCATGATAGTATGGCTGTTCCTGTAACAAACTTTCAAGGAATGTATTATGAGTGGTTCTGGAACCTTCAAGTTGCCAGCCAGATCGCCAGATGTATCTCCTAACGACTTTTTTGTGGGGTTTTCATAAAACACAGATCTATTCGCGGAATAGCCCTGAAAATTTGCAACAATTAAGGCAAAGAATTGAAGAACAATTGTGCGTATATTTCTCCTCAAGTGCTAGAATATACCCGGATAGATTTCTACAATCGACTCGGATATTGTTTAGCAAATAATGGAGAAATATTCGAACCGTTGGTTTAACTTTTTTGTGGGAATTCTATTTTTCTTTTCTTTTTGGGGTTTTATTTTTCTTTTAATTTGAGTGGATTGTTGTTTTATGTTATACCGTAAATAGAATGCTATCATTTATTTTCAAACATTCCACATACAAATAATAAGGGACATACAAAAAATAATTATCAATTGAGAGAAGTAATCCAAAGCTTAAGCACACAACAATGAACATATTTAACCCACTCTCCTTACATGTTAATGCAGTACTAGAATGGATACTAATATAGAGGTGATGCGAGTGCTTCAGTGTCACATGGTCAAGTTATAATTTGTTAAAGTACAGTACAATCAAAGGTTATGCAACAACAGAAAAGAACGTGTTCAATCATATTTTTTTTTAGTTAATAAAAAAGCTCAAAGCTCTCAGTAAGCACTTGATGCACTTGTATCATAGACTCATATAAAGAAGAATATACAGGCCGTTTTCAAAAGCATTTCTAATAGAGAATCAAATGTTTAATACATAAATAAAATTCTAACTATAAAACTATACAGTACACCTATACAATACACATACATACAAACATCTGGATAGTGTATAGGTATACTGTATGCGTATGGTCTGTTGTTTGTCATTTAAGAGTGGGGATTTTTTGATGCACATACTAAAGTTAAGAATTCAATGAACATATTTAACCCACTCTCATTACATGTGTACTGACTGACTTCACACAGTAACCACACGGCCAGCCAGTAATAAATGATATTAAACAATGATTCTCTATTGGAAAAGCTTTCCAACACACTCGGTATATGTGTGTTTTTTTTAAAAATATACCAAGTAGTATTCTCTAATATTATATTTACTAGGTGTCTTAGTAAATTTTAAACTTTCTAGCCATTATAATTTCAACGACTGGACACGAATCATTTGACCAATGACAGAGGACATGCAAGAGCATACCCGGTATATGTGATATATACACGGGTATATTGAGTCTAACTTTGTAACTGTTGAAATATTCAACCCAGAAAACCAAATCCCGTGCGTGCGTTCTAGAGCTTAACTGTAAGGTTAAATTCGTGGATATGCAAAATTAGACTGTACATTCCCCCGTTTGGGGGGAAATATCTGGAACCGTTAAAAAAAGTTCCTTTTTTAAAGTAGACTTTTTTACTTTTTCATGGAACTAAGTATATATCGGATAGTTAAACAAATAACTCAGTTAGTTGCTATTTTTACTTGTTTAATTGATAATTTAATTAATATTTCAGATGAGGATTCCATGTTAGTTTAGAGTTCAACATTACTCCTAAGAATTTGGTTTCCCTTGCAATCTGTAGTCTTTCCCCGAAGAGGATGGGTGGTTTTATGTTATCCACTTTCCTTTTCTGTGTGAATGGAATTAGTGTGGTTTTACCAGGATTGATACACCATTCCTGTGAATCTTAGAGCGTTTTGCATAAGCTCCGAGATTGTGCCTTCACAGGGTCCATGGATTGCAATTACAATATTGTCCACATATCCCTGTAGTATCCTTTTTGGTTGAGGTTCGTCAGTAAGCTGTTCACTTTCAGGCTCCACAGGAGTGGAGATAAGACACCACCTTGTGGGCATCCCTTTGTGGCTCTCACAGTGACAGACTCTCCAAGAAAGGAAGTTTGTATTCTTCTACCTATCAGCATAGAGCTTATCCACCAGCAAAAGGTGTCTTCTACTCCGTGCTGACTTGCCAACCATGGAATTGCTAGATGCATTGCCAAATGCCACCTCTTTGTCAAGAAAGACGCACAAGGTGATTTGTTTCCTTGCGAATCCGTCCTCAATCCTGTATATTAGGTTGTGGAGGGCTGATTCACAGGATTTTCCTACCTGATACGCGTGCTGGTACTGGTCTGAAGTGGATTTCTCGACAACGCTCCTTGAGTTAAATGAAATCTTATTAGTCTTTCCATTGTTTTTAGTAGAATTGGACCGTACTATCTTAATATGTATAATTATGATAACTATGATGTTATTCTGTTATTTAACGTGAGTCTAGCCATTGATTGAATAGCTAAATTTTAATTAATGCTGCCAACATATACTCGTATTTCAAAGCGATAAGTCGATGAGTACATATAAACATTTAATAACATGAATACGAGTGTATTTAAAAAATGTATTTAATAACATTATAAAAATTAAAGTTAATTTTGTTATATAGATAAAACACATATTACTTTGCATTCATTTGGCTGCTTCACAAATCAAGCCAATTATAAAAAAAAACGACAACAAGACTGGTAAATAAAACTAAATATAATAAATGAATGTATAAATATATATTTAACTGAGGGTAAACCCGTTATAAAATCAACGGCAGAAGTCTACTTCAAATAGTTTCAATATATATATATATATATATATATATATATATATATATATATAACAAGTAATGTAACCACTAACTGAGTTAATTGTTTGGATACCCAGTATATACTGAGTTTATTGAAAAATTTATCAAACAAAAATTGTTTGATTTAAAAAAGAAGATTTTTTGTTATTAAATTTTTGTTGTATCTCTTACGGTTTCAAGGATAGACAGTTTTGCCCATTTTGCCCAAACATGGTCCGATTTTGCCCTTTAACGAACTTGACATCAAGAAAATTTTCGTTCTTGAGTTATCGTGTTCACAGACGGACAGACGGACAGATGGAAAATGGTCGAATTAGGTAATTTTATGAATACTTATACCAAGCATTTATGTCAAGGATTAATATTTTCAAGCGTTACAAAGTTAGGGCTAAACTTAATATACCTTGTATATTTACATATACTGGGTATAAAAACAACACCAATTATTTTGTACATCAAACAAATTAGTCTCGTAGACTAAGCTTACTTTCTCAGAGGAAAGAATCATCATGAATATCAAATTGAATTACAATGGAGATATTTCAAATACAAATTAATTTAAGTACTAGCTGACTCGAAAAATCCCATTGGAAAAAACACCGAAATTTTCAATTCTTAGGGCGATTTTTCCAATTTTTCTTTCCATAAAAACATTATTCGGGCTATTACGAACATTGTTTTTTTAAATTAGCTAAATCGGTCCAGCCGTTTTCAAGTGATGCGCTTCCCAACGAACAGCATTTAATATTTATTTTATGTATGGAAAAAATAACTTTCAGTTTATCCCAAATTACTTATTTTTCAAGTTACATTTCCAATTTTTTAAATACAAAAACCGAATTTGGATTATTATGAACATTTAAAAAAAAATCCAAATCGTTCCAGCCGTTCTCAAGTTATGCGCTTACCAACGAACAGCATTTAATTTTTATTTGTATAGATTAGATTTTTAGAAATGCAGAGTAACAGAAAAAAATTTTGGATGATAAATGTAAACTTCATTTTCTTCAACTTATGTTAGGTTAAGTTGTAGCGGATGTCCCATACGGAACACATTTAGACCTAAAGATCCATTGTTATATCTATACATTAAGGGTCGACGAAAAGGAATTTGCATGTAGACTACGAATTGGAAGCCGAATTTGATAGGAACTATGTCCATATTAATTTGAAGTTCATGAAAGGAAACTGCAGGAAATCTTTACATGCCGACAGTTTAGTCAATTTACCGCCGGCCGCTTGAACTAGTTCTTCAACTTATAATAAATTTTTCCATATTATTAATTAAGAGAGATTTTTCAAATTTTGTATTTGCACCACTTTTTCCCCTTAAAAGACGGACTCTTCCTCCTTAAGCAGTTTTACTTGTCTAGAGAATTTTCTGTCTTCAGAAAATTTAGCACATTTCTGACAAATTTGTCAAACTTCTGTCGATCCTACCTAAACTAGAATTTTCTAATTTGAACTCTTCTTGGGAAAAAATAATTTGGCTGTATAAAATATATTTACAAAATACTTGACTTTAGGGTTCCAACGCGAACCTTGCCTATGTTCTCTATAGTTTACGTTCAACAATTGATTGATAAAATTATTGCGTAAGAGACAATTGATGATGGATTACTTTCAATAATGGATATCAAATAATATGATCTCATTCATGTCAAAACAAAAGCCATAGTATTTATACCCAGTATATGTAAATATACAAGGTATATTAAGTTTAGTTCCGACTTTGTAACGCTTAAAAATATTGATCATAGGCATAAATGTTTGCCATATGTGTTCATAAAATGGCCTACTACGGCCATTTCCGCATGTCCGTCCGTCTGTCCGTGGACACAATAACTCAAGAACGAAAAGAGATAACGAGCTGAAATGAGTGTGTGTGTGCTTGTATGTATGTATGTATATATGTTCGGGTCAAATCTTGCAAGCTGAATTAGAACTACTTCCTCTTATCCTACGGAGTTGAATTTTTAGATGTTGGTTCAGTTCCGATTACAATGCATTTTTATTGTAAGCATGATAACAATCGACAACGGGAAAGGGGAGTTTAGTGGGAGTGGGAAACACAAAATTTGGTATATACTCTTAATATTGAAAAAATCGAAAAATACATATGAAGTAAAGTTGTAGAAAATTAGATTTACTATAAAAAGCTTGTTTATAAAAATGCTTTTTTAATAGAAACTTATTTAAATGTAAAATCGGAATGATTTTGAAAATGGAAAATTCCATTTACATTTTTCAAATCAATTTGAAATGAAACCATTTCAAATATTATCCATCCCTGTATAAAGCGTGCCTGAAGAAATATCACTCAAAAATACTACTTGGTTTTTTTTTAGCTCCTAACAGTTGTTCACATAAAAGCTTTCTTTGCTTTTTATCATATCAACGTCCGTTGAAGAGATATATACGTAAATTGAACGCATACTATTTTTGTGCAAATACGCAATGCGTCTAACATATATGCGTACAATAATATCAACGTATATGAAAAATGAAATTCAATTTTTACTGAATTTCCACGAAGTGTATATATATATATGTTTTATATTCATGAAATTATTAATATATAATATACTAAGCCAATTATGTTTTAGAAAAGAATACTTTTGTTCATGAGATTCAATAGTTTCAACACCGGAGTCAAGATGAATAGTTGCATAAACTTTTTTTTTGTAAACCAACGTCTATTTATTTCCATTGTTAGTACCAACTAGTAATACCAACGCATTTGATGTCAAATAAAACCTATTTTGACAAAATGGAAACCCGACTTCAAAAATCAAATATTCTAAAACAAAAAATGCACTAAAAAGTAAAAAAATAATTGCATATTCTTGTGTCAATTTTAGTTCACCTAAGCTAAATTTTTTAAATATATATGTACAATTATTGTTATTTTTGGAGCATAGAAAAATTCACATAAAATTTGGACACCGCCTCCAAAAATAACAATAATTGTACATATATATTTAAAAATTTTTGCTTAGGTGAACTAAAATTGACACAAGAATATGCAATTATTTTTTTATATTTTAGTGCATTTTTTGTTTTAGAATATTTGATTTTTGAAGTCGGGTTTCCATTTTGTCAAAATAGGTTTTATTTCTCGCTTTTTAGTGACTTTGAAGTTCTATAACTGATTTTATTTGTCTAAATATGGGTAGACCAACTAAACGACCAACTAATTGTTAGTGCATTTTTTTAGAACACATTTTTTTATCCGTTTTTTTTTTTAAATTTTTAATGCATTTTTTTATAACAGATTTTCAATTTTTTTTTCAAGCATTTTGTTTTTTTTTTGTAAAAATTTTTTTTTTTGGGGTCGGTTTTTTTTTGTAACAAATTTTTTTGAAGTCCGTTTTTAAAAAAATTTTCTTATTTTCCCATTATGAATGAGTATATCCTATCAAAAAAAAAATCCCCAGAAATCGGTTATCACATATAAAATGAGGGTTTTCCTCGATTTCCAGGCGATCCCTTAACCAGAATGCGATTTGGTGACAATGGGACCAATCGGAAATCAAACTCTTTAAAACAAACAAAAAAAATCAAAATCGGTTAATAAATGACGGAGTTCTGAGGTAACACACATAAAAAAAAAACAGACGAATTGAGAACCATTCTCCTTTTTGAAATCGGGTTAAAAATGGTATCAATGTTCAGACATATTACTTAAATGTCAAATAAAGTAATCGCTTCCGTTGGTATAATATAACCGAAAGGCAACCATACTAACAATGGAAATAAATAGACGTTAGTTTACAAAAAACAATTTAGAAATATATGAATAGGAAATAAACAAAATTAATAATACAATGACATCAGAAATGATAGTGAAAAATCATATGCATAGCACTACCTTAACATCTAAGGTAGTTCAGTTGGTAGAGCATTGGTCTAGAATGCCAGAGGTCGTGGATCTAATCCCCACCCCCAGATGTGTATGATTTTTCATATCAAGTATTTAATGTCAAAAAATGGTAGTTGGATAAACCTTTGTATTGATACTCTAAAAACTGGATAAAAAATCTCAAAAATCTAGTGTTCGCGAATCTCTAGATATTAAAGATCAAAGATCATCAAATTTTTGTTGGAAATAAAGTCAAATTTGTACAGAATTTTATGATCTACCATTTTTACAATAATCTCATTTAACAAATATGCATCGAGCAATTTGTAAAAAACTGAAATTCTAAGATCTGTATTCTAGGTCACGGGATTATATGATACTTTTTGCCAATCTTTAGAATGTCAAAACAAAGTTTTATGTTTAAGATGAATGGATGCTAAAACTTTTATTTTAATATTCTAAAAATTGGTTAAAAAGAGTCTTAAATAATATCGTGTTTGCGGAACTAGATATTAAAGGTCAAAGATCATTGGGTATATGAGGAATATGCATCGAACAATTTGTAAAAAAATGAATTTCTAAGATCATTACTCGAGACCATGGGTTTATATGAGACTTTTTGTCAATCTTTAGAATGCCAAAACAAAGTTCATCTTGTTTACTTTCATTCCGAGTGTGATCCTACATTTTATTTAATTCGATTGGGTTATTTACACACAATCCACGCACAATCTATCAATTTTAATCTTAACCACCGGAGAATATATAGGTAACAACAAAAATTGGTATTGATTTTCCAATAAAAACAAAAAACATTGTTTACAATTTAAATTACAAAACACTAAAACGCTAAGTAATCACACTCCCAACAAAATACCGTAAGTTTAATCAGCACGACTGGGCCGAGTACAGTCATGTTTATTATTAAAATAACCTATCCTTAAAGTTATATTGTTATACTAATTTGACAATGTTGTATTCAAATATATAGTAGAGAAGTCGTTCATATACTTCCAGAATCTGTTGCAATAGGGAATATGCATGAAAATTTTTTTTCACTTGAATTGAAGCATGTTTACTTCAAAAATATCAAGGTAAAATTACTTTTTAAATAACTTTAAAAATAAGCGAGATATAAATGATTGAAATTCCCGATTAGACAAAGAGAGTGATAGCCCTCTTGATATGTTATGTGACGTCATATTACACTTTCACCATTTAAAATACACGTAAAACTCCGTTTTTAGTATTTAATATTTGAGACAGATAATAATCTTTAAAAGCTTATAGCTGCCTTGATATTTGTCGGATTTTAACTTCGTTTTTAAATATTATTACAGTATTAACAGTATTTTCATATTCTGAAAATAAATGTGAAAAAAAATTTTCATGCATATTCCCTATTATGCTTATTAACTAATGTGGAAATGTAATTTTAACTGTCTCGTTCGCCGCGACACTTCCTTAAACTGACCGGATTCATATTTAAGGTCAAGGCGCGTGACACAAAAGTAGCACTCATTTTTCAAAAATTTTTAGTATAATTGTACCTTATTTCTTCGAATTCTTTTTTATATTCTTTTAAGGGGAGTTCATGGTTCTACCCATACTGATGTTTCTATCCATACTCAAAGCGCTTCCCGAGTTGTTCCTCTCTCTGTTACTGCTTCCAGCACCTTGCTCCCATTTGTGCCCAAGTCTTCTTCTGGGTCTTTTTTGGGTTGAACTCGAATCGGTAGACTGGCTTCGGGACTCTTTCGCCTGGCATACACATTATAAGATTTTAAAAAAGTTAGGCTGATGCTTTTCTTTCCCGTAACTGTCGACAGGCGAAATATTCCCGAAGCTAACCTACCGATTCAAGATCGGCGGTAGAAGACCCAGAAGAAGACCTAGGCGCACATGAGAAAACCGCGTGATGGAAGCAGTCACAGAAGAGGAACTACCTGTTGAAGCGCCTTGATTAGTGTTGCTGACAGATCACAATCACGAGCGCACTGCCAACCCTTACACCCACGGTAGAAGAGGTCGGATTAAATAAGTAAATAAATCATTCAGTTTTTGGGAATATGTTTCGAATAAAAATTGTTAGTACATTTACAATGAAACACTTTTATCCGAAGCACTATTTCGAAAACCGGATGAATGAGGTACAAATTCATTATAAAATTTTGAAAAATGAGTCTTACTATTGTGCCCATGTATGCACTCCGTACTCAGCGCCATGCGTGGTCGAAAAAACAATTTCAGGACCAATGTTAGTGTATAAAAAATTATTAATTATATTAAATAAACAACATGTAAAAGCTAAATTAACTATAACTTTTTGTTAAACGCCTATGGTTTTTAACCCGACTTCAAAATGGAGGATGGTTCTCAATTCGTCTGTATTTTTTTTTATTTTTTTTAAATGTTTGCTACCTCAGAACTCCGTTATATATGAACCGATTTTGAATTGAAAGGTTTGATTTCCGATTGGTCCCATTGTCACCAATTCGCATTCTGAAGAAGGGATCCACTGGAAATCGAGAAAAACTCTCTCGTTTTTATTTGAAAGGCTATACTCATTCATAATGAAAAAATATATTCTTGGGTCAATTTTAGTTCACCTAGACAAAAATTTTTAAATATATATGTACAATTATTGTTTTTTTTGGAGGCGGTGTCCAAATTTTATGTGAATTTCTCTATGCTGACACCGACTTCAAAAATAACAATAATTGTACATATATATTTAAAAAGTTTTGCTTAGGTGAACTAAAATTACCCAAGAATATGCAATTACTTTTTTACTTTTTAGTGCATTTTTTGTTTTAGAATATTTGATTTTTGAAGTCGGGTTTCATTTTGTCAAAATTTTTTTTTATACACTGACATTGGCCTTGAAGTTGTTTTTTTGACCACGCATAGCGCTGAGTACGGTTGCGCTCGGAGCGAATACTCTTGGCTCATATTATATACATATGCTCTTGGGAATTTCATACACCCGTAACGTATACGTAAATTTTATAACAAAATATAAAAAAAAACAACAACGAAACAGAGAAAATTATAATAGAAATCATACTCGTACATAAAAGTGCCATAAAGTACAATAAAATGGATGTACCTGTTTTTTTTTTCTTTTTCAAATATTATTTATTTTCATTTTAAGATTTATTGAGAAATATGTGTACATCAATATAAAAATTATTATTGGTGGTTTCAAGTTTTGGCCAATTGCCAAAAACGTTTATAAAAAAAATTGTAAAGGATGTCTGGTTTTTTGATAAGTATAACTTCCATAAAAGAAATTATACTTCAGCTAATTTGTAACAAATTTGATCCTGTCTTACTTTCTTTCATTCTGTGGTTGACCTTTTGATTCACGTAATTTGATTGGGTTAATATATAGAACAGTACTTTGATACATACTTAACCGGTCTCGTTTCCATAAATCATACTTTTTCCATAACGTGTAAACTCGTGTTCAGTGTTTTTTTATTAAAAAAGTTTTATCATAAATTACAATAAGTTTAAAATATTTATTCAATATTACACATAATATTTAGGTAGTTTAATATAAAACTTATTTCAGTCTAATTTATTCGTTTTCGCACTTCGTAACAAGGTTCACTCGTCACATTGAAAGCAAAAAGTAAAAAATTAATTTAAGATAGATAGATAGATGGTAGAGGAGACCATAAGACCCATTGTGATGCCTTAAGGATGTAAGGATGTGAGTGGTGTGGAAGAATTTTTGTGTATAGTCTAGGAATTGGTAGGATATGCGGCTGCAGCCGACTATGATAGGAACTATGCCGATATTCATCTAGAGTTCGTGAAGGAAACTGCAGAAAACCTTCTCAAGTATAGCCGGTTACTTCGTTCTTGTCCATACGCCGACAATTTAGTCAATTAATCACCCCCTTGTTTTTTCTTAATAATTGACCAACTACCATTGTCGGGATTCGAACCCCTAACCTCCTAGTTTCCAAATATGCATACTGCGCAGACATATCGCCGTAGACCGCTCGGCTACTTGGACTGGTAATTTAAGATACAACGTACTATTGATAACTGACCACTTTGGTCTCGCAACTGCTGCCCAATCAAAAGAAACCAAGTTTAGTCTGCTCCATACATAGATATTTTTAGTCCCTGGATTACATTTATTACCTTTTTATACCCAGTATATGTAAATATACAAGGTATATTAGGTTTGATCACGACTTTGCAACGCTTAAAAATATTGATCGTAGACATGCATGTTTGGCATATGTGTTCATCAAATGGCCTAATACGGCCATTTCCGCATGTCCGTCCGTCTGTCCGTGGATACAATAACTCAAGAACGAAAAGAGATAACGTTCTAGAGCAAAAAAGTAAGGTCAAGTTTGTTAATGGGCAAAATCGGACCATGTTTGGGAAAAATGAACAAAACTACCTATTTTTGAAACCGTCAGAGATATAACAAACATTTAAAAACAAAAAATATTTTTCTTTTTAAAACAAACAACTTTTGTTTGAACATTTTTTCCATAAACTCAATAGTTTTCTCATCATTTATGTTCAAAAGTACTTTGGAAAGCAAAAAATATATGCCTTAAAACCATTTTTTTTAAATTGTGAATTCAAAAATTGTTAACAATTCAAACATTGATATACAACTCAGTATGTACTGGGTATTCAATTCTAATTATAAATGAAAGTACTGACTGAATAAGGTCCTGGCCTCCAATAACATATTACCGATTAGAATATTATACATATATGTATGGTAGGAAATCTATGTTTACAGTTTACATCTATCTATTTTATATGCATTCATATAACATTGAATGGAAGTATAATCTGATTATTCCAGGTCAGTTGTGACAGGTGCTTTGCCTTTGGTGGACCATCATAACACCACCATACATACATACATACATACATACATTAACATATATAGGATGGCGCATAAGTAACGTTATGATTTAATTAATGAATACATTTTTTGTTTACGTATTTTTTTTTCAGAATTAACTTTGAAAAACTTGGGAAATTTATGATGGAAAGACTCAGCACAGAACAAAGAATCAAAGTTGTTCAATTTTATTTTGAATGTCGGCATTTGATTATTCAGACACAAAGATCATATCGAAATTTCTTTCATGTTTCGACAATTTACCGATTGGTTCAGCGTTTTCGGCAACATGGGGCTGCCTGTGATCGTTCGCGTGCTGTTAGACCTCGTGCAGTTCGAAATGATGTGAACATTGCTCGGGTGCAAGCAAGTGTTGAGGAAAACCCCGAAACTTCCACTGTGCGACGTTCTCAGCAGTTGGTAATGTCTAGGCGGTCTTTGCAAAGAATTTTACATACGTTACAGCTTTTCCCATATAAGATTCAATTGGTTCACGAGTTAAAACCAAATGTTAACGTTACTTATGCTCCACCCTATACAACAAACGTATCTACTTCATTCACTCACGTATTCAAATAATATTACCCTACACAATCAGACACGTAGCTACAATTTCCTTACAGAGGGTGGCAAAACAATTTAATTTGGTTATTTCATATATCATAAATACAATGGAAAATAAAGTGATGTGATCGTGTCTGAAGGAAAAGTTTTAGAATCCCTCTTCCTAAACGTTTGAGGCTGCTCATTTTAAAACACTGGTATGCTGCCCGAAATTTTTTGCCGTTCAGTTTGCTCTTAATCTATTTAACCAAATCATTTGAAAATTTGTAGCATGCTTAAAATTATGTTCAGACATTCTAAATTTGGTTGAACCGGGGGAAAATTGGATCATCCAGACGTTATCCTTAAGCAATGTCCAAATTTTTATTCAATTTGGGCTCATAATATCCAAGAAACATTATGGATAATTTTGTAATTTTTTATCGCCCCTGTTGTTTTTTCGGTATTTATTAAGCGGATGCAAGAAAAGGGAAAAACATTAGGTATTTTATTGAATATAATTAGACCTGCTCGAGAGGAATCCGTATTGAGGTTTAAAGATGAATATAAAAAATAAACATTTGCATTATGTAATATATACAAGAGTATATTAAGTTTAGTCCTGACTTTGTAACGATTGAAAATATTGATCGCAGAAAAAAAATTTCATTTATAGATGTTCATAAAATGACCTAATTAGTCCATTTATAGATTCTAGAGCTACAATAGTGTATTCTAGAGCGACAAATTAAATTCAATTTTGTGGATGAGCAACACCCGGCTGTGCAATCCCCCACCAGGGAGAAAATTATCCTTCTTTAAAACCGTAAGAGACAAAAAATACACTTTTTTTTCATAAATACAATATATACCGAGTATTTAAGCAATTAATTCTGTTACTTGTTATTTTTTTAAATTTATTATTTCAATGTAAACGTTTTTATACTCTACGTCAAAAATATTTCTAGAAAAATTTACATAAACCGAATTCGTTTTATGACCTTCTAGCTTAAATCCGAGGTTTCGCTCGCGTCGTATTATTATACCTTCGGCTCTCGTCATTTTAAAACTAAAATGAAATTACCCAAAGTGGAAGCTACATTAAATATTAGTCGACACTTCCACCAAATTTCTAATATTTTCGAACTTCTATCTCTCGTGGCGAGATAAAATACATTCCTGTTTTTAAGCAAAAAAGCTTTTAAACAAAAAAAATCAAAATCATTCCAGTAGTTTTTGCGTGATACTCGAACAGACAAATAAATAAACAGGCATTTATAATTTTATCATAGTAGATCAATTCGACATCGAAAAACAAATTATAAATTTTTACAAATAATTAATTCAGCAATGAAACAAAAATTAGAATTCAACAATGCTAAGAATCTCAGACGATAAATGAAACAGGGATGTTGGGGATGTGTAATTTTGACATCCGCGGATGCGATGCGGATGCGGATATTATGAGGCTCACATCCGAGGATGCGGATTTAAATTTCAAGTTTTTTTATAAAGAGATAGATAATTTACATACATTACCAGCCAAGTAGCCGCGCTTGTAAAGGCGTTATGTGTACTTGGCACTGGGAGGTTATGGGTTCGAGTCCCGACGTCGGCAGTGTGTCAATTATTAAAAAAAAAGGGAGGTTAATTGACTAAACTGTCGGCGTATGGACAAGAACGAAGTAGCCGGCTATGCTTGTGAAAGTTTTTTGCAGTTTCCATCACGAACTTCAGATGAATATCGGCATAGTTCCTATTATAGTCGGCACATCCTACGAATTCCTAGTCTATACACAAAATTCCTTCCCCTCCACTCACATCCTCACATCTTTAGGCATCACAATGGACCTTATGGTCGAAGTGTGTCCTGTCCAGGAAAGCCTCTACAATCTATCTATCTATCTATGTACATATATGAATAAAGGAAAAAGATGGTAATAATTTTTAATAATCTTTATATTATAATCAAATTTAAGTAGGAAAATTTAAAATTTGGTGCATTATATTTAATAAAGAGGAATGTCGGTAAACAAAAATGCTATAAAAAAAAACAAGCAACACCCGCATCCGCAAAAGATCCGCAGTAAACATTGATTGTTGCAGATGCGGCTGTTAATATTAAAGTTCCGCGGTTGCAGAGGTGGATGCGAATATCCGCAACATCCCTGAAATGAAATAGATTTGAAAAATTTTCGACGGTATATTGATTGGTACGTGCTTGGTTGTGAGCTATTTACAAAGGATTATCTGATTTCATTATGTCAGTGTTTATCACATATACTTGTGTGTATATTTCCAAACACGATTCAGGTATTATATTTGGTATATATATATATACATTATATACACACAGAGGTATACCTTACATCAATTAGTAATAATTATGTAGAATTTATTCGTCCTTTATGCCAATTGCTAAAAACTATTTGCTTTTGTAAATATCCTAAAATTATCTTCGTAATATATACCGTACGTGTTGGAAAGCATTACTAATAGAGAATCAATGTTAAATATTATTTACTATAATAATTATACACAATATGCTTAGTAATAAAAATAGTGGGGGTACTCTTTAGCGTGTCTGTTGTGTATGCTTGCTGGAATGTTTTGTATTGCATTAACATGTAATGAGAGTGGGTTAAATATGTTCATTGTTGTCTTCTTAAGCTTAGCATTACTTCTAACAATTGAAAATTCTTTTTGAATATCCCTTATTATTTGTATGTGGAATGTTTGAAAATAAATGATAGAATTCTATTGACGGTATAACGTAAAACAACAATCCACTCAAATTAAAAGATAAATAAAACCACAAAAAGAAAAAAAATAGAATTCCGACAAAAACAAAATGTTAAACCAACGGTTCGAATATTCCTCCATTATTTGCTAAACAATATCCTAGTCGATTGTAGAAATCTACCCGGGTATTTTCTAACACTTGAGGAGAAATACTCGCACAATTGACAACAATTCTTTGCCTTAATTGATACAAATTTCCAGGCCTATTCCGCTAATTGATCTGTGTTTTGAGAAAACCCCACAAAAAAAAGTCGTTAGGAGATAGATCTGACGATCTGGTTGGCCACTTGAAGGTTCCAAAACCACTCATAAGACGCTCCTGGAAAGTTTGTTCCAGGAACAGCCTTACTATCGTGGCATTGTGTGTAATTCAACCATTATGTTGGAGTCATACAGATTCCAGGTCTAAATTAGGAAGAGCTCTAACAGTTGGCAAAAAATTATTTCGTAACAAACTCAAATATTTTTGAGAATCTAAAGATCCGTCAATGAAGAATGGTCCTATAATATGGTCACCCAATATTCCAGTCCAGACATTCAGTTTCAGTATGTATGTGTGTATGGTTTTATAGTAAATATTTTATTTATTTATTTAACATTGATTCTCTATTAGAAATGCTTATGAAAACGGTCTGTATAAGGTCGTGAAAAATTTCAACATTGTATAAACAATAGAATATAGTCGTAACAAGTGAAAATAACAACTTATTAATTGCTGAAATACGGGGTATATACTGAGTTTATGAAAAAGGTTAAAAACAAAAGTTGTTTATTACTAAAAAAGTCACAATTTGTGTACCAAAGATGGATATTTTCAAAGATGAAGCTTTTTGTGCCATACCCCAGAGGTTCGCAGTTAAAGATAATGTGGCTGGATGTTTCTTCCTCCACGCCACACAATCTGTACATAATGGACCCATTATGGAGTCCTGTTGTATGTAGATGCATCCGCAGAGGAAAATGCCCGGTAATGAATCCGGTAAACTTCCGCAGTTGCATCCTGTTCAGCTTCAGTGCATCGAGAGATAGCTTCTTGGTTTCATTCCGAAGCACTGTATTTTCCGGAGCTTTTGAGTGCGGTATGTTTTCCCAGTGATCACGGTGTTTAAAATTCATTCACTCGTTGATCACCTGATCTGATAGTTAACAAATGGTTACAAAATCTCTTTGTTAAACCCATTAAAAATCCCTCTTTGTTCTTACTATGTCCAACTAACCCTAAGTTATTACATAAACTTAATGGTTTGTTAAATGTTAATAAATGTGAAGTGACTTTCGCAAAACTCTGTGTAATAATGGTCGATGTTACCTATTTTTATTTATATAATATACAGGGTGGAAGGAAAGTATATGCCAAACTTCGTATAGTGATAGGGTATTGTAGATATTCAGATTTGGAAAAAAATCATAATAATCAGCCTAAAAATAGCTAGTAATTCATAGAAATCTTACCTCTAGTATTATGTATACATATTCATATAAACTATATATGAATAAATAACTTCATTCACAGAACTTAATCATTCATAATTTACTCAATAGATGGGAGTGCAAGCAAACGTACTTTGAAATAAAATCGTTATAAAAAAAAACGTTTAAATTTTAATATTTTAAAATAGTAATTTCACCAATTATTTTTGTTAAGATTTTATAATTATTATAAGAACGCTCTACTTGGAACTGGAAGGTTGTAGTTTCGATTCCCAACGGTAGCGGTGTGTCAATTAAAATTAATGGGGCGGTTAATTGACTAAACTATCAGAGTATGGACAAGAACGGAGCAGCAAGCTATGCTTGTGATGGTTTTCTGCAGTTTCTCTTCACGAACTCCAGATGAATATCAGCATAGTTCCAATGAAAATAGGCTGCAGCTGCACAACTTTCTGGTCCTCCACTCACATAATTAATGTATGGTTAAAAATTAAAAAGTTTAAAAAAACTATTGATATGGGTGACCTCTGTATTAGATCGTCAAAGAAACGGAGGTAAAATCCTTTTTTTTTAAAATAATTATAATACATGAAGTACACAATATACTTTTATAACTGAGCATATTTGTAACAAATTAACATTCAGAAAATATTTAACATGAATTTTCAGGAAAATGTGTATGTTTTTTTTACATTGTATTGGAAAATAATTTAAAAATACATTAGCCTAGATAAGGGTTTTTATTATTTTAATTTACCAACCAGCGGTATTGGATTTTTGAAATTTTCCAAAATAGCATTTCAGCTTAATTTTCCATAGGCCGATTACGTGGTGAAATTTGGCATATACTTTATCTTTCACTCTGTGCATACAGTGTTCAGTCGTAGCAGGCCACCCACTCATACAATGTTTATCACATACTACTTACTTACTCTCCTTAACAAGATTAAACACAGGAATACAAATACATTTTGTTGTGTTCAATATATACAAATATTTATATGGTTTCTGCATTTATTATTATTTATTTAAGAAAAAAATACCTCTGTATTCAATTATTTTTAATGTATTTTTTTTTTTACATAAATATTTATTTCTGTATTAGCGAATTACTTTGCAAAATTACCTTGATTTAAATAGGTCTATAAATAAATAATATGTTTTAGACTGTGAGAGGGAATAATAATTATTCCAACGATATCTTTTCGCACAAGTTTATATTCTTTCTTGCAATGCCAAGAATAAATGTTTTTTTTTTTTTTAATTTTGGTGATAATGTTGATATTTCCGAAGTAATAAAAAAAATGATAAAATAAGACAAAAATATCCCATCAAGTGGTGTATAATCTCATAATACAGTAAAAATCTTACAATATAATTCCATCAATAGTGTTTCACCGAGACTACGTGTTATCCCCGCCTCGCCTCGGTCTTCGGTTACGAGGCACGAGGCGAGGCGAGGCGAAGTTCAAAATTTTAATCCTCGTTACTAACCGAGGCGAGGCGAGGTATATTTTCCCTAAAAACTCGCCTCGGTCGAGACAAATTTACAAAAAGTTAATTTTTTTAAATAAAATAATATAGTAACATGTATTTTTACAAAAAAATACGAAGCAATAGATAGATGCATTTTAAAGGAAAAATAATCATAAATTTGTTCATCGTCAATTTTTTTTTGAATTTACTGTTTTCATTCGAGGAGTCATAAAAATTTAGACTAAGCAACTTATATTCCGTGTTTTAAAGACATTTATTTTCTAAAAAGTTTTTTTTACCATATTATGTACATTTCATGCAAAATAAGTCATAGTTAGTAAAAATTAAACCTCGGCTGAGGCGAGGATAATAGCTAACCCAACCAAGGCGAGGTTAGTCACCCAACCGAGGCGAGGCGAGGGTGATATTTAAAAAAGTGAGGCGAGTCTTGAAACACTAGCCACCAACTTCCAAAAACATCAAAACCTCAATAAGGCATGGTCGAGACTTTTTCCAATTCCCATAGAACCATAGATTATAACGATAACTAAATACCACCAACTACCGTAAACCTCAGAACTTCCAGAATGCATGGATGGCTAACCCCCATTAAGCCAAACCGTGGAATTATGGATTATAACGAACATAGTGTACAGTTGTGTTATACTTAAACCTTCCATAAATATAGGTATTTCGGGGATGTTTCAGACATGAGATATTGTATTGAGATATTACAGAACTGAGATATCATTGGTGAAACAGTTTTGTCCTAGCTATGGGTTTTTTTTTATCGAGGTTGAAAAATCTTCAAAAAGACAAGTCTCCAAATGTCCCCGTTTCCTTTAAAAAGTACATATGGATTGGGTATAGAAATTCTAGCTCTCCTATAAGTATCTGGTAGACTTCCCGATATTTTATTCTCTTGAGTATAAGAACGTTGGAGTCTATAAGGAGGTAATCCGAAGTTTATTCCCTTTTTCTATAAAATCTGCAATTGCCCACATCGTTATGCATTGAGATATTTTTCTTTGAAACATCATTATCAAGATATATATCATTGACTGAAATTTTATGATCTATCACAGTCGGTATTTCTTTTTGTTTTAATTAATTTGTTAAAGCCTCAAAAAGAAATTTATGGAGAAGAAGTTTCGCTGCTTTATAAAAAAAATTAGGGTATGCGCGAACCATTTACATATAAAGAAAATTAGCAAAGTAACAAACCATTTTATTAGTACATCAAAACAATCACTAGATGGTGTTAATAATATAATAATAATAAACAAAAGCAAGCAAGCTGTATAGGTACTTACATTTCATAACAATATTTAGATGTGGTCGCTGTTGGTACTGTTGATTTACGACGATATTTTAAATCACTACACCAATCACCACATGAACTATTGACTTCACGTGTATTTAAATATTTAACTGTGGTTAAATTTAGTAAATCGGGTGCTGAAACAGAATGTGCCGCATTAACAGATGTTAAATTCACACTTTCACTAAAATCATCCGTTGAATAATCCCGTGAACAAACAACAATCGTCTCATCAATATCATCACTTATATCACAATAATTATTATTGTTTGTTTCATATATTATTATTTGTTGTTGTTCTTGGTGTTGTTGCTCTTTTGATTGTTCTCCTGGTTGTTTGTTGATAGTTTGTTGATTGTCTGTAATTTGTTCAGTAGTTTGTTGTAAGGCTCGACATTCTTCTAATACTTCTTCATAATCATTATAGTATTCAGATAAACAACGTACATAACGGCGGGGAGTTGCTCGAGGTTGTACCTCAACATTGTCTGTTGTACCTGGTTGTTGTTGAATATTTTTATGGTGTTGTTCTGGTATTGTTGAGCTGGGATGATGCTGATGATGTCGACTCGTTAGTGTTAGTTCCTCTTCTTCAATCTGTTCCAAACGTTCAGACCTGTAATAATCAATTAAAATATTACTTATTTCAATAGAACGTGAATAATCGTGAACTGAGTAAGTGAGAAAACTCCTTTAGTATGACGAGTTACTTTATCCTGTTATTTTTATACTCGAAAACGTCGAAGAGAGAGTAGAAATAAACATGTATACTTGTAGAGATGTATTAACATATGAAGAAGTTGTTTTTCACACATAGTACCTCTTTAGCTAAGAATATTTCCTTCATGATATTTCTATAAACAAGGCTTGTACACTTGTAAGAAAACAAATCTAGGTGTTATAGTTTTGTAAAAGCACCAACACCATTTATTTATAAATACAAATCGAGACCTTTGTGCAGTTTTTAGCCTCATTATAAATTTCTTGGGACTACATTTGACCAGTGGTCAAAGATTAGTGGTTAGTGCAAATGCATGAACGTAAGTACCTCATGAGAGATATATGTCCTCCATCCTTACTGTCCTCCAAACTCATGAGAAATAGATGCCTATTTAGCCTGCAGTGATCGGTAAGCACCCCTACCCAGAGGTTTATCTTTTTTTTTAAGAAAATTGTTTAAAAACTTTGTAGTCAAATAAAAAAGAGAGAAATTGTTAGCTTGTAACTAAATAATTATTTCAACTGACTAAACAGCTTGAAGAGCGTGTCCTCAAAGCTGTAGGAGAATCATCAGTTAATTTAAAGACTATAGATGAAATCCAGAAATTTGTTAAAAAGAAATACAAACTTTTGGCTGTTTTTAATGAACTTTAACGAACTGAATAAAATAAAAGATTTTTATATTGTCTTGAAAGCACATTTTTTTAGCAAAAGCAGAAAGAAAACATTACGAAGTTGCTAAAGTTAAAGTTACGATCTTGAAAACTAGTCATTAGTTTTTCTAAATATTAATGTTATTCCAAAGTATTTTAAAACTAGCACAAATAGTCAGTTAGTTTCTTAGAAACTTGCTATTGGCTTAATTTGCATGTTTAAAATATATTAAAATCAGCATAAAGATTTTCTCCATTTAATTCGTACGAAGTTTGGCAATATTCGTAAGCACTTTGGCTATAATAAAGCCATCTTCATCCTACTCAGTTTTACGGACACTTTTTATACAAGTAGATAGTTATCCTTACCCTATCCTCCCTATGAATAACTTCAAGGCTTTTTCACACACAGTGAAAAAGTCTAACAGATAAAAGTTGTTTATTTCTTACAAAACACATGAATTCAACAAGAAAGACAATTTTTTGGCGACGAGGACAAAGTCGTAGTGTGGTAAAAAAGCCCTAAAAGTTCGACTATTTAGATATAACTACAATTGTGTGGGAGACCCTTAAAGGCAGCTCCATGGAGACGGTATGTATCAGCAAATGCAAACGTCAGACGGCAACGACCAATTCGAGTTAAGGTTGTGGTGCAGAAAATTCAATTTAATGACACGTTCTTCAAAATTTTACAGTTTATTATTTCAATAATAAAGAATATCGTGTCAAAATTTGAAGTTGAGCCTGTTTTTAGTTTGTGAGTAAAAAATATTAATGTTAAGATTTTTAAGAGATTTTTACATAGGTTAAATGGACTCGTCGGTAAAAACATAAATACAATAATCAATATCTCGACAACCCGATATGCCAGTGTTATGAAAAACTGTCATAATATTTATCAAATTCTTATAAATACTTGGATCAAATTTCAAATTAATCTTGTTTTTTGTTTCTGAGATAATTAAGTTTGTAGATCAAAAAGTGTTCTAAATCTAGTTTAATTTTTAGTGATATTTATTTTTATCCAGTTTTATTTTTAGTTATATTTATTTTTATCTAGTTTTATTTAATTTTAGCTAGTTTTATCACCATGCAACTTTTTTGAAATACATAAAAACATACTTTTAATTATTAAAACTCTTCGAAAAAATGAAATTTAGGATTTAAGTTTTAAACAATATGTTTTTTTATTTACAAATATATATGTTTTTTACAAAAATTAAATTATTTGAAACGATTTAATTGCAAAATTTTTAATAATTTAGAGTTGGCAATAGATGAGATATCAATGCATTTAGTGTAGGACAAACTCACCATCCCTACTTTCCCTCACCAGTTTCACAACAACCTTAACTTTTTATTTTTTTGAAATGTTTGACATAGTTTTTGAAATATTTAACGTTAACTGCGACCTACCGCTAGCATTTGTCGCTACATGCTGTCTCAATTGAGTTCTACCTAAACACTTACCTATCTGGTTCCTCATCATCAATATATTGCACTAAAAAAAATTGATCACTCCCGAATGAATCGCTTTGCTCATCATATGATTTTAATTGATCACCGTAATCACTATCAGATTTTGGTGAACTTAATAAACACACATGATCTTTTTTTGAATATAATTTAGTTTCACTCAGATGTTCATTACTACTGCTATGATTAATTAGATCCAATTTTAAATGATCACTATTACTATTATTATTATTGTTATTATTATTACTAAATTGATTTGGATCATCATTTGTAATACTGATATCCGATGAGTCAATGTCCTCTAAACATGTTTCGTAGCCATCTTTCTCATCGGATGATTCACGCACACGTAAACATTGACTTAATTCTATTTTGTACTTTGTTTCAATATCGGTTGGTGGTGAGGAAATCTGTTCAAGCTTTTGATTTGTTTTGAACATTTTCTTTGAACTTGTATTTGATGGTGATGGTGAAATTGGTTTTGTCGGTGATGTTGAAGATGATTGGTGTGTCGTCGGTGATGTTGGTTTTGCATTGATTCGATGATCTACAGAACTTGTTGATGATATTAACGAATTGATTGATGTGCTATGTGGTGATGCCAGTGAATTATTATCGCTTTTGTTTTCATCGACACATATTTGTACGACTTCAAGACCTTCCTGATATTCTTCTAAACATTCTTGAAAATCCTCCAAGCATGTATGGTCAGCTTCGGTATCATCGGCTTCAATACATTCTTGAAATGATAAGGATGAAATCTAAATAAAAAAGGTTAAATAATCAATTCTTAACACTATGAAATAATTTTTTCTATGTTTGGATTTGGAGCGTTACTTTGTGGAACATTTTAAATTTGTAAAAATTAAAAAACAATACTTTGCTATATTCCATCAATTTTCATTTGTATTCAAAAAATTATTGATACAATAATTGTGACCGCAATGGACGAAACATATGTTACAATTATTGTATCAATAATTTTTTGAATACAAATGAAAATTGATGGAATATAGCAAAGTATTGTTTTTTTAATATTGACATCATTTTTACTTATTTATCGGAATTCTTAAGGTTAGCGTTTATAATAAGATACGTCCAGAAAAGTCTACGTTTCCATAAATTTTTCTTATTACCGAAGAACCGTCAAAGTGGCCGAGCGGTCTAAGTCGTTATGTCTGAAACGTTATGTCTACTTGGAACTGGGAGGTTATGGGTTCGAATCCCGTCATCGGCAGTTGGTCAATTAATAAGAAAACAAAAAAAAGGGGCAGTTAATTGACTAAACTGTCGGCGTATGGACAAGAACAAAGTAACCCGCTATGCTTGTGAAGATTTTCTGCGGTTTCCTTAACAAACTTCAGATGAATATCGGCATAGTTCCTATCAGAGTTGGCTACAGCCGCACATCCTACCAATTCCTAGTCTTCACACAAAAATTCCTTCCATTCCACTCACATCGTCACATTCTTGGGCAACACAATGGACTTGGTCGAAGTAGAGCCCATCCAGGGCAAACGTTACAATCTATCTATTACCGAAGAACAAATATCTAACATTTTTCGTATATTCTGCTGAAAGCATAATATAATAATACTTAATTCGTAGAAAATAGGATTTGGGAAAGTAAATTAATTAAATTAAATAAATTGGACGTTTCGTCATTTATTTATGACTTCCTCAGCAACTTATTTAAATGTCTAAATGTCTAATATAAACAAACTATGGAGAAAGACTTTGATAGATAGGCTTTAAAATAATTATTATTAACTTAATAACTTATTTTTGATTGGACTTTAAAGTCATTTTACTGGACTTTTCGCTTTGCTTTTCATTGCAAATAGGTTGAAAATAGTCGTGTGTACCTATATGGTGAAAACAAATAATAAATACATTTTGTTTTTATAATTTTGTAATTTATCTAAAATTTAAATACATCTGTTGTTTTTTTTAAACAATACAATAATATTAAATAAATCATTTTTAATTTTTTTTATATATTTTTTATTTATATGAGATCACATTTATCACATCGAAGCTTATAATTGACAACATATTGAGTGCAAGATATAGCTATTATAGAAAAGATAAAAAAAGGATAAAAAGAATAGAAAGAATAAAAAGTAGGCTATAATCATAGTGATCATATATATTTAGATTGCTATAGGGTCGAATTTGTATATTGATCACAGTGCCCGGTTAGACCAAACTGATATTATAATTCATATATATTTATTTGTGTATACTTAAGCGTCAACAATACGATGTTTGTCCAAATTCTTTTCGGTTACGTAAGACAAACTGTAGAAGACTTTAGCGTATACTATTTAGACAAATACCATTGTCATTGAATTTTTAATTTGTAACCGAAAGGAATTTGGACAAACATCGTTTTGTTGACGCTTAAGTATACACAAATAAATATATATGAATAATAACTTCGACAGAAGTAATACTGTCTAAATAAATAAAAATAAGCATGATATGAAAAAGTTGGCTGTCACCTCACAGTCGTCTTTGGTGTAGCAGAAGCATACTGGACTAGATATCTAGAGGCCCGAGGTTCGATTCCTGGTTGACGAGTTAATTTTTTCATATCAGTATTTAGTTTAATTAATATTAGAATTCGTTACGATATATAAATAAAATATTAGATCAATAAGTTATGCGGGGTCCTTTGTAAAATATATATGATCCACCTTAGATATATGCGAAAAATCTATATAAGTTAAAAAGTAGTTTTCTTTAATTTGAGCAAAGTCGTAGATATTATTTGTACATTGTTCGTTTCGTTTCCTAAAACATCAAATATAGCAATTATTGAAAACTTTATCTAGTTTTAATTTTAACAGATAAATTCAAGATTTTGTGTTTCTCCCTTCCTCTAAACTCCCCTATCTCCTTGTCCGATTTTTTCCATTAACGAATTTGGCCGTTCAAATATACGCATTCATATCTAGAGCACGGTAGTACGACGGGTCGAGTTTAAGGGGTTTTTTGCCTTCTACTTATATAATTTTTGATTTGCCATATTTGATGTTAAATACTTACTTATGCTTCAAAAGTATAAGAATAAAAAATGTATATAGCACAAAAAAATATAATAAGAATTTTGTAAAATTTATGCAATAAAAACTAGTCAAAACCAGCCCAGTTTAAGTATATAAATTTGTATACACTTTTAAGAAACCCTGCAAGTCCATGAGGACGGTATTTTTGCATTTATTTTTTTTAAACTAATATTTTAAAACTATATTTTCTAAATCTATAATATTCGTAGAAATTTGAAACAATATTATGGGTATGTTCCAAAATTTGCTTGCCGTGCGTTCCAGAATTCATGACAGCACTGAAAAAAAATGACGTCATGAATTTTGACGTAATTTCCTGCTGTGACTGCTGCCGCTGAAAATGTGAAGCAATGGAAGCAATGAACATGCTGTAAGTGCTGTGAACCGCGTTCCAATTTTCACGGCTGCAGTAGCAGTGGCAGCGCGCTTGCAATTTTGGAACGCTGATCGCAGCGTGCTTCATGGCGTTAACATTCACAGCGCTGGCAGCAAATTTTGGAACATACTCTATATAGTCTGGTATTGACTTAGAAATATTAGAAAAGTTACCCATTATGTTTTGTTAGGAACATATAATCCACACGTTTGCAGCCATGATAAGACTTTTGTTTAAATAAACTATTTTTTGCTTAAGTTTCAGGATTTGAGTAATTTTCGAAATATAAAATTAAATAATTTGTGTGATCATGATATTTGTTTGTGCATCAAACTATGGGCCTCAAAAATAGCGCTAATTTTAAGTATTTAGTTGATTGGTACCTTAATCATTCACTTTTTGAAAAAACGTTTCGAATAAAAGTTGTTCGTATATTTATAATGGACAATTTTTATTCAAAGCAGTTTTTCGAAAACAAGGTACAAATCATTCATAAAATTTTGAAGAATGAGTACTACTTTTGTGGCTAAGATTACTGCATGATAAAAGTGAAACTTCTTTAATACAACCCTGGCAAAGAACTTCAGGACTTACTAGTTAACCAACTTACTAGTTCCTCGAAATAATTTGACTTGTTTAAAAACATATTTGTTTTCCTTTTCTTGAGTTTAGGTCTAACAATTGAGACAAATAATCCATATCTATGAATGTAAGTTCTACGAATATATTTTGACCCGTACAAGTAATTCAAACATCAAAAAACAGCCGCGTGAAAATTAAAATCAGATATACGCTGATCAAAATAGATTTAATGTGCCAAAAAAAATAAATCACAGTAGATCAATTTTACTTTTATCTTGGATGAAACGGAATCAGCCACGTCTTTTGCAAGGAGGGCGAGTAGGTTCGATGATGACCACAGAGGGCTAGAGGAATCGTACCAGGTGTGGTTGAGAATAGAAGAGGTTCAGGGGACGGGTTCTCCAGAGGTCGGTAAACAGGCTGAGAAAAGTATACTTGCCAACGGCCTCTCCTTCCACTTCTATTACTACTTCCCTTTAAATAAATATCCCTATCATATCCCTATCACTTACGATGGACCTCACAGTTCTCAATATATTTTGAATAATATTAAATCATTTTCCCACTTTTAACGATCCTCACACGACTTGGGAACCCCTTTTACTTTTTAATTTTTGTAAAAAAAAAAGGGTAGTAAGCAATTTATGACAGGTTTCAACTTTTTTTGATTTTTTGACTTAACCCCTGAATTTTATCGTATTAATAAAAATATCCACTGAATGTCACAATTTAGAAAAAATAATTATTTGACATTAAAAAAGTAGATTTTTCTTTCGTTGCACACAAAAGTTAGCCATTAGCAAAGTTTTTGTATCCCTACCTTCAGGTTAGTTCTCAATAGCTTATATCGGAACAACATCATCTTTATTGGTAGATATTTTAACAAACAGTTCTCGTTAAAAGAAGTTTCACTTTAAAAAATCATGAATTAGTAAACAAATTTTTGGAACCAATAATTTCATAACAAAATCACAAATACAGTGCAAATTTTGTAAGTATAGCATAGTTTTCAACATTTATTAATAGATAATAAATTCGGCGATTAATAATTTTACTTTATTATTGTGTTAGTATAGAGTGTTTGGGGGGTGGGGGGGGGGGGTGATATACAATATTTATATTGAAGAAGAAACTGAAACACAACATCAGACTTCATCCATTTTTTCTTCGTTTCAAATCTGAAAACGTAAAAAATTAATAAAAACTTTGTATATATAATCAATTGTTTATATTAATTATTAATTATGTTCGTACACTCGGGGAATAAATTAAAAATAATATTCATTTAAATTGTTCAAAATTCAAAAAGAATTTTTTTTCGTCCATTTTTCATTATATATATTTTTTAATTAATATTTCTCTATAATGAAATATATAAATAATTTATTCCCCGGTAAACTTTTTAGATATATTTTATAATATATATATATTTTTTTTATATCATATTAAAACAAACTAAAATGCTTACCGGTTCAATAACTGTAACACTTTGTAATAACTGCACACAAAACGTTCTTCTGTGAGATTTTTAAAATATCAACAAAACATGTTAAATAAATATTTTTTTAAATTATTCCATCAAAATGTGTACGAATGTTTAGAAAAAATAATGTGTTCGCGAAACCGTAGACAGATTAGATAGATAAATTGTAGAGGCTGTTCTGGACGGGACACACTTCGACCATAAGGTCCATTGTGATGCCTAAGGATGTGAGGATGTGAGCGGAGGACAAGGAATTGGTAGGATATGCGGCTGCAGCCAACATTGATAGGAACTATGCCAATACTCATCTGGAATTCGTGAAGGAAACTGCAGAAAACCTTCACAAGCATAGCCGGTTACTTTGTTCTTTTCCATACGCCGACAGTTTAGTCAATTAACCGCCCCCTTTTTTTCTTAATAATTGACAAACTGCCGATGCCGGGATTCGAACCCATAACCTCCCAGTTCCAAGTACACACAACGCCTTTACAAGCGCGGCTACTTGGTTGGTCTCGCGCAACCGTAAGTATTATTCAATCCAATAAAATTTTTAAATAGACATTTTTATTAAGACCGGCAAAAATGTCTCACATAATATTTTGTCGCCGTGTTAACAGATAAAAGGTCGCGAAAATTGGATTTTTGCAAGTATCTCGTTTCCAATCCGTCAATTATTACAAGTAAACTATGTAAAATATGAAAATGGCTATTGTGTAGCCTATATCAAAAAATGTAGGAAACAAATCGTCGTGACTTCTGGTTCAAAATAGTTCTTTAAAAATACTTTCTTTAAAAAAATTATAATATTGATAAGTAATAATGGTAAAACAAAACATCACTCCCTCGAAAATAGTATGCTTATGAAGCATTAAAAATTCCGTAAAATTATATTTTACTGATAACATTTTCACAAATCATTTTATTGATGAGTAATAATTTCCATAATTTATCCGTTCGTTCTGATCCTCTAAACACCACATGGAATTTTGGCTAAGGAATTTTTATATAATACGTACTAATGATATGCAAGCTGAATAGGGATGGGTAATATTTGCAATGGTTTCAATTTAAATTGTAGATGCCATTAAATTTTAAATGTATTTTGGAAAGTCATTTCCATTTTACTTTTATAATAGAAGTATTGATGTGTAGCGGAATCGCAACTAAATTTCAATATAATTTAGTTTACTAGACATCTTTGCATTTTCAACTACATTCACCCTGAGTTACCACGGTAATTGTTATTGTTTGTTACCTTGGTAACTATCAACATAGTTTTTCTGACACATCTTTATTGAATCAATTCGTAGAATATGTGTCAGAATAACTTTGTTGATAGTTACCAGGGTAACAAACAATAATAATTACCGTGGTAACTCAGGGAGAATGTAGTTGAAAATGCAAAGATGTCTAATAAACTAAATTGTTGCAATTAAATTTCAATATTTTTTAGTTTATCAGACATCTTTGCTTTTTAAACTGCATTCTCCCTGAGTTACCACGGTAATTGTTATTGTTTGTTACCTTGGTAACTATCAACATAGTTTTTCTGACACATCTTTATTGAATCATTTCGTAGAATATGTGTCAGAATAACTTTGTTGATAGTTATTCTGACAGGGTAACAAACAATAATAATTACCGTGGTAACTCAGGGAGAATGTAGTTGAAAATGCAAAGATGTCTAATAAACTAAATTGTATTGAAATTTAGTTGCGACTTCACTACAGATGCATTTAGTTATTTTAAAATGATTTAACGATTTAGATAATTTCATTAACTCAAACCGAAATGACGAGTACAATTATTTGATTGTTCTAATTGTCACGCACTGACGACGCCATTTAACTTGTATTGTGGATGTAGTGCGCAAACAATTAGTTCATATTTGGCATGACTCCATATCCCAGAGATAGTTACGATTAGCTAATTCACACTGATGATGACTACATTGTAGTTGAAATATGCATTTATAAAATACAAATAATTGTTCATGGAATTGGGGCAAAAATTGAAATTTAATAACAAATTTTCGTCCAAAAAATGTTCTGATTTGAAAAGGTTTTAACAACGAAAATTAATAATACTAACCTGACTACTTTGGGAAACAGTATCATGACACGGTAAGGGTTTAGCAATAGCAATTTGTACAGGGCCTTTGGGTGCACTCTTTAACACTTGAACAGCTTTATCCAATGATGCACGAGCCAATGGTGTATTATTTACAGCTAATAATCTATCACCGGGGATAAGACGGCCATCAGTTTGTGCAACACCACCAGGAACTAATGAACGTATCACAATTACAGTTTCAGCCGGGTTTACTGGATCCTGAATATAAAATTTTAGTATTAGTAAACATTAATTAACGAAAAATTTAACTATTTGAAAAATACTTGATAATCGAGTATTGAGAATCCAAGTCCACCACGTTCGCCTTTTTGTAATTCAATTATATGGGGTTCATCCGACCATGCCGCTAATCCAGTCACAGGTTCTAATGATCGACTTTTACTTCGACTTCCGCTTAATTCACCAGCCGTAGCCGCTGAGGATGTAAGTGAACTGTCGGATTTGGCTTTTACTAATCGTGATATTTCTGTTGAAGCTATTAAATTTTGTAGACTTCCACCTAATATGCTCTGCAACAAAATGAGTAATTATTCGATTATGGATTTATTAAATTTATTTATATGTAGTAGTCTAAGATCCGAATTAGAAACGACCTTCAACCATCTGTTTAATGGATGAACAGTATTTTATATCAAATTTAGTATGTTAAAAAATATATCGCGAATGGGTTGGCTAAAAAATTTCTGGTCAAACTATGATTAATTAAAAATTGAAAAATCACTTTTTATTAAACAGGGCACTCATGAGTTTAACGAATAAAATTCATACCAACCGAATATACAAACGTTTGGTTGTCTATTTTTTTCCTGGCGTAACTACTGGGTTGGCAGGTTTAAACATGGGTGTGTCGATACTAATTATTTTCACCCATTTATTTAATAAATAAATCTTATATCAAAATAAGCGCTTGTCTGCAAAAAATCTGGTTTTAGTAACGGTTATCGAGTTTTGAAAAGTAAAATTTTGATGCGAATGGAAGCCAAGTCCGAGCCAAATATCCCGTACGACAGAAGAGGACTGTGATATTTGCCCATGTTCTTAATCAGAAAATAAATGGCAATGATAATGATCATTATCATATATTTTCAGGTGAAGAAACTGTAGTTCGAAACTACAGTCAAAATAAAATTATTGTTACGAAAATCTCAAATATTTATTATATTTCATATTCTAATTTTTTGTTCTAAAATTTTTTAGGTAATAGATGGATGAATTCAGTGCACTTGCACTAGTACTTCGACATCAATATGTAGCCAACTTCTATACATATATCGTCCGGTTACTCTTCGTAACAACATTGGCAAAAAAGGTATAGTTTAAGTATTTAAGTATAAAATTTCATGTCCCAAAAAAAATGTAAACTTTGACTCCATATTTTACCCCCTTAATGGTTGATTTTCTAAAAACCCTTAAACACGTATTACATTGTTTTATATTACCAATTTTCATGTTTCTAACTTTAAAAAAAGGGATTCGAATACAAACTATCAAAAGATCATTTCTGAGTGCACCTCCATACTATTTAAGGAACACATTTCTTTAAAATCTTATGTCTCTAATTGCAATAGTTTTGACTTGGTGATGATGACTCAGTCAATCAGTCAGGACATGTAATTTTGTATAGATTTATTAGCTGAGGTTTCAGTTTCAATATATTTGGATATCTTGGTATATTCCAACAAATGCAATAAAGTCTTACCCTTGTAGCAAAAGCCGCTCGATCTTGTGACGTATTAATGATTCGATGTGGTGCTGAGTGTTCAGAATGTCGAGCACATACTAATATTACATTTGGTGGTAAGTTTTTTAAACATCTCACAACTTCTAAATGATTTAGGCCTAATAAACGTGTACCATTCACTTCTAACAGTTCATCACCAGATTCCAATAAACTGTTCAATCCAACCGGACCATCTGGCAATATTGAACGTATATAATGATGTGGACGCACTTCGCGACCATCTTCAACATCCACTGTACCTTCTAAACTAATGCCAAGGCCACCTTTACTATCTTTTATTAAATGTGCTACCTAAAAATAAATAATATCTTATTAGCTTAACTTTATCCCTTATTTCCGCTAAAAAAAATTTCCATTAAATACCATTTCATTAACAAAACGATTAGATACTTTTCAAAAAAGAAAAGAAATTTTCATTGGTTTTAAAGAGGCCGTGTATGGATAGAAAATCGGCCAAGTACGAGGCTGTCCTTGCACAATTAATATTCCATGAAAAAAAAGATAATAAATAGTATTATGTTCAAATAGGAAAATCTATTGTTGAATTATATAGCCCTAATTTCGCTCATACTGTTTTGTGTATATTCGTAAAATCTAGAAAACTTGTACAAATAAATACATAAATTAAAAAAAACTGTTAATGTTAAAATAAACAAATTTTTTGTTAAAGTAGGCAGCCCTCATAACACCTATGTTATCTTATGTATAAACGTAAAAACTAAAAAATTTGTAATAAAAATGTTTGAATTATGTATAACAATCTACATCTGTTTTTTATCGTACATGATTTTTCGAAACGAACCTTTTGGTGATTAGATTGAGGGAGTACAATTTTTAAGCGTTTTTCTCAAAAAATCTTTGAAAAAATGTATTAAATTTTATTGATCTATAAAGGAAAAATCCACTTTATCGTTCAGTTACATAAAATATATGGGGAGTAGTAAAAATATTCGTTACGTAGGAGCTACGTAGGCAGAATACAATCAAGGAATTATCGCGGAGTTTGTAATATTAAGTATTCAAGAATTATGATATTTTTGTAAATATTTTACAAACAAAATGTGGTCAGCAGATTAATTGCAGTATAATTAATTGCACATCCTACCAATCCCTAGCCTACACACAAAATTTCTTGTCCTCCACTCACATCCTCACATCCTTAGGCATCACAAGGAACCTTATGGTCGAAATGTGTCCCGTCCAGGACCGCCTCTACAATCTATCTATCTATCATTAATTGTCTAAAACTGTACTCATGATATTGTATTTTCCTGAGCCTTTTTAAGCCTCTTTTCCTCTTGAAATCTTTTTGTATAAATAACTAAACTTGGCCTTTCAAATATCAAAAGCATATCACATTCCAAATTTGATTCCGATTGAACACAAAAATGTTGCCAAATATCAGGATTATAGCTTGTATATTTGTATATATACAAACTGTATTCCTGAAGACTAGCCATAGTCTTTAAATTTAAAGAACAACTAAGTTGAAACATTGTGTATGTCATCATATAGATATACTTTTTAAAGCGAAACATTTAATGCAGCGGGTTAGACCGTTTGTTACCTGATAACCGCCTGGCGAGATTTTCTCACCACGCGATCAACAAGTTGTTCATAGGTGATATTACACATAAAAATCAGTTTTAAAAACATTCTCAAAGATGGCAGTGCATATATAGGTTCAAAAACTCATTCATGGGTGGCAATACGTACAACAAATCAGGTTTAAAAATACGATACGCATTGAATGTCTGAATGATATTTATTGGTTTTTTAATAAGTTGGGGATTTGTTATAACATAAAGATATATGTTTACAGTACATAAAATACTTGTGTATGTACAAAAATTATTTTTGAAAATTACCAATAGTTACGATGGACCATTGAAGAAATTTTTGCAAGATTACTTAATCGATAGAAAAACGTTCGCTAAAATGCATTTATACACAGTAATTTTAATTACTCTCATATGTTAAAATTTCAGTACAAGAAATATTTCACTTAATGTATACGATCAATGATCGTAAATTAGTTTAGTTTTTAGTTCGCTTGCATCTCACAAAAAAAAAAGTACATTTCTTTCTTTTTTAAATTTAATTATTTTAGAGTCATGTTTATGTACAACGAGAATGAATAAGATAAACATAAAAGGAAAAAAAGAAAAATTAAATTAACCTAATTTAAAAACATTTAGATAAATTGATACTATTTTTTTCTCTTATTGAAAAGAGACGCAAACAACAAACAGGAAACATGATAACATTATACAGAATATAGAAAAAGATCAAAACCTTTTATTTGAATAAAAGACAATTTTATTTTTATACATAAAACTACTAAAAGTAATGGCATTATACTTCTTCAATTTACAGGTAAATATAAAAACAATTTATAAAAATTAAAATATACAAATTTATGAAAGAAATATTAATTGTATATTAAGGACGATCATGCGCTACGCTAGAGTCAAATGAGTACTATCTTTAATAAAATTGATTTAGGCTTTTAAAAAGGTTGTAAAGTATATGAATAATCTTACAACGATTTATAATCTTTAATTGTTTTTTAATTGTCATAAATATTTTAAAAGTATTTATTGTAAAATATCAGTAAATGTAAATTAGAAATTGATTTGACATATCTGACAATAAGCTATGTTTTATTCACAGTGTGTATGTGTATATTATTTTCTGTGCGTTGTTGACAGTTTTCAAAATATGGTGACAAAATCAAACCTAACAAATCAGTTTTTATTTTAGTAAATAATTAATTCAAACGTTTGTCAACACCATTTTTTTCAATGCAATTATATAAACTGTATATTTCAAAGAATATTTATAAACATTATTTATTATGGAGCCTACTTTAATAATAAAGTTATTATAATTTTTAGTACCAAAAAATTCTGTTCTCCATAAGACGCCGTGTTAAAAGTTTGATTTTAAATCGATAATTATTCTTTGAAATGATGGATGACAGGTTTTTAATTTTTGAGAGAGGAAAACTACATAATTGAGCTACAAATTTATATCTACTATCAAGCTTTATGCATGAACGTCCTTAACTGGGTATTTATTTAGTAAGCAAATAATATATACTTCGTTTTGTTGGAGGTAAGTAAACGCCTATTCTTAACTTACGCTGACTACACTCCTGGCTGTCGTTGTGCCAATGTAAGTCACAATCTCAAACTCACACTAAGCTTTTCAAATACGACGAATTAAATATATTTAAAAATTTGTGTAAAGTAATAAAAACCGTACAATTACCATTTATAGGTATTATGTTTGTTGAGAACAATAGTTATAGTTGGAGATATTTATTACACTTGGTACTTCACTGACCTATAAAATTTTAATTGATAAACCGATTTTAAATTTTCTTTTTACAACTCTGTTTTAGTTGTTTTCTTCCAATAAAATGTGCTTATAAAATATATTTAAATTAAGGAACAACGAAGTTAACAACTCAGTAATGAGAATAATTTATGTATAGGTAGTGTTTTTTCACCGTTTAGTAATAAAAGGATACTCAATATGACCTACGATTTAATCATAGGTCATATATATATATATATATATATGACCCGGAATATATAATAAAAACTAGCTTATCTCAAAAGTTTTGATCAATATTAAAAAACAATAACTAAGGACTGTCAGCACAAGTCTTGCACAGTACAACGTAGAGACTACATTGTATTATAAATGTTAAAACACTATAGTTGTTTTACACGATTTGTTCAATTGACAGAGCTGTAATATGTAAGTTTACAATATCGTATTTCACATTTTTGCTTTAACGGTCATGATCTATTTTAAAATATAACAAAAATGAGAAACATAACAAAAGTATACGTCGTACGGTCAAAGCTTCTACAGTTTATCTTACGTAACCGAAATGGAATTTGGACAAACATCGTATTGTTGACGCTTAAGTTTACACAAATAAATATATATGAAAAGCTTAAAGTATTATGATCTTAAATCACGGTGATGATTTTTGCTTTATACGATTAAAAAACAATTATATATAAAAAGGGAACAGCAGACAGCTCCCTCTCCGTATGATGATTTCATCACTATATAGTAAATTTGAATGCATTTAATAAAAGTTAAATTGTGAATTTTCTTTTTATACGTTTTGGAAAAATGCCAAATAAAGTTTGTGTTAAGTATTTTTGAAAACAATCCACCAAATAATTATATGCATATGGTACTTTACAGTCGAATGGAATATATTTTGTTTTGGAGACATTAAACGATAATGAGATTGTTGGAAACATTAAACGATAATGAGATTGTCTCTTTATAATAGTAGTTATTTTCAGAGTTTTCAATACTTTTAACAATCGAATATGACTGATACTTTTCTCCAAGTATATGAATACCCATACAATTATAAATTATGCTATTTGCAATTCATCTGATTTTCGAGCAAAAGGAAATATGAATTATTTTATTTTATACTGATAAGATGGTATTAATTCGACTGAGGCTGACATATTTTATATATTTAAATTTTGTTGGTTATATGGGAGAAATATTTATCTAAGTATATAAAAATCTATATACAGAAAGGGATATAAAATACCCAACTTCGCTTGCTTACCGCGATGGGAAAACTACACAAAACTGTCTTGGACAATTTTCAAAAATTCTATATTTTCAGATTTTCTACACTGGGGAAATAATTTTCAAAATAATTAAATTTATCATGCAAGACCTGCGTAAACTAAGTGAATTTCCTCGTAAATTGGCAATACAAATATCATTTAATAAATAATATCATTTAAATGTATTCTCCCAACAAAAACTTTATTTAATTCTTAATAATTTTTAGGCCTTTGCAATTTTGATATAGTATTTTAAATTATTAAACTGATTTACGTCATTCTTTCCAGAAAATTCATTTAAACACATGATTAAAAAAATACCAAGTAACCATGGTGATTAATTTCTAATATTCAATACCTTGGGTTTTATATTTAAATAGCAAATATTTCTGTAAATATTCGAGAAAATATGGTCAGATAATAAATTGTAGAAAAATTTATTTATAACAACTTTTCAAATTACAAATTTTACCAACTAACTAATATTAAGGGATAATTTCAAGATTTTATGTTTTCCCTCCCTCTAAGCCCCACTTTACCCTCACCCGATTTAACCCGTTACCGAACTTGACCTTTCAAATACAAAAAGTAGGCTATATTCCAAATTTCATTTCGATAAACCTAAAATTACGGCCCCCAGAGTGCGTACAGACTCAAATTTTATGAACACCTATACCGAAATCTATTTTCTTCGATCAATATTTTCAATCGGTACAAAGTCGGAACTGAACTTATAATACCTTTGTATATATTATATTTTATATACCGGGTGTAAAAAATGGCACCCCCATGATATCATACCAGAAAAAACTATACTCTTAGATACAGTGGTTTCGATGCTAATGAGGCTGGATAAGCATGGAACGTAAATAGATTTTAATTACGAAACCACCATTTTGTTAAATTAATTAAAACTGCTCTAAATTATGATGTTTTATATTATAACACTAAAACATATTCCATCGAGTATAATCTTTTTTAAAATAATAACACACATTTGCCTGTAAATTCATGTCACATAAATTTTTTTTTGATGCTAATTAGTTACAATAAAAGGTTCAGTATTTCATATGGTCTAAGATCCGGCATTAGAAAAATCTACCCTCACTCTCACCCAAATCTGCCATTTTTTGAAAATTTCATTACTGTGATATTATAAAATATATTTTATATAATAAATATAATAAATATATAATTGAATTATTTACAGCCTAAATAAAAAAATTTTTAAGTAATAAAATTTTCAAAAAATGTGTTCTACGCAGAGAGAGAGACAATTATATTTGTTCAAGAAACAAACAAAGACACTATATCATATTAATTAATCTTAATAGCCAGCAGGTGGCAGACATTGCACTCATACATTTATAATATTGTTATCTGCCTTTTAAACATTATTTCATTCATTTAACAGATGAGGGTAGATTTTTCTTATGCCGGATCTTAGACCAATACTACAGTTTCCACGTCTTATGTATTATCATCTTGGTGTAATAGTATCTTGTCCACTTATTCGCTCGAGTGGTCTATCGACAACACCGCACGAGTTGCAGATACTATTTTTTTCATAGGCAAACAGTCATATACAGCACGGAAAAGCGGGCACTAAGATAGTACTTTTCCCGCATGAGTAAAAAAAACTTTTTAACAAATCAAACGCATTGTTAGTTAATAGTTTTATATAGGTCAATCGGTCGCAAACATTTTTCGTGAGATTGTTTTTTGTGAGAAAAAAAAAAGTTTATGGACTGAGTACGTTGTGTATTTTAAAATATGTTAGCAATGGCCAAAAGTAATGGCCAAATTGTTAGAAATTGACTATAAATATTTTCAAGTGATTATTATTCAAACTAAGTGAATAAAAGTGGGCTTTTTAATATGAAATTACCACAATTATTAGATACACTTTATTATATTATTATTATTATTATTATATACATTTTATACACAAGTCTTCATAGTCTACATTGTAGACTCTACAATTTAATGGCATAAGTATGTTTAAATGTCGGTGCATTATAATAAAATATTATGTAAGTTTAAAATATGGGTCATAATTTTATTGTGAATTGCCTTGCATTTAGTACAAAACTTTCTATTAAAACCATATATTAAACTTTGTTAGAAACACTATTTAAAATTTAATTTAAAAATATTTTATTTAACAAATGATCTGTATATTGTTTTATTTAAAATGTTTCTATGTACACTAACTTGCCCGCAAAAGTTGATTTCATTTTTTTTTATTTTATAGTTTGTGCCTGATTTATTCGGTTTTTGAAAATAATTTTGGAATAAATGTTGTTACTATATTTCTCATGAAGAAATTTTATCCGAAGCATTTTTTCGAATACCGAATCAATAAGGCACAAGTCGATTTAAAAAAAATTATAAAAATGACATCAAATTTTGTGGTCAATAGTACATATTCTTAAAAATGCGAATCAATCAATTTCGAGGACCGGGTAATAAGAGGTAATAAGTGCAGCTATGCTTTTAACAGAATTAAGGACACAAAATGTGAATTGAAGATCTAATAAACTAATATACAAATATGGAATCCGTCCATTCATTTATTATGGTTGTTATAAATAGATTCTCACAAAACGGGATTGGGAAATCAGGATCCTGAGGAGGAATGAATGAAAATGGGAACGTGTGAGACTTCCTTAAAATCTATCAACAGAGAATAAGAAGAACTGTTTCGTAATCCGGAAATTTTAATTACAGTGAACACGATTAAAAACCAATTAAGTTTAAAAAACTAAAATCCAACTAGAAAAAAATCACTAAAGCAAGTTCATATCCGCCATGTTGGATTTTATATGACGTCACATAACCTACAGCACGTGGAACTCTAAGACGAAGCTAACGACAACTCATTTGTCAAAATATGATAAGTAGTTTAGGAGCTATGCAAAAACAGATGCACATTCTAATATACATAGACTGCTAAACACACAATTCTCCGTAGTCCGGTAAAAAAGGATGACCGAGGTGGTTGGATCAGGACTGTTTATGTCAGAAGAGAGGGTGGTTAAAAAAACTGGTGGTTAAAGAGACGTGAGGCAAGATGAAGCAATAAGTGGCTAAAAGAGGAAGATTTCCACAAGATGCGAAGAAAAAGTTGGAGGAGGCCTATCGAAGATGTTTTTTAAGGACTATGGCATCGAAGACAGTTGATTGGATATTTAAACGAAAGCATATATTTACCTCAATATCTCGTGCACCCTCTTGAGATAAAGTCTATGCAGTTTTTGATATAGATTGGAAATCGAACATCGATTTGGACATTTAAAACAATTATAAGTCATATAATAAATACAAAAAAATATACTTACAATAATATCAATATCTCGACCAAGTATTTCACGCCATATTTCTTGTAACTTCTTGTCCATGGGTGATAGAATTAATGGTTTTATCACAGTATTGTTTGTATGAAAATTAGTGGATGGTGCATCTAAAACTATTTCAATATTATCATCATCAATAATATGATGATGGTGCAACTGTTGTTGATGCAATTGTGTTGCTAGTATTGCATTATTATATTGTTGATTGTTATCAATAAAACAACTCGATGTTATGGTTGTATGCGATTCACCTTCTAATTCAATTTCAGTTACTGAATAACCATCCTGTAACATACAAAACAATATTGTTGGCGGCTATTCCTTGTTTTCAATACTTTATCATGGTATTATTGACAAATATGGGGTCACGAAATATATTCAAGTTTTGTTTCATAAATCAGTATTGTCATAAATTTGATCACATTGTTAAATTCAATTTTATAATGACAAACTAGAAAGAAAAACTGAATTTTATGCTTATTTTATATTTAGGGTATTACTTCAATTAAAGGGTGATAGAGACATGTGGACAGAAGGAAACCCTCCCTATCTCAAAAAAGGAATCGTCAGACGTATACAAAAATGTAGAAGGAACCGGGGCGGAAATCTATGGTGAATCCACGGTCTTTCAAGCAGACATCTACGCCATGCTGGTTTGCGTCCGTGAGAACCTACGTAAAGGCTACATAAACCAGAACGTATGTATTCTCTCGGACAGTCAAGCTCTAAAAGCTTTGCCTGGAACTAAGGTCACCTCAGGGGTAGTTAAGGATTGTCTGGAGGAACTGCTGGGACTGGCAAAACGGAACAATTGCGGAGAGTTACCGGATTCATTACTAGGCATTATCCTCTACGGAAGCATCTGCACACAATGGGACTCCATAATGGGTCCATTGTGTGCAGATTGTGTGGTGAGGAGAAATATTTAAGCTCGGAATGAATATCAGTCAGCTGAGTTTTTGCATAAATTTTTATTTTGAAATTCTAAAGACTGGTAAAAAGCTTCATATACTAGCTTCTTGCAAAAATTCCCTTTTCCTGTATGCGTGATAGACAGACCAAGCAAATTATATCTAATTCATTTCTACGCATCTACACTCAATCTCGAGATATAGTGCGGAGATTAAAAGTGCGCATCCGTTTGTAGGAACAGGTATACATATTTACATCAAAATTTTCATAACCTGAGATTACTCTTATACAGCGAGATATGAACCTGACTGACTGACTGACTGACTGATTTTTCGTAACAAGGTCATTCTATCACTATATTTTAGTCTCCATATTTTTTCAAAACCAGGCACTTATATGTAAAATCGATTCTTAAGGAGTAAACTCCAAAAATTTTCCCGTTCAAATATTTGATAGGTTTCTTGTAACGATGTTTTACTGTATTTGTACGAACTACTTATTGAACTTACCGTAATCACACTGTATTTGGGTAATGAACTAACGGATGGGGACGGTGGCGATGGTGGTTTCAATTGATTTGCACGAATTGCCTGTTGGAGCTGTTCATATTTGGGACCACGCAAATAACGTTCTAAACGTAACTGAACAATTGGACCTGTGTGCCGTAATAATTCGACTGCTTGATGATTGGTAAAACCTTGTAATGATTGGCTACCAACTTGTACAATTCGATCGTTCACTTGCATTTTTCTACACAATGCTGCAGCACTTCCAGCACTGATGCTTTTAATAAATATTCCGGATAATTCTTCTGTAAACGAAAAGAGAAATCAAACATGTAGTCTAGTAAATAAACGCCTTTTTTTGCAAATTCCTTTTCGCCGTCTCAGAAAATTATGAGCAAGGTGTCATTCGATTCGTAATTGTTTTCTAGAATCTAGAATGTTTTTGAAAAAGTCCCGCGTAAAATAATAGGGAATATGCATGCAAATTTTTTTTCACATTTATTTTCAGAATATGAAAATACTGTTAATACTGTAATAATATTTAAAAACGAAATTAAAATCCGACAAATATCAAGGAAGCTATAAGCTTTTAAAGATTATTATCTGTCTCTTTCCTGCAAAAATATTAAAAACGGAGTTTTACGTGTATTTTAAATGGTGAAAGTGTAATATGACGTCACATAACATATCAAGAGGGCAATCACCCTCTTTGTCTAATCGAGAATTTCAATCATTCATATCTCGCTTATTTTTAAAGTTATTTAAAAAGTAATTTTACCATGATATTTGTCAAGTAAACATGCTTCAATTCAAGTGAAAAAAAATTTCATGCATATTCCCTATTATAAACAATTTAGTAAAAAAAAAAAAGGGATTTCGTTTTTTGCAAATATCTTAAAAAATATTATAGATATCGGAAATCGAAAAAAAGATTCTTAAACAGCAGGAAATTTCCTACAAAGAATCTAAACTCCCGGATCTGTACCATTAATATTTATAATTTTAATTTAAAGATGAATATAGGTATTGAAAATGAGTGAATTGGTTCAGCTTGATTCAGACACTAGGGTAGTGATTCTGTAACTCAAACCTGGTGAAAATACTAAATGTGAGCACTTCTCTCGATTCTGTAACTTTCACCATAGTGAAAATGTGAACCATCTCACGTGAGTTTGTTCGACAAGGAATTTCATAACGTATAAGTGAATTCTAAGAGAGAATGGAAAGAAGTAGAGAGAGAGAGAGAAATAATAAGGCTTAAAACAACGAATGGTAATGTCCATGAAGAATAGATAAATATTCTTCATGGTAATGTCAAAGAATGTATATTTGTATTCTTTGGTTATTTATCTATCTCGTTCAAAGTCGGGGTCGGCGCGCATGAAATTTAAAATTATTTGCGTTTGTTTATCAGTGACATTCGTGTTGAAAAATTGAAATATTGAAAAATTAAACAATCAAAGCAAAGCTGTTTATTTTTACACGGCTGCCAATGTCAAACACTACTATATTCATAGTGATAACTACTATATATTATCTATGATCTAAATCATTTCACCCAGTAATTTCGTATTTTCACTACAACCTTACAGAATCTGGCGAGTAAACTCACGTGAGATGAAAATGCGAGATGTGAGCAATCTCACTTAAAATACAGAATCGGGTACTTGAACAAAAACATTGTTTAACCCATTAAATATGAATATTCAGGAAAAAAAAATGCACTTACTGGATACTTCAACAAACAATAATCCGTCGGTAAACAATTTTTATCCCAATTTTTCCATTAACTATGCTTTTGTTAATTAAAAAAATTTTCCAATCTGGATAACCCCGATAGTAAAATAAAAGTCTGGAATTTTTTTTTCTTCTGGGAGCTATTCTGTGAAGGATTTAAAAAAAGATCCCCGTTGGAAAATTTCAAAGTTTTGATTTTTCATTTTGTTATAAACAAACCAAAATTCAAAACATAAATAATGTGGCAATCCACCTTGCTCATAATTTTCTGGGAATGCGAAAAGGAATTTTCAAAACAGGCTTTTGTTTACTAGTCTAACATTCATTCTGAGATCTTAAAGCCAACCGCCAAAAGGCGGATCACAGTTTGGGAAACCGTCGCGTAGTGTGTTTAGCTTACCTTTTTCACAAACATACCCAGCCACAGTTATACCTAGACCATAATCATCCTTATGCAATTGCACATCAAATGTTTCAGTTTCAGGTTGAGGTTGTCCTCGCAAAGCCATGTCCAATGGTAACAACTCCACCGTACTAGCACTAGGTGTACGGCTCGGTGCTGTGGGAATAATTGGAATTGGTCCAATGGGTAAAGGATCTCTAACCACATCCACAATACCAGATAATGGCTAAAATAATAAATAAATATCAGGTTTTTTTTTTTTTTTTGAATTATCAAAAAAACCAATTGGTTGTAAATATTTACATGAATATCCAATTCGGACGATGTCCTAGAATAGATGTACGTATCATCAGGGAAATTTGGTTGGGTTAGTGCATGCGAAAAGGTTTCTGTATAGCCATGCTCAATTAAATGCCGATCAAGTTCTTCTGGATCACCCAATAGTTTTGTGGGTACGATGGGTGCATGGCTGCCAAGTGCCTGTAAAAAAAACAATTTACTTTTATTATTAGAAACACACGTTTTCAATGTACGGCGCTACTGTTTCATTCAATTTATTGTTTTAAAATCTTTTTTGACCTTTTACAGTTGATCATCATTTGTTCATAATTTCCAAAGGTTTACTAGTGTACCATCAATAATATAGAAATAAAGCCTTGGAGATTATCACCTATGAAAGCATCAACACACAATAGGACTCCACAATGAATCCATTATGTGCAGACTGTGGGGCGAGGAGGAAGAAACATCCAATATATTTGGATTCAATATTCAATATATTTGGAGCATCTCACCCCGAATACATAATTCTTCAGGAAAATCTGATCAGCAAGATCTTGGCTATCGTCAAGATATAGGAAAAGTGAACCTTGCCAGGCTGAAGTAGAAGCAAGAGCACAATGGACCATAAGGTCGACGTGCAATGCTTTGCATAATTCAAGATTTATCTATCTATCTATCTATCTATCTATCTATCTATCTATCTTTCAATTAAAGGTTCTTGTGAAGAAAATTAAATTTAATGACAGGTTCTTCAAAATTTTACAGCTTATTATTTCAGTAATAAAGAATATCCTGTCAAAATTTGAAGTTGATTCTGCTTTTAGTTTTTGAGTAAAAAAATATTAAAGTTACGATTTTTAAAAGATTTTTACATAGGTTAAATGGACTCGTCGGTAAAAACATGAATAAAAATATTTATATCTCGACAACCAGATATGCCAGTGTTATGAAAAACTGTCATAATATTTATTAAAGTCTTATAAATACCTGGACCATATTTCAAATTAATCTTGTTTTTTGTTTCTGAGATAATTAAATTTGTAGATCGAAAATCTAGTTTCATTTTTAGTTATATTTATTTTTATCTAGTTTTATTTAGTTTTATCTAGTTTTATCACTTTTTTGAAATACATTTACCCGAAATCTCAATTGTTTTCTTTAATATCTTTTTTTTAGGCCCGTCATACTGGAATTTGATTGGATCAATCTCTTTATTGATATTTCTATTTTCTATTCCGTAGTTTTTTTTTATTCGTCTTATTTTATTCCAAGTAAAAATTATCAAAATATGTCAAAATATGTGTAGAAATATGGGTTTCTCCATAAGAGCAATGCATTTAAACTCGAACTTTAACATTAAATAATTAATTCAAGTCCCCCGTAACCCCTCTTGAAACTTTTAGAATTGAGTTATAGGCACTTCAACTACATATAAACAAAAAAACAAGCCTTAATCTTTTTGAAGCTTCAGTGCTCGTACATCCTTAATAATTAATCATTAAAAATTGGAACTTTAACATGTTGTGAATAGCAAATGTTAAATGAACGCATACATTTTCGATAATGTTGCTCCACCTTCTATAGATTAAAAAGTAAAAAACTTCTACTTTTATAAATTAAATCTCGTACATTACGTTAAAATTTAAAAAAAATAGTCTGGCGAAGAGTTTTGTAAATATCTTAATTAAAAAGATAAAAAAGTTAACGAAAATTTTCGTCAAAATAATGGTCAAAAAACGATTATTTATTATTTTTAGTAATTATATAATTACATAAATCCGATTATTAGTGATGTTAGATGCTATCTAAATTTATATAATTAATTTACTGAATAAAATTTTTAATTTCTGTTAAAAAGAGTGTTTCTGTTTATTATGAAATATACTCTACTGTCCGGTCAACCTTAAATTCAGTTAATTAAATTCTAGTAACGTCATAAACAACATGTCGTTGTAATTCACATAAAAATAAATATTGTTGTTAAATCATGATGGATTATTTCTCTTTTTATATTTTCTGACTTTACTGGAGGTTTTTTTTTTTTTAATTAATAATATTTTATTAAAAATCGTACAAGTGTGAAATGGTTTTCAAGGGTACGTAAACCGTATTATAAATACGGTTCGACAACCAAAAAAATTCGTTACGCAGGAGCTACGTCAACTTCGCTCTCTAGCAGTCATAATTTTAATCGCATCAAAATAATGCCGGTATCTGATATGATTTTGCTATTTGCAAGGCCTATTTTATTAATAAATGGCATAGGTCAAAGAGGAAACGGGGGCATAGACAGAGAAGAAAACACAAAATATAAAATTTCTCTCTAAATATTAGAACAATCGAAATCAAAATGTATATATAGTAAAGTTGTAGAAAATCATGTTTACTACAAATCATTACCCTACTGTTTTTTCTAAAACTCAAATGTGTACAAAAATGGATTTGACAGCATTTAACCTTGCTGCCCTTAGGTTTTTTGTATGTAGGAAAATATCGATTCATTCCAGATTCACTAACATTGAAATTGTACTTTTTTAATGATTTCAAAGTGCTTAAAATACTTATCACAAATGTGACACCAGCTCTTAGGCTAAAAGTTTCATTTTGGTTGCAAACTGGTTGTAGATTGAAACTGGTTTGTAACCATAGTCGTAACACAGTTTCAACCTTGAGACGTTTTCCATACCAAAGGCATTGTGCCATATTGAATTTAGAACGATATTAGATATACTCTGGGGTGGATTAAGACTAGATTGACTATCGAAAATAAAAATGACTTCTGTTCATAAAAAATAATAAAAAAATAAAATAAATTGTCTGAACATGTTTTACTTGTAGCGGTATCACTTCTTCATTAAATTATTATTATAATTTTGTTCATCATTTTTATCTGTTGCATAACAACTATAACTTCCCTCTATTATCACGGTTGTTTTGAATGTTAACAACCATGGTAATTTACAAATTAAAATTATAACATTTCATAAATCAAATCAATAAAGATCAATTATATCTTTTATACATATTTATTACTTATTTAAATAATAATAATTTAGCTATCTTCTACCTTTACATACTAAACTATAAAAAGCTTTTGTTTTTATTAATTTGGATTTAAAATAGTCATAAAAACACAAAATTAAACATTTATTCTTTAAATCATGCTACACTAAATCTTCAAAACATTTGAATTGTTTAATCTTGTCCAGCTCGTCTAAGAGCCACTCCTTGAGTTTATCTTTGCCAAGTTTGTCATTCTTACAATAAAATATTAAACCATTTTTGGAATCGTATATCAGTCCTACAAAAAAAGTATTATCAATTCTAAATGAAATACTAAATTCGTTACGCAAGAGCTACGTCAACTTAACGAATTTCTTCCGAATAAATACAAAATATAAAGAATAAATTTCAATCCGATCAAAATGTATTTTCAAATGTATTTGTATCAAAATGAAATTTTTTATCTGATATTCTTTTGATACTTGAAAGAGTTAGTACGTTAATGAGTATTAAGGGAAAAAGGAAGCCAAGAGAAAACGGAAAACGCAAAATATAGAATATCTCTCTTAATATTCGAAAAAACAAAAAATGTAAAAGTAGTAAAGTTGTAGAAAATCAACTTTACTACGATTTATTACCCGGTCATTTTTTTCTAAATATATACACAATGATATTCAGTATTTTCATTTTCCATTTTGAATCGTAAATATTTCTATAAATATTTGAAGTTTCTATTAAAAAAACATTTTTAAAAACAAGCTTTTTATAGTAAAACTAATTTTCTACAACTTTACTTCTTATGTGTTTTTCGATTTTTTCAATATTAAGAGAGATATATCAAATTTTGTGTTTCCCCCACCCTCTAAACCCCCTTTACCCCTGTCAATTCTTGTCATGCTTAAAAAATTGCCCGAAAAAATTAGTTGGGTTTGACCTTGACGATGGACTACAAGGTTATTTGAAGTTCTGCTTACATAACCTTTCAGAAATGCTTATCTTAAAAAATTCATTTTTTAAAACGACTATAAAAAGGTTAATTATTAACCACCAGTAAAATGATAAATTTAAAAAAAAAAACCTAACGCAATAATATGAAACATAAGTTAATTCTCATTACCTCCACCAAAACTATATATGAAAAAAAACTTTTCCTTTTACATCATCTTGGAAAAGAGCTGACAATCTTCAAACGACTGAATAGATTTTTATAGCTAAGAACCGCCGCAAGTGAACCAGCTATATGATAAAAAACACCGCATTCAAATCGGTCATCTTTCTTATTGTGTTCTGGCTTAAAAATAGGCTTTGTTAGCCAGTTTGAATGAACTTTTTTCCTCAGCTATTCGATTCTGTCAAAAAAATATCGGTTTCCATTTGAAAAACGAAAGTTGATCCTCAAATAACCTTGAAGGCCGTGGTTAAAATATAAATCAAGATCATCGTAGGATGTCTCTTCCCGAACAAATTTACTTCTATTCGGGATATTTTTTCCGAAAATTCTTCCTTGTTGAAATATTTAGGTGCATTGTTTAAAATGAGAGAGCATCCTGTATACAGGGTGTTCCGAAATCCATTCAAGAAAACTATACCACGGTTTAGAGTTGCAAAAAACAAACAAAAAAGTTTGATAAAGTTTTTCGATTTGACGCTTATTTTTTAAGATTTCAATCAAGTACAATCAATTAAACATTGATAATTTCAACCAATCATACAGAGCGCATAGTGTAAGGAGGTGTAGCCTCACAGGAGAGCGTGGCGCTTTACTTTTTAAAGGCTCGTAGACAGTAAGAAACCCCTTTTCCTTACACTATGCGCATTGTGATTGGTTGAATTTATCAATGTGTAATTGATTGTATTTAATTGATACCTTAAAAAAAAGCATCAAAACGGAAAACTTTATTAAACTTTTTTGTTTGTATTTTGCAGCGCTACACCGTGTTATAGTTTTCTTTAATGAATTTCAAAACACCTGTATATTATGGACGTTAGAATTAATTTTTGCAAAATTTTGCCATGGGTACACCACTTTCTTTGTAGAGGAAATTCGATAAAAATCAATAAATTTATTTCAATAAAGATTAGATGAAACTTTTATTAAACGAAATAAATCATCACATTAAAATTAACATAAAACACAACACACGTTTACTTAGATATTTTTTTTTTGAAAACCGACATTTTTATATATCAAAGAATTGTCTACTCGTTTCATTTGCTATTCTTTCTTCACTATCTCTAAACTCTTGCCAAATTTTACGAGCCTCTTCAGCTGTCATTTTATTTTGTTCAGCTTTTTCAGCTTGTTTTTCTGCTTTTGTAAGATGTTTTTTATTTTTTTTACCTTTGGTACTTTCTTCATTATTTTTATTATTATTATTTGTGGTAGTGTTATCATGATCAGTCGTCGAACGTTTTTGAGATCGATTACATTTCATCTTTGCTTTATAATTATGTTGATCGGGTATTTTTCGTATTTTCGATGGTCGATTACGTCGACATTTACAACAACATTGTCTACGCACATGTTTCGTATTATCAATATCAAGGGATTCAATAGAATTTTGATGGGAAGCCATTGATTTGAAAACTTTGAAATAATTTTGAAATTTAAATTAACTAATTTTAAATTTAGGTATAGAAAAATTATATCATGAATAAATTTCTTATTTATAATAGTAACCATAATTGAAAATAGTAACCATAGAATCCGGTTGGTCGACTGTTTATTTATAGGTTACTTATCCAGGAAATCATTATTTTGTTAAGCCTGGCTCACACGATGCTGGTTCGCTCTCTGGATTACTTGCGGGGTGCTGTGATGGCAACTATGATAGAAGATGTAATGGAAAATGACGCCACTGCTGGCTCTGTTGCATGGGCGCTTACTAGAATTCGACGATAGTATGTCCCATTTTCCGTACTTTTCCTCTGCTAGTTTTTCATGTTAACCAATTAGAACGTCTTATTTAGTCACATGGGCTTGTTTTATCAGTAGCGTTCTTTTGTGATTTTTATATTATTATTGAAGTGATTTTAAAAAAAAGTTAATTTCATCATTAGTGAATTTTTTTTAAAATGATTTATAATAAATAATATAAAAAATCAAGAACTTAAATAAAACCAATCAATTTATGGATTTAAGACCCATTACTAATCGTCTACGACGAATCACTTCTGCTATAACCGTGTCCATTTTTCCAAACCATCACTTTGCACGCATCAGAGCCATCTACCGGCCTAATGCCAACAATGCATCGTGTGAAGCAAACAATGCATAGAAGCCATCGCAACGACCATCACGACAGCAAGCTTGGGACCCAGCTACAAAACGGAGCAAGCAATCCAGCAGCCAAACCAGCATCGTGTGAGCTAGGCTTTACAAAATTTATCAAAATAGTAAAATAGATAGTTCACACAGTGGCTAAAATGTAGAAGTATTTTTACGTCGATGGGAATATATTATATTGCACGAGCCGGCCCATGAGTATTGAAAACCATTTGGAAGCAATTGTTTTGTCAGAATACTTTTAAAATATACTAAATATTATAGAAATGCAGTTTTGCCATATGGTGTGCATTGTGGTCCCAAATTTTTAAACTAATTTTTCCTTTGCCAACCCGAATGACCGAATATTTTGATCCGAATAGAATTTTTTTTTGTATTTTGCGTTATTTTAAACAAAAAAGGTAAATTGTCAATTTTTCGTAAACTTGACCGTTTTTGAGTTATAAACAATGTAATGTTTGAAGTAATGTTTGAATTTCCTGAAAGGAAATAGGTCTCGTGCCGACTTCATCTAGCAGTGTGATCACTCTAGCAGTCACAATTTTAATCCGATTAGAATGAAATTGGCTATATGACGTGCTTTTGGCATTTTAACGGTCAAGTTTTTTAATGGACAAAATCCAACGAGGGGAAAGGGTGGTTTAATAGATAGGGAAAACACAAAATTTGGCATATCTTCCTTACTATTCGAAAAATCTAAAAATTTATAAGGAGTAAAGTTGTAGGTACTTAGTTTTACTATAATTTTGTATCCTATCATTTTTTCTGTTACACTAATATTTACAGAAATATGAACAGTGTAAGATTGTATATAAAATTCTTAATATCACTGTTCACATTAGAATTTGAGAACAATGATCGAGTAATGAAGTGTAGCAAACTCGATTTTCTACAACTTTACTCCTTAAACATTTTCGATTGTTGTAATATTAGGAGGGATACTTTATATTTTGTGTTTTTCTTCTTTCTCTTTGCCCCCCCCCCTTTCTCCTTTGACCTATGCCATTTATTCATAAAACTAGCCATGCAAATACTAAAATCATATCAGACACGACATTTTATTTTGATAAGACTAAAATTGTGACCGCTAAAAAGTGATTTGTGTATTCTAAGAAAATTTGCTAAGTTGAAGCAGCTTCTGTGTAACGAATTTTTTTGTATATGGAACCCTAAAAAACCGTAAAATGGGCAAAAAATCATATCAAATTTAATTAATATAAAATGGTAGTTAGTATACCTGTAGTATATTAATAATAATTTTAACAACAAAAACAACGCAAAGTTAATAAAACATAAAAAAAGATAAATTATCGTCTGGATATAATTTTTTAATTTAATTTAATGTTGATACTATTCTTTATAATGTAAAAGCAATTATAAAAATTGACTATTTAAAGCTTTTTTTTTTATATGTAGGGTTTTTTAAGCTTTAAAAAATATACAAAATACCTTAATCAAATAAGGATTCTCTCTTGGAATGAAAGCAATTTTTTAAAGTGATTTTTCGGGTCTAAGAAATTATGAATTCGTCTCAAACTTTTAATAGCATGAAAGTACAACTCTTACAGAAAAAAATAAGCCCCAGAATATTTTTCTACGACCTCCCGTTGGGAAACAATGGCCAATTTTGTTTCTTAAGATCTACCTTTGTTGTAAATTTCAAATAAAAATACTCAAATTTGAAAAAGGTTATGGTAAAAACAAGAAATGGCATTTTTCGACGGTTTTTTCGAGATATCTCGAAAAATTATGTATCGATTCGAACTCAAAAAATTTCAATCGAAAGCTCTTTTTATTACCTACAACTTTCTTTTTTATTTTTTTTCGATTGGAGTTGTAGTTTTTGTTTGAATTTACAAAAAATTTTGTTGGTTAACTTCGCCATTTCGGATCGAGTTACTTCACACAGGTACTTTTCTTAGAATTGTTTTGCCTACACGATAGTATTTATTATTTTTGGGTAGGAGTTTTAGGGTAGCTGTTTATATATTGGACTATTTATACGACTTTTCAAAAATTGTCTAAACATTTGTTCAACTAATTTTATGCCAAAAGCATAGTTTTTTACAGAGGCTTGTGTTTTTTTGTTTTTTTGATACCCCAAATAATGATATACCTCATTGGGAAGTTGCATAAATGAACTTATCAGGTTTTTGTAATGCTTTTTGAATGTGTGCCTATTTAATTACACTGCGCCCGATTCAGCAGTCAAACGTATTGGGTTTGACGGTTGGTTAAATTCAAAGTTGGTTTATAAATGATTTTTATTCAAATTTATGCATGTTATAAAAACTTCAAATAAATCGATTATCTTTAAAATATTTGTTAATGATTGTCTATAAATTAAAAAAAGATATTTTTCACATTTCATTCTCACATACATTTATTTAATTACATAAAGAATGGTGATATGTTTTTTTCCAATTTTCATATTTCGAAAGAATGCTTATATTGTTTCATATGCATTCTTTTGAAAAGCTAATGAAAAGAATATTTGAAAAATATATAGAGGAGCTTAACTAGCTACTATTCAAAGGGCATTGTCTACATTCAAACATTTTATAATAGTAAATTTAATTAGAAATCAATCGTTATTGATATAAAGATTATCAAAGATAATGAGAATTCTAGATATAATGGTTTTATAGGATGATTGACGAAACACGATGATTAATTGACAGAATGATTACTTAAATATTGACAAATCAATCAAAAAGTAAAAATAACAAGTAATGTAACAACTAACTGAGTTAATTGTTTGAATACCCAGTATATACTGAGTTTATGAAGAAATTTTTCAAACAAAAGTAGTTCATTTTAAAAAGATGAAGATAATTTGTTATTAAATTTTTGTTATATCTCACAAGGTTTCAAAGATAGGCAGTTTTGCCCATTTTGAATCATGGTTCGGTTTTGCCAATTAACGAACATGACCATACTTTTGCTCTTCGTTCTTGAGTTATCGTGTCCACGACCAGACGGACAAGCGGAACTGGCCGCATAAGGCTATTTTATCAACAAATTTTATGTCAAGGATTAATATTTTCAAGCGTTACAATGTCGGGACTAAACTTAATATACCTTGTATATTTATATATACTGGGGATAACAAGTAAGTGACTCATTAAAATTAAACAACTTTTGTATGAATCTTTTTTTCACAAACTAAATAGTTTTGTCACAACTCTTAAAAAAAAATTACTCTTGATTACAAAAACAAAATTATATGTATTTCGCATCTTTTACACTACAATGGACCTTATGGACGAAGTGTAGCCCGCCCAGGGCAGCCTCTACAATCTATCTATCTTTTACCCTACTTTTATATGTATTTGTACTATGACCATTACAAATTGAAGTTAATTTTAAAGTTACATTTCAAATTTTTGCCCCTATTCCTAGAACATTTGTTTGTATTTTATAAATACATATTTCGACTATAATGTAGTCATCATCAGTATAAATTAGCTAATCGTAACTATCTCTGGGATATGGATTCAGATATATGTTGCTTGTTGCTAATTTGGTTCGTGTCTCACTGAATAGGGATAGGGGCAAAAATTTAAAATGTAATTTCAAAAACCTAGAGTTCTCTTTGATTATTTTAATAATCTCAATCAATTTTAAAAATTTCGTAGCTTAAGCTGGAATTCTGACAAAACTATTTAGTTTGTGAAAAAAAGAGTCATACAAAAGTTGTTTAATTTTAATGAGTCACTTACTTGTTATACCCAGTATATGTAAATATACATATTTACATATATATATATATATATATATATATATACATACATGTTTATTATATATATATATATATATATATATATATATATATATATATATATATATATATATATATATATACATATAATAAACATCACAAATAATATAGTAAAAAGTCAGAGTTAAATAGATTATAATCAGAACTAAAGTAGATTACCAACACATTAAATAGCATATAAACAACCACAAGTTTATTATAAAATTCACTATAAAGAATTAAATTAAATTAAAACGATCTTCAAATCTGTCGTAAATTTTGATTTAGCAATAAAATGTATAATTAATATCCATGTGATCTTTTAATATTTCAGGATTATAACTATTTTTATCTCCGTATATTTAGATTTAGTTTTTTTGTTTTTCTAAACGTAGCGTCTATTTGTCCTTCATTATTAGTATTGTTCTTTTGCGGCTATTATATAGCGGAGGTATTTACCATTTACTTAAATTGAAATTGAAGTGATATATCTAAACATTGATCTAAACTTTTTTGAGATCAATACTTGATCAGAAATCATATATATTTTGGTGAGAATCTTACCCACAAGCTCTGGATTTCGGAAACAGTGCTACACTAACTTACCCACAAGATTCTATTCTTGATACACAATTAGTATTAAAAACTATAGGCTAGATGGCGGCCCAATTCAACATAGTAATCGAACGAGAATTTCATTGCCACTGACCCATAAACCAGTATAGTGTGATCATATTTGAATGCCATTTGCATTTCGATTAATGGATTTATTAATGCAGGTTGTAAGTAGATTTATTAGTAGTTTTTTCTTTGACTATTTATTGTTTTTGTAAACTTAGCGTCTCTCCGTTCATTTTGAGTAAGGCTACCTGACAGTTTATACTAACGGAGATAACTGTTTGATTTTTGTCGAAAACAAAAAATGATGACTTTTATAAGTTATAAAAGTCATCTAGTACTTTTATAAGTTATTTAATTTTGAAATATTTTGCGTAGAAGGCGCTAACAGAATAATAAATGTGCTGCCATCTATTATCAGATACGTATATTATTATGTTACGAAAAGATATTTAATTTTGAAATATTCTGCTTAGATGGCGCTAACATTAATTCATTTATAAAAATTTCAATTTCAATTTTTTAATAGTCAAAATACAAATTTACATATATCTAACTTATAAATAACGATTTTTAGTGTGCTAGTATAGTTTATAGTTACTAAGGAAATGACAACAAAATTTTAATTATATAACTATATAGTTATTTTTTAGAAGCTAACATTTAATATACAATTCAAAATATTATTTTAATTTTTATAAACAATTTATTTTAATTTTTTTTTCTTCTTCAAATAAATTAATGACCCACGAGAAAGGAAAATTTAATGTAATATCAATCGGAAAAGATATTGTAAAACATCATAAATTCAAATTGAATATCATAACGTATAAAGTGTGAGCTTGTACAAAAAAAACATAACGTTATTAATTTCATTCGTGGCTTCAAATGAAATCGATTCTTAAAGAGTAAACTCCACAAAAGGAACAAGAATTTCAATGACAACAATACACTTAGATGTACTCCCTTTCAATAGGTTTTTTGTAAGTATTATAATTTTGTTCTATTTTTAAGGGGCTGCGGGCACTTTGTATTTTGTTACAGGGAACAATCGAACTGATTACTCATTTTTCTTTGTAATTTACTTCAATTATAGTGTAAAAATTTGGTATTATGAATTAAATAAAACAGATTATACGTATAAATAACGTCAAAAGTCGTGCTATCATTTAAAAATTTTATAATTGGTTCGTGCCTTATTTATTCGTATTTCGGAAAAATGTTTCGAATAAAAGTTGTTAGTATAGTTATGAATAAATAAAGCACAAATCAATTATCAAATTTTGGAATCATAGCTCGACTTTTGATACCATTTGTACAATAGTCAAAAAAAAGAATCTTAAAATGTTTACTAAAGATTATTAAAATTTTTTTTTTGAAATTATATTTCAAATTTTGCCCCTATTCCTAGAACATTTGTTTGTAAATACGTATTTCGACTACAATGTAGTTATCATCAGTATGAATTAGCTAATCGTAACTATCTCTGGGATATGGATTCAGAGATATGTTGCTTGTTGCTAACTTGGTGCGTGTCTCACAATGATATTAAAAAAATCTGTCCTTTTATACGATTTGGCTGAGGGTATAATCTGACTTGAGGATTATTTGAGTTGCCTGACTGTTGGATTAGGTGTGTGGAAAGCCCCTCCTATTTATTGGCGGTATTCTTTGGTGACTATGCGGCGTTTGTTTTGTCACTAAAGTGAGTGTATCTACGTTAACCTTGACTTTCAGGTATTGGATTTTTATTTTTGAAAATGGTTTAATTTTATTAAATCAGAATTTGGAATTGGGCCATTGTCTAAATTCATTATCTGTTTTCTCAATTTGTATATGTAGATGCTTTCGTATGCATCTAATTCTGTGGGGTTTTGTACCGATTTAAGTAGTTTTAGATTCGATTTATCAATTTTATGGTTGTTCTCAATAACGTGCGCCGCTTTACACGATTTTTCGGTTCTCCCAAATTTCACATGAGACAGATGTTTTTTGATTCGAATTACCGATTTGGATGTTTTTTTCAAAGCATTTATATAGAGGTTGTGTGGCGTTTATAGGACATTTACGTTTTATTAATAGTTTTTTGTGGTACTCGACTGACTATACGATTTATAATATTTATGAAGAATATATTTATGTATTGTAGTAATATAATAAAACTAACCAGTAGAGAGTTTAAGATTATTTTCACAAAATATTAATGTTATCCTATATAATTATATAACAAAATACCAACCATACATATAGATCCGTAATCTAATAATTAGCTCACGTAATTTCATAAATGAAATAGAATTAGTTCCATATTTTAATACCAATTATTTATAAAATATTTTCATGTCTACAGGTTGATTGATTAATATTATTATACAGTTTAATGTATTTCACAAACTATATCAGCTGATCGGGTACCCGCGCGAAAATAACTATATAAAAAATTATATGTGTAAGAAAAATATGTTACTTCTGCGCGTTGCTGAAAACAGCTGTCCGTTGTCGTCAGTGTTCCCATTCGTCACATAACACATCATTGGTACTCAGAGGATGTCAACTGAACCATAAAAATAACCTTGTGCTGCGGACATTGAAAAAATGCACTTTTTAATGCATATTTGATCAAAAAACTTAACAACCCGATGATCATTCTCCCAAAATTTTAAGGAAAATTTTTGTAAGGAATTGAGGAAAGTATGTGTATAATTTCAGAACACCGTAACTATATTGAGAAAGTTCGAAGTAAAAACAGTCGGAATCGTGCTTTTTTTTCATCATGTTCATGAAGATGCATGTTAAATTTCTCCAACTTACATAACGATTTTCTCAAAAACGCCATGGTGATAAATTCTCAAAAAAATTCAGCTAATTTCTGAGGATTCATTTTACTTATATTGTGAATTTCGTGAAGTTCCTGACAACCTAATAATATTTTGGAAATACCTAAATCTCTGTGTATGTAGTGCTTTTGAATGACAGGAAATGAAATAATTCTGTTATTCTAAAAGTAAAAAAAAAACATAGTAATATATAAGTTCAACTTTACACTTTCACTAATTTTCGCAAACTTTCAGAACAAGATTCTGAAAGACTTTCGGAACAATGTTCAATCATTTTACACAGCGCTACAAAATGATCAGTTAATGAATTGAAGTAAAGTTTATTTTCTACAACTATACATCTTATATATTTTCCGCTTCTTCGTATATCTAGAGAGATATTCAATACTTTGTGTTTTCGTTTTTCTCTAAGCCCCCCCCCCCCCCCTTTACTTTACCAATTCTACTCATTAACGTACATGGCCCTTAAACATCAAAAACATATTCGATTTTCCAAAACACGTCGTAAATGTGGCACAAATTTTGTATTTACACCAGACATATTTGATGCCTGAAAAAAAGTTTCAAACAAGAGTTGTTTGTTTTTATGAGATAAAAATTTGTTTGGAGCTTTGAAGTTTGGCCTCATTCTAGTAATCGTCGAATCGATTTGAAAATTTGAAAAATGCTTTTAAGATGACAATAATATAATTTTATGTATCATGTACACTCCTTATCATTAAAATTGAACCGGTAAATTACATTCTAAGCGTCTATAGTACTAAATATTATATAACCTAGTAACACTTGAATGTTTCAACTGATTCTATTTTTATTAACGGGAGTGTAGATACACTATACATAAAATTCGAAAATAGTCTCAGAAAAAGGAGTGTAGATACACTATACATAAAATTCGAAAATAGTCTCAGAAAAAAGAAATTTGGTGGAAGCATTGATAAATATTTGGAAGTACTGGAAGCGTTGGAAAATTAAACTAATTTTTTTTTCCATTAAATAAAAATAATTAAAATAAAACTTTATAAAAACATTGTTTGTATCAGAAAAAAGTTTCGGAATTCCTGCTATAGATAATAAAAACTACACAAAGTTTTGTATTTTGTTCTTACAGTTTTTATAATATTGCAATAAAAGTAAAATCAAAATTTGTTTGATATTTCTTTGAATACTCTCCGTATGTTAAATCATAAAAATTACAAGATGCAGCAGCATAAAAAATTTGTAATAAAAGACTTGAAACAAACTTTTTTAATAATAATTAGTCCTTATATATATATATATATATATATATATATATATATATATATATATACATACATATATATATATATATATATATATATATGTATGTATATATATATATATATATATATATATATATATATATATATATATATATATATATATATATATATATATATATATATATATGTATATATATATATATATACATACATATATATATATATATATATATATATATATATATATATATATATATATATATATATATATGAAAAATATACATACGAAAAAAAAACAATCTAAACTTCAAACAAAACTTCAATGCAATCTTTTTAATTATATATTTATGAAATGTTATAGTTTAGAATAGAAGTGAAAAGCTCGTACTTATTTACTTTTTAAACTTTAAACTCTTTTATTTCTTTTCTCTATATTTTTATATTTTCAGGCTATTAAATGTTATAAATATTCAATACGCTTCGCAACTGGTTATTCGATTCACAAAAAAGCAAGATATCGATCGATAAAAAACAAAATTAATTAATACGTCGAATTTATTGTTAATAATATCAATCGAAATGTAAGAGACCATTTATTCAGAATGTTATTATTTTCAGTTTTCTTTACAGTTTTTTTAAGATACAGAGCATTCTCGATTAACCGGATATCGATAATTGAAAACACGGATAATCAAAATTAACAATTTATACCAAAGTTAAATATACAATTGTTATTCATTCGATAGGAACTATTGTATTTAATATATTACCGGCCAAACAACCGAGCAGTCTAACGCGCTCTGGGTGATTATGGGTTCGAATCCCAACATCGGCAGTTTCTCCATTATTAAAAAAAAAGATGGGCGGTTAATTGACTAAACAGTCGGCGTATGGACAAGAACGAAGTAACCGGCTATGCTTGTGAAGGTTTTCTGCAGTTTCATTCACGAGCTCCAGATGAATATCGGCTTTGTTCCTACCATAGTCGGCTGCATCCGGACAACCTACCAATCCCTAGTCTATACACAAAAATTCCTGCACTCCACTTACATCCTCACATCCTTAGGCATCACAATGGACCTTATGGTCGAAGTGTGTCCCGCCCAGAACAGCCGCTACAATCGATCTATCTATCTAATATATAAAACTGTACAAAAAAATATAAAACATATATAAAATATATAAAATCGCCAAGAAGGTTTTGTTTTAAAATTCGAACGCACCATCTCACTGTTTATTTTATATGTAGGTCAAATCTAATTTAAAACAAAATTGTGTTATGTATGGATAATTGAGACGAGATATCAGTCATATCACAGCTTCAAACACTGATCGAGAAAACACCACTTCCTAAAGTTGACTTTGGGGCCTGTTAATTTTCATAATTCTGAAATAACTTGAAAAATTTTTTCCAGATTTTTGAATTTCGTGAAATTGTCACCAAATTACCGACGAGTAACATATCCTGCGCCAATATAAGAGTAATTTTAATAAGAGTAAGGTAACAGGAATAAATGTGAATGAAAGAAATTTTAACAAGAGAAATTTCAATATAATTTAAAATTTTTTATATTTTACATTTAGTATATTTTAAGTTAGTTAATTTTCTATTCATTTTTATTTTTGTCTATCGATTTCGACTTTCTATCTATTTCTAATTGTCAAAGAGTAAATTACGATTTACTAATTTATACTTATGATGACTACATTGTAGTCGAAATACGTATTTATAATACAAAACAAACTGATCTAGGTAAAGGGGGCGAATTTGAAATTATATTTATCTTCTGAAGTATTTGTTTATTAATTATTAGAAAGCAAAATGTCTCTGTGTAAATAAAATACTATCGAGAATAACAGAAAAAATACAAAGAAATTTTTTAGCCATTGTCTATTAAGACGTGCGAATACCGGAACACAAAAATAAAATAATAAAAAAATAAAATACCCGCCTAGTAACAAAACATAAAAAAAAAGCATTTACTATTTTACAATCCTTTTTGTTTTATATAGAATGTAGGTAATCCCAGGGTGTAGAAGAAAGCTCTCGCGTAAATACCTACAACCGTACTCTATACAAGTTGACATGAAATAAAAATGATATTTATGGTATGTGTATGAACATTGAAACAATTTAACTGCTATAGAATACAAGAACCTTATAATAGGGAATATGCATGAAAATTTTTTTTCACTTGAATTGAAGCATGTTTACTTGACAAATATCAAGGTAGAATTACTTTTTAAATAACTTTAAAAATAAGCGAGATATGAATGATTGAAATTCTCGATTAGATAAAGAGGGTGATAGCCCTCTTGATATGTTATGTGGCGTCATATTACACTTTCACCATTTAAAATACACGTAAAACTCTGTTTTTAGTATTTTTGCAAGAAAGCGACAGATAATAATCTTTAAAAGCTTAAAGCTTCCTTGATATTTGTCGGATTTTAATTTCGTTTTTAAATATTATTACAGTATTAACAGTATTTTCATATTCTGAAAATAAATGTGAAAAAAAATTTGCATGCATATTCCCTATTATTGAATACGAAGTGAAAAATAGATAGATAGATATATTATAGAGGCTGCTCTGGACGGGCTACACTTCGACCATAAGATCCATTGTGATGCCTAAGGATGTGAGGATGTGAGTGGAGTGGAAGGAAGTTTTGTGTATAGACTAGGAATTGGTAGGATATGCGGCTGCAACCGACTATGATAAGAACTATGCCGATATTCATATGGAGTTCGTGAAGGAAACTACAGAAAACCTTCTCAAGCATAGCCGGTTACTTCGTTCTTGTCCATACGCCGACAGTAGAGCCAATTAACCGCCCTTTTTTTTTCTTAATAATTGACAAACTGCTGATGTCGGGATTCAAACCCATTACCTCTCAGTTTTCAAGTAGGCATACTGCGCAGACATAACGCCTTAGACCACTCGGCCACTTGGACTGGTTGCAAATGATTAAATAGAATACTTAATTAAATATTGATAAGAAAAAATAAACTCGTCAACCAGGAATCGAACCTCAACCCTGTAGTCCAGCTATCTAGTCCAGCGTGCTTACCGCTACACCAAAGACGATTCAGACGTAACAGCCAACTTTTCATGTCATTGACAGTATTTCTTTTGTTATCAAATATCAACATTATTATTCATACATTTATAATTTGAGTATATTTAAGCGTCACAATACAATGCTTTAGAATTCAATGCTGAAGGAAAAACTTTGGTTCAATTAAATAAGTGGTTTAGTTTGTCAGTTATCACGCCCGCCAATTTATAAAAATCGTAAAAATAAAAACTGGAGAAAACGCGTTTCAAAGTTTCAATAGAAAAAAATATCAATTTTTAGCTACTTACGCTGACAACCTGCTAATTAGCTCTTCTTCGTCCATATTATAGTCCTTGTAAACATATTCTTAGTTTATCTATCAACTTAAGCACCAGTCCAAGTGGCCGAGCGGTCTTAGGCGTTATGTCTACGCAGTATGCCTACTTCGATACTGGGAGGTTATGGGTTCAAATCCCGACATCGGCAATTTGTCAATTATTAGGGAAAAAAGGGGGCTGTTAATTGACTAAACTGCCAGCGTATGGACAAGAACGAAGTAATCGGCTATACTTGAGAAGGTTTTCTACAGTTTCCTTCACGAACTCGTCTATACACTAGTCTATACACAAATTTATTCCACTCCACTCACATTCTCACATCCTTAGGCATCACAATAGACCTTAAGTGTAGCCCGTCCAGGGCAGCCTCTACAATCTATCTATCTATCAACTTAAGCAATAAAAAAAACTATTTTTTGGACAATTTAATTCAGGACACCTCCTTAAATGTATGTTAGACCTAAATTAAAAATCCAGTGAAAATACTACTCTATGCATTTCGAACCTCAAACTTCTATACAAATTACGTTATAGAATGAAAAAGGTACTTCCGATTAATATGAAGATAAGATATGAAATTAATTTATGAATTAATTAACCTCTATACGTATAGGCAAAGTGTAGAGAAATGCAAATATTAAAAGGAAAATCATTAGCGGAAAAAAATAAATTACAAAACACTTGTGTAGATTCGTAATCTATACGAACTAATATGAAAAGAGATTAAAAGAAAATGTTTTAGAATGTTATCATGAAAAAAATAAAATATAATGTATAATCCAAAATACATTTTAAAACGTTAGCAACATTGCCTATATTATAATATATATAAAAAGTCTAATATAAACCTCAAACAACCTCTATGTCAAAGACTGGTAGATTCAAATTTATTGAACCTGATATGCGCGTTAGGGGAAAATATTTCAAAGTAGTAGGGTAACTTATTTTAATCATATTTCAAAAAAATGTCCCTTACTTGGAGGATAAATTTTATAGAGATTTCATCTCAGAATCTTATAAGCTAAAGAAGAATGTAAAATATTTCTCTGTTGACAAATATCAGGCAATAACAGACAATATATCAAGGTCATTCAATAATATAAGACAAAATATTTATTATTAAAAATAAATTTATTTCGGAATTTTTCTCTGTATTAAAAGGACACGATAGTTTTTTTATCATGTAATTACAATGTCCTTTCTTATTTTCCATGGTGAAATTTGTATAAAATAAATTGTATATATTGCTACGCCTACTATAATAAAAATAATATTGAGGTATAGAGTAATATCATATATTGATATTTATTTCTTAATATTGAGGTAAATTGAGATCAGTGACACTAAACAACTATTTGCGAATCTTAGTTGTCGTACAGTATACAACACCACGATACACTTGTTGATTATCACTGATCATATTTCATACCTGTAACTAAAATGACAAATGGACTTAAAGTAAGGGAAACATATGTCATATGTTGCATTGGCTTTATTTTGAAAATATACTGATCCACTTAAACTGTGACAATATTCGAGAGTTCAATACGTATGAACACAGTTCTAGTAGAGAATCGGGTATGATTCGGTATGATTTTTCATACCGAACACTTTGTATCAAAGAATTTGACCAATGTTACTAAGTAGACATATTACTTAAGTAAATTCTAATAATCTCCGTTAGTATAATATAACTGAAAAGTGATCATACTAACAATGGATGAATAGATTCTAGTTTAAAAACAAAGTAATAGTTTGTTAACATCAAAATAGCAAAAAAAATATATATATATATTCTACTAATATAGCATCAGGTACCTTAGAGGTAGAGAACCGGTCTAGAACATAGGTGGGCAGACCTTGACTGCGCTGGGCTCTGAGTGAGAGGTAGGAAGAGAGATAGAGTAAATGTAGGGTATCCTACCAATTATTATTATTTTCATTTTTTAATTAAAACATCGTCTGGAAAAAATATAATAATACCAACCATTTTTTATGGTCACTATTATTCAAAGTATACAATACATTGAATACATACTCTGGAATTTTGGGCTGGTAATTTGGGGCTGGTGATTTACCGCTTGTAAATTTTTTGATGATTTAGCTTTAGTTTAGATTTTCGAATTAGATTTTAGGAAATTCCGAATAATTTGCCTAAACTATTCATATCGGAGAACTAATAAACAATTATTTACTTGATTTAATTATTTTTTCTTAGTAGGGGGTATAGTGTTATGGGAATTTGATGACACTGGATACAAAAAAGATGCCAATGATAAAGCTGGGTGGGGGGGGGGGGGTAGGCTTGGTAATTTGTTACTAATTTTTAAATGGTTAAATTTTACATAAAGTGGGAATACATATAAGTTGTTGTTGTTGTTGTAATTATTGTTATTGCTATCATCATTATTGTTATTATTATTATTACTATTGTTATTATTATTATTATGTTTCTTGGTGTATCTCTCCATATTGTAAAAGATATTTTTTAAACAATAAATATTTTATAAAACTAATTCTAAATTAATTGAATAAATTATTGGGCGATAATCGGTTGGCAACCTGTATTGAAACATCGTTCCGTCTTACTTCGAAACATACCTTTATTACTTACTTTCACCCAGCTTATGGAGAGTCCGTTCGACTCCGGCGAGCCGTCTACGCCCACCTCTGGTTTAGAATACCAAAGGTCGTTGTTCATTTCATCAAGAATTTCATATCAAAGAATGTTTGAAATGAGACATTTTATAAAATCCTAGAGATTTTATGATAGTCCAGTGAATTAGACAACCCTACTTAAAAAAAAGATCATTTGAAGCTTTTTATACCAGAAATATACTCATATGGATTTAATGGAGTGATTTCAGCCTAGTTTAAAATTAGATTCTGTCGCTTTTTTGAAATATTTTATTCTCAAATATTCGCACAGATCAATGATCACAATCTTTGGCATCAGGGGACTCCATAACAAAGTAAGAATTCAGTGAAAATTTCACATTTAATTTCACACATATTCTCTATACAACCATACTAAGTTGTATATGGATGTAGAAAGTGAAAACTATATTGTATACCATAAAATTTTATTATGAACGTTACTGTATTACCTGATAATCGGATGATGTTGGTTCAACTGGCCTGGCTACAACCATTCTAACATGTACACCACATTGTCGAAGAACGGATGCGACCTGCTCTGATCCCAAACCACGAAGGTTTACATCGCCAATTTGCAGGATATGATCACCACTTTGTAAACGACCATCCTATAATGAACATAGAAAGAAAAAACTAAATCATAATCCTTTTATATTTTATTTATTTTGTGTATATGATTTTCAATTTATTTTATAATTGGAATCAATTATTTAAAAAAAAGTAATTTTTAAGTAATTGTTTTGATTTAAGGTTGTTATGAAGAAAATTCAACTTAGTGACTGGTTCTTCAAAAATTGACAGCTTATTATTTAAATAATAAAGAATATCCTGTCAAAACTTGATCCTATTTTTAGTTTTTGAGTAAAAAAAATGTTAAGATTACAGTTTCGAAGTAAGGTTATACATAGCGTTAAATGAGCTTGGTGGTAATCACAGTGATATAAAAATCTATATCTCGACAACCAAAAATGTCAATTTTATGAAAAACTGTCATAATAATTATCAAAGTCTTATAAATAACAGGACCAAATTTCAAATTAATCCTGTTTTTGGTTTCTGAGATAATTAAATTTGTAGATCGAAAAATGTTCTAAATCTAGTTTATTTTTAGTTTTCTTTATTTTTATCTAGTTTTATTTTTAAATATATTTATTTTCATCTAGTTTTATTTAGTTTTATCTAATTTTACACAGTTTAATTAATATTCACTAAACGGTTGTTGAGAAAAAACTATAATATAAATTTGAAAAAAAAAAGTATTTGCCGCTTATATGTGCATCGTATAAAAGGAAAAAGGATGTATGTTTTTGTTGATTTAAATTAAAGGTACATTCACTGCTAAAAGTCAGTTAAAAATAGTTCGTAATATTTGTAATTTCTTATTTAATTCAACATTACTGGTAAAATTTCCTATTTCATTTTAAATTCAATATATTTCGTTTTGTATTGACAATACAACCTATTACAACCGAGTACTACAATCTTTCACTTCATCGGTCATACCCCGAGTTGGTCGGGTTTTCCGTGTTTTTGGGCCCTGCACTAAAAGGCGTTCTATAATATTTCCCTATATCAAAACGCTCTTTGTGACTACAGATAAGCTATTCTACATTACGTCTAAACGTGGGTCGCAGTTTTGTAAAACATATCGCCATGATAATCCGCTAAACGTCGTTCAGTTGTTTTACATAACGGAGTTGTTATGTAAAACAACTAGCGGTTTTGTATCACAGCGGATTTGACGATCCATCTGCGACATATACATAAAGACAACATCGTATAACTTCACTTTACATCACTTTTCACTTCTTTGTGAATGATAATATCCAAGCATTCAAGCATCACATATCCATACAGACTTTTACAAATGTACACTTGGCATCAAAAGTCGAGCTATCATTTCAAAATTTTAATTAATTGATTTGCGCCTTATTTATTCCGTTTATGAAAAAATTCTTCGAATTAAAGTTGTCCATTATAACTATACTAACAACTTTCATTCGAAACATTTTTTCGAACGATGAACAAATAAGACACGAATCAAGTATTAAATTTTAAAATGAAAACTCGACTTTTGATGCCATTTTACATACCATAAGGGATAATTGATTGATATTCACAGAGCTTTGCTGAACACCATCTGACAATTACCCCCTCCTTCTCTCTCTCTCTCTCTCTATATATATATATACATATATATATATATATATATATATATATATATATATATATATATATATATATATATATATATATATATATATACCGTATACATACCGTATATATACCGTGTTGGAAAGCATTACTAATAGAGAATCAATGTTAAATACTATTTACTATAATCTAAATAAACTATACACAATACGCTTAGCTTAATAAAGAAATAAAAATAGTGGAGGTACTCTTTAGTGTGTCTGTTGTGTATGCTTACTGGACTGTTTTGTACTCCATTAACATGTAATGAAAGTGGGTTAAATATGTTTATTGTTGTCTTCTTAAACTTACCATTACTTCTAACAATTGAAAATTCTTTTTTGAATATCCCTTATTATTTGTATGTGGAATGTTCGAAAATAAATGATTGTATTCTAATAACGGTATAACATAAAACAACAATCCACACAAATTAAAAGAAAAATACCCTCCATCTCCCAAATAGAATTCCGACACACACAAAATCTTAAACCAACGGTTCAAATATTCCTCCATTATTTGCTAAACAATATCCGAGTCGATTGTTTAAATCTACCCGGGTATTTTCTAGGAGAAATATTAGCTCAATTGTAAACAGTTCTTTACCTTAAGTGTTGCAAATTTTGAGGCATATTCCGCGAATAGATCTGTGTTTTGAGAAAACCCCTCAAAAAAAATTCGTTAGGAGGTAGATCTGGCGATCTGTCTGGCCACTAGAAGGTTCCAAAACCACTCATAAGACGTTCCTGGAAAGTTTGTTCCAGGAACAGCCTTACTATCATGACAATGTGTACAGGGCAACCATCTTGTTGGAACCACATAGATTCCAGGTCTAAATTAGGAAGAGCTCTAACAGTTGGCAAAATATTATTTCTTAACAAACTCAAATATTTTTCAGAATCTAAAGATCCGTCAATGAAGAATGGTCCTATAATCTGGTCACCCAATATTCCAGTCCAGACATTCAGTTTCAGTTATGTATATGTATGTATAGTTTTATAGTAAATATTTTATTTATTTATTTAACATTGATTCTCTATTAGAAATGCTTTTGAAAACGGTCTGTACCATATATAATGCAGTTCAATTTGATACATGCCAGTGTAATAATAAATGTCAAATGTATATTTAATGGCAATAATCAACGACAAATGAATGAATTTAATAACATTCTCAATTATTTTTTCATTAGCACTATAGACGGCAAAAAAGAGTAAATGTTTTCCTATATTATAAATGTGAAATAGTGTTGTTGGTTGATTTTCTTTTTTTACATATTTATTTATGATAATAAATGTAATCGTTTCTCTCACAAGTTGATTGTAAAATTACATCAATCTCTAATAGATTTTATGAGCGAAACAACTTAAAGTGGATTATTATATTCTTTTCACTTATTAATTATTACGAGCGTTATACTTTGTGGAACTCCATTTGCTTTTAAAATTGAGTGGAAACTTTTAAAAGCAAAGTTAAATATAATCATTTTAAATTGTTTTTTTTGTAATTTAGCGTCTATTTATTTCCATTGTTAGTATGGTTGCCTTTCGGTTATATTATACCAACGGAAGCGACTTGCTTACTTTATTTGATATTGGAATCAATGTCTGAACATTGATACCAATGTTCCAATATATCAATGTCCATTGTTATCAATTTTCAGGTATATTACTTAAATGTCAAATAAAGTAAACGCTAGTCACTTCCGTTGGTATAATATAACCGAAAGGCAACCATAATAAGAATGGAAATAAATAGACGCTAGTTTACAAAAAACAATTTATAAATATGTGAATATTAAATAAACAAAATTAATAATACAATGGCATCAAAAATGATAGAGAAAGATCATATGCATAGCACTACCAAAACATCTAAAGTAGCTAAGTTGGTAGAGCATTGATCAAGAATGCCTTGATCAATGCCTTGATGAGGTCGTGGGTTCGATCCCCATCCCTTGATGTGTATGATTTTTTATATCAAGCATTTGATGTCAAAAAATGATAATCATTTTAATATTCTTTAGATCTCTTTAAAATACATGTATTACCTCTAAATACGTAGAATACCGAGATATTTATATAGATACTGAAAATAGGTTCTGAGATTTTACAGAATCTGTACGTTTTGAGGTTTTCTCATACCTTCCTTTTTAATGTGAAAACATATATAGCGAGACTATATAAAAGTATGATTTTATATAGGAAGTGAAATAAAATTTCAGATTAGATTGTCACGTTTATTTGTAGCTATCGACTATGAGACAGTCGACAATTATCGGCATTCGTGTTTTAAATGGGAATTTAATATTTTGTAGCATTACTATTGTAAGTAGGCAAGTTTTCACATCATGCCTGTGTCCCGGGCAAAAAAATTTTCTTGGTTTAATTTTTGAAATTTAATTTTTGGAGTCGGTGTCAGCATAGAAAAATTCACATAACTTTTGGACACCGCCTCCAAAAATAACAATAATTGTACATATATATTTAAAAATTTTTGCTTAGGTGAACTAAAATTGGCACAAGAATATGCAATTATTTTTTTACTTTTTAGAGCATTTTTTGTTATAGAATATTTGATTTTTGAAGTCGGGTTTCCATTTTGTTAAAATTGGTTTTATTTCTCGCTTTTTAGTGACTTTGAAGTTCTATAACTTATTTTATTTATCTAAATATGGGTAGACCAACTAAACGACCTACTAACTTTCAGTGCATTTCTTTCTAACACATTTTTTTTTTATCCGTTTTTTTTTTTTTTTTTTTTTTTTTTTTAAATTTTAGTGCATTTTTTCATAACAGTTTTTCATTTTTTTACATGCATTTTGTTTTTTTTTTGTAAAAATTTTTTTTTTGGGGGTCGGCTTTTTTTTGTAAAAAATTTTTTTATTTTCCCATTATGAATGAGTATACCCTTTCAAAAAAAAAATTGCAGAAATCGGTTATCACATATAAAATGAGGATTTTCCTCGATTTCCCGGGGATCTCTTCATCAAAATGCGTTTTGGTGCCAATGGGACCAATGGGTAACTAAACACTTTAAAACAAAAAATTCAAAATCGGTTTATAAATGACGGAGTTCTGAGGTGACACACATAAAAAAAAAAAAATACAGACGAATTGAGAACCATCTTCCTTTTTGAAGTCGGGTTAAAAAGTTTCAGGTCAGAGCACACATCAGTTATATGAATAGATTGATATATTCTATACTTTTTTTTACCTGTATGTTCTCGTACAGTCAAGAATCGTAAGTTATCTTGTTGTAATCGTGTTAAAAAGTTCCAAATCATAACACACATCAATTATATAAATAGACTGATATATGTATACTATACTTTTTTTTGACTTGAACACTTGGATTATATTCAAACCACCAACTACCTTAAGCTCATTAATTAACAAAATTTCATTCAAATAGAATTTTGAAAGTAAATAAATACCATTATGATATATTTTAAAGCCATTTGTTAAACTGGCTGAATATAGATTTTTAGATAGACAGATTTTTAGTAATAAAAGTCAGACTGAGTAAATTGCTGAGTTTATATGTAAATGTTTATAATTTGTCTAGAATTATTGTTAATATGACAATTTATAAAATACATTCATTTACTATTATAATATATGACAAGTTAAAATTCATTTGATTGATGAATAAAATATCGTGTCTATATGATAGACAGTGTATTATATATTTAGTATCCAACACGAATGCCAATTTGCAATGTATTTATTATAGTGTTTTTTTTTCCAATTAAAAATCCAACTCCGTTCTATTAAATAACTTTTAAAAAAATTAGTATAAAAAAATGTAATATAAATAAAATTTATAATTTCAAAAACAAACGTATTTTATCAAAAACTGTCCTTCAGTTACGGGAACAAGATTTTTTGAGTCCTATTTGTCTTAAAACAAGTAATGTAACATCTAACTGAGTTAATTGTTTGAATACCCAGTGTATACTGAGTTGTATATGAATGATTGAATTGTTAACAATTATGCGTATTCGAATTGTTAACAATTCGTTTTTCGAGGAACATTTAATCACAAATTATGAGAAAACTATTGAGTTTATGAAAATAACTTTTTTTCTATCTCTTACGGTTTCAAACATTTATATTTTCCCCCTCGCGAGGGGGGGACACGTTCCAATTATGTTCACAAACTTGTCCTTACTGTTTTGCTTTAGAATACACACAAAAAATTTCAGCTCGTTATCTCTTTTCGTTCTTGAGTGATTCTGTCCACAGACAGACAGATGGACGGACATGCGGAAATGGACTAATTAGGTCATTTTATGCCCACCAAGTGTTACAAAGTCGGAACTAAACTTAATATACCTTGTATATTTACATTATATTGGGTATAATAAAAAAAATTAATGTAAAACTTCAGCTTTCTTACTTTTATTCCGAGGTGGAATCTATTACCTTATTTATGAACTTATATATATATATATCTGAATATACAAAGTTTGTTGATGAATACGAAAAATATCCTATGTGTGGCGACGCCTACGATACTTAACATTATCTATGTGATATATAATCATATGTATTTAAACGAAATAAACTACTATAAATAAATTTGTCACATTTCCCAAATGTATGTGTGTGTAAATATTAACGTTGATTTCACTTTATACATATTTATATCTATTTGTTTGCTTTGATGTTGAATGAAAATTAACTAAAATTTTCATCAACTGATGTACAGAATGATTCTTTTCGCTTATATACCTTTTTATAGTATACCTGTGACGCCTAGCACATTTCAAACATTGAAACTATTTTGAATAATAGAAAATATGTAGGAAAAGGTGGTTTATTAAAGGAAATAATCAAGGAAGGAATCATAATCATAATCATAATCATTATTGTTTTTCGTTTTTGAGATATCGTGTTGTCAGACAGACAGCCGTTACAAAGTCGAAGTTAATGTACACTGGTATATATTATATACCGGGTATAAGAATATACCCTAGTATATATTGTATAATATATACCGGGTATAAAAATATAATAAAATCTTTTAGAAAATACTTTTTACAGTGTAATATCGGCCTATGACACATTTTTTTTTAATACTCTGTAACTCTGTTAATATATGGGTGAGTGGGTGTGTATGAATTTCTCAAAGTTAACTTTAATTAACCTGTTTTCTTCCATCAGTGTGTTCCCAAGTTCCAATTATTTTGTTTCCTTTTTTCAATGTGTACATACACGAAGAGAAGTGTTTTATGTACTGTAAAAATATATCTTTATAAAATTTCAAATTCGTCCCCTTTACCTAGATCAGTTATTTGTATTATAAATACGTATTTCGACTACAATGTAGTCGAAATACGTATCATCAGTATAAATTAGCTAGTCGTACTTTACTCTTTGACAATTAGAGATAGTTATAAAGTCGAGATCAACAGACAAAAATAAAAATAAATTGAAAATTAACTAGATTAAAATATACTAGATTGAAAATTAACTAGATTAAAATATACTAGATTAAAATATATATATATCTTTATGTTATAACAAATCCCGAACTTATTAAAAACATTTTCTTTAACCAATAAATTTCATTCTGACAATCAATACCTATTGTATTTTTAAACCTGATTTGTTGTACGTATTGCCACCTATGAATGAGTTTTTCAACCTGTATATGTACTGCCATCTATGAGAATCTATTTAAAACTCATATGTTATATGCAATGTATGAACAAATTGTTGATCACATGGCGAGAAAACGTCACTGGGCCAACAGTCAGTCTAACACGCCGCGAAAAATATTTCACATCAAAAAGGTATACTTTGGAAATGGCAAAGTATTACGGTGGGTAATTTACGCCTCTTTCTTGCCCTAGTTAGTTTCTTTTAGCTGCCTCGTCAAATCTATAAAGCCCACTAACTAGTGAGTGCGTATGTGTAGTAATTTGTAAAGCTGTATATGTTCATTGTGTTTGTCTTACATATTTTTTTGTTTTGTTTATTAGATGTATTGTCTGTTTATTTGAAATGCGTTATTTGAACAACTGGTATTGGCAAAGTTACGTAATACAAAAAAAAGGCGCCTTTAGTGAGGGTACATTAATCCAGTTTTAATAACACATATGTAACTATCACAGTTTAGCCCAACTACACAGTTTCAAATTATTGATAAGTACCAAATGTAATTGTTCTAAGAAACAAATACTAATAATGTTCGTTTCAAATAGTTTGATGGTGTTGCGTGTACTAGTACTGTAGTATTGTTATTATTTATATTATCTATAAATTATTTTATCCACATTTTATAGAAATAAATGCTAAATCATACTACTTGTATATCACAATTAAAATCTATGTATTTGGTTAACTACCATCATACCACAATCATTCTGTAAAACTTTTTGCTATTTTGCTATTTTCATATACTGAACAACATAACTAACTATTATTTCATAATCTGAAATATACATTTATTATGATTATGATTATTATGATTATTATTATATACAGATACTGTGTGTGATATAAATACAAATAATAATTAATTAAAATATCAAAGGCGCTTTTCTATGCTCATGATTCATGATGATATGATGATGTTAGTGACAAAACTAATAAAATACAATATTATTATGTGAGCGTGTTGAGTACTGAATAATGAACAAATAGGAAGTAAATATTGTTCTATGGAATTATGACAGAGTTTGAAATATCTCTGATATTTGATTTTCTGTATATAATATAGACAATAATATAAATATACACAATCAATATCATATAGATACCTACCATACCAGACTAACAAGCAATGATCATTGTTATTAAAATATAAATTATTAATTTATGAATATCCGTGTGTGATAGGTTAACATATATTTTATTGTGCAAGATGAAACATGTTGAAAAAGTTCGCTTTTGGCCTCAAATGTTAGAGAATAAATTGATCTTTGTTATACAGGGTGGACCAAAAGTAATGACATAATGTGAATGGGCCATAATTTTTGTATTTGACATCTAATGCCACTTAGTGCTTTGATTTTTATGCTGCTTTGATTAGTTGACAGCAAGCAATGAAGCGATACACTCCTGAAGAACGTGGAATTATTGTTACTGTGTTTACCACAAACCTTGCAAGTCTTGAAAGCCAACATTCAAGGAGAAATTACCAATTTGGAGCCAGATGTTTCGCGAGCAACAATTCAAAACGCCATAGAACGAGCCCAAATTTACATTACCTCGGGAGGTGGTTATTTGACCGATATCATTCTTTCAATTTAATTCATCATTCTCACAGCGCATCTTTAAGGGGCGGCAAAAATTTCACAATAAATAATAATAATATCTTGTAAATATTTGAACAATTTCATATTTTGATAGTGCAATAAAAGACTTTGCTCTTAAAAAAAGTTGACGAATAAAGTTTTAGTTAAAGACGTTTTGTTTTAAATTCTAACAAGTATATTATTTTTCAATAATAATATAAACATTAACAGTATCGTTCTAGTTCTAATCAATTTGCGTTTTATATTCAATTCGCTAATAACTTAATATTGTTGATCGTCAAGGTATAATCATAAGGGTCCTATACCTGTTATATCAATGCAAGTGGCATACGTGTAAGAATTTTTGTAACATATATAATATTTTTGTAATATATATATATATATATATATATATATATATATATATATATACAGATATTTATATATATATATATATATATATATATATATCTATATATATATATATATATATGACTTTTTTATTTGTAATCTGTACAATACACAATAATGATGACTATTATTGGTGAAAAGTTCTTTAGAATTACTGTATATTATAGTTTTTTAAATTGAAATACCTAAATAAGAGGGCGGAAAAATTTTATTCCGCTCCGGCAGGCTGACAGCCACGCTACGCCACTGCATTAAATACCACATATTTCGGCACATATTATTATAGAATATTATAAAATATTACATATTATTTTGGGATTAAACCAATATTCTAATATTGGTTGCCTCTAGCAGAAAAATAAATTTATGACTTATAATAAAACGTATTATTTTATAGGCGATTTCATACCGAATATACAAGAATTTATTGACTCTTATTTTAATATAAAAAATATATAAACAGAAAAAAAAGTCTGCTGTTAAATTTTTAAAAATAAATACATATCTTGACGTTTAGGATATTAAACAGGAAAATGTATTTATACAATAAAAATTAGAATATTTATATATAATTACGGGGTGTTTCAGGTTAAACAATTTTATTCAGGACAGAGTTTATATCAATTTAAAAAAATATTGTGTTAAACACTGACGCGCACTCTCCATATACATGAATAATTCAACATTGAAGTAGAATATATACACACATATTGATATTTATTTACTATCAATAGGCAATTTGAATTATGTGAACTATTGAGCTTTAATCGAGCTTATTTCGTTTTCAATTTATTTCGTTTACAATAAAATGCTAGATACAAAAGTTGTATATATTTTTGTAAGGAATAATTTAGAAAATTTTTGCTGTCGTACTACTTTTATGAAATTTCAAAAACCAAAACTACTCCAAGAGTAAAGTGCCACTTACGATTTGTTTGAATTTCAATCAAATCTGGATTTGGTATCCGCTAATGCTATAATAACTATGTTTAAAATAATTTAGCTCTTGATCAAAAAATATTTTACTTCGCAAACTAGTAAACTACTTTTACTAACAAAATTATAGAAGTACGTAAAAATTTAGTCTAAAAACGTGAAATCATGGTACTATGCGTCACAAACCTAACGCTCATATTTCAAACTTTTGATTTGTCTCTAATCCATTCGATTTTCGAATACCATGCTTCGATTAAAAGTTCATTATAAATTTACAAACTTTTGTTTGAAACAATTACCCAAAACCGAATGAATAAGACAAAAATCAAATATACTATTTTGAAAAATATGCACCACTTTTATGGCCCATAGAACAATGTCGGAATCGTTTTCGAAAAAGTAAAAAACATTAAGAATAAAAGGCCATATTCGATTTAATAATTTCCGCTAAGACATTGCTGTGACTAGTTCAAGTGGCCGAGCGGTCTAAGGCTTTAAGTCAGAGCAGTATGCCTATTGGAAACTGGGAGGTTATGGGTTCGAATCCCGACATCGGCAGTTTGTCAAATATTTAGAAAAAAAAAGGGTGGTTAATTGACTTAACTGCCGGCATATGGACAAGAACGAAGTAACGGCTATGCTTGAGACGGTTTTCTGCAGTTTCCTTCACGAAATCCAGACGAATATCGGCATAGTTTCTATCATAGCCGGCTGCAGCCGCATATCCTACCAATCCCTAGTCTAAACACAAAAATTCCATCCACTTCACTCACATCCTCACATCCTTAGGCATCACAATGGACCTTATGGTCGAAGTGTAGCCTGCCCAGGGCAGCCTCTATAATCTATCTATCTATCTATGACATTGCTGTAACGAGAGACTTCAATATTAAACTTAATTTTAAAGTTTCGTACCTTTTGCTATCTCCGTTCTTGAGATATCATGTTCACAGAAACTAAGGATAAACTTTTTAGAAGTTTCAAGAGTTCAGCTTGATAGTACCATGTTATTATGTTGTTTGTATTCATTCTATATACTATTTTTAGTCTTTATGAATTTTTCTTGGAAGTAACATTGCAAATTATCTTCAGGAAATATAAATGCAAATTTTATGAAGGCTAAATATTCATTACCCGCTGGCTACAGTTATTATTTTTCGTTGGGGTAGTTAGTTATCCCACTGCGACGAAACGATGTTACTAAATACGAGGGTCTCTAGGTAAAACAAAGATTTAAAAATAATCGTTATGAGTTTAAAACATTCAACTTAAAACATTAGAGATCAAAAATTGTACACATTTCTTTAGTAACTCCTGTAAATTTTCATTTTATAAACATTATCATTAAATTGTTTTTAATGATATTAAAAACACTTAATTATAATCAATAAAAAATTGTATCGATTTATTTATATTTCTAAATATTTATATAGTTTTAACTAATTGTATGAATTAAGATACTTGACTGGTGGCAGTAAAGAACAAAATTATGAAATACAGTATTATAAACTTATCAATTAGGATATAATGTACTATGGGTCAACACAATACTTGTATTGACAGTGATTATTTATTATCTTTTGTGTCTCTGTTTCAAACTATCACCTTTAAATAAGTAAACCTTTTTTAAAAATTCGCAGAAAGTTTCGCGAAAGTTTTATTCTCCGCTAATAATATCTCCGCTTACCGTCATTCTAAGATTAAAAACCTGAATGTAATTTCCCATCGCTTCCACCACTTTAAATGTTTATCATAACGTCCACCGAATTTATATTTCAGTGTATATATTCGAATTATATCTCCCATAGCGAGAGTCTAGTTTTTAAGTCTAACCGCAAGATTTTAAAAAGATTCATCAAAATCTGTCTTGTAGTCTTTGCGCGATGCTCAAAGAAACAAACAAATAAACAGACAATTGTGTAAAGACCTTATAGATAGATAGATTGTGTGCCTGTCCTGGATGGGACACACTTTGAGATGCCGAAGGATGTGAGGATGTGAGTGAAGGACAAGGAATTTTGTGTGTAAACTAGGAAGTGGTACGATGTGCGGCTGCAGCCGACTTTTGATAGATGCCGATACTCTTCTGGAGTTCGTGAAGGAAACTACAGAAAACCTTCACAAGCATAGCCGGTTACTTCGTTCTTGTCCATACGCCGACAGCTTAGTCAATTAACCGCCCTTTTTTTTTCTTTTTTTTTTTATAATTGACAAACTGCCGCTGTCGGGATTCGAACCCATAACCTCTCAGTCCTCAAGTGTACACAACACCTTTATAAGCGCGGCTACTTGGCTGGTAAAGACCTTATAATTGAATAATATAATATTTCCACCAAGGACTGATTTTCTTATAACGCTGTTACACATATTTCTTTGTTTTTTTATAAACACAAATTTTCATGCCTCTAGCTTTAAATAAAAACAGAATCTCAATAAAAAATCTTTCACCATTGATTTCACCCCCTTGGGTTTTATTTTCGAAAGTTTCGAACACTGAAACATATATTTATTTGTTTATTATTAAACTTATATGTAGATAAAGTTTAATCCCCATTTTTATATGTATAGATTTCATGTTATGTAACGATTTATAGTGTACTATAGTTTATGGTTTCTATAAAAATACCTGCATTAACAAAATTTTGGAAATAAATTATATGTTAATAAATATTTAATATATAAAAATGACGTGGCCATCTGTCAAAATTTAGAAAAACAGTAATTCGCCTTTTTCACATCCTTAGGGGGCGGCGATTTCCTATAAATCGTTTCTGAATGAACATTCATTGTAATTCCATCCTTCGAGAAAATTAACTTCAACTAATTTGTGTAGCTCCTACGAAACGAATTTTATTTTAGTTTGGAAAACTTTCATGCTGATGTGCTAAACATTCTGCAAAAATGACTTTGAATCAAGATTGGTTTAAAGAGGGAATGGAAGTTGTTGAATTCTTCTTTTAAAAGCCTATATTATTTCATCAAAAGAGGTTTATATACAGGATGGGCCATAAGTGACTGAAGGTTTTATTATTGTTATAAATTTTTATTTTTATTTTTCATTTATTTTTATTTTTAGTATCATAAAAAAATTTGGGAGATCCACAATAATCATGTGATTGAAGAACGAACAAAAATAGTTGAGTTTTAATATGCTAATCAAAATTCAATAATTCAAACCCAGAGAAAATTTAGAAGTTTTGTTGAACACCAGAAGTCGCTCGTTTTCAGTCAGCAGTTTTTAGAATTTGGGGTACTGTAAATCCAAGAACAATTCAACATAGTCCGTTACATCCCCTTAGAGATACAATTTGGTGCGGAATATCAGCAGAAAATATCTATGGACCATACTTCTTCCAAGACGAAAATGGCAATGCAGTTACTGACAATAGTGAGCGTTACAGGCTTATGTTAGAAAATTTTGTGTTTCTTGAGCTTGATAATAGGTACTCAAGAAATGTGATTTCAACAAGACAGGGCCACAGACCATACTGCTAGGTTCACAATGGATTTGCTACGAACGGTATTTGGTAACCGTATTATTTCAGCATTTTCTGATGCTAATTGGCCGCCATGATCATCCGATTTAACAGCACCTGATTTCTTCTTGTGGGGATATTTAAAATATCGAGTATACGTAAATAAACCACAAAGACTGGAGGAATTAAAAACCAATATAATAACAGTTTAACAGTTTTGGCATCAATTATGAACAAGATACTGCAAATAGCAATACTTTGCAAGGAGGCCAATAGAAGATATTTAAATGATATTATTTTTAAATATTAATTATTTTTTTATTCTCTATTAGCGGTACTATATTTATTTTTTAAAATTAATTGTTTTTTTAATATCTATTAACGGTACTATATTTTGTAATTACAATTATTAATTTGAATAAAAAATAAAGAAGTTATAACAATAATAAAATCTTCAGTGACTTATGGTCCACCCTGTACAACACTCTTCTTCTTTACATGTACTTTTCACTTTATTCTTGGATTATTCTTGGATGAATGGATCGTCTGAGAAACGATCGTATGCAAATAAATTATGTTCTTTATGATTAAATTAAATTTTTTATAGATTACGTTGAAATTATATTTAAACAAATTAAAAACGTAAAAGTATGATTTAAAAAGTACATTGCAAATAATTTACAAAAACCAGTTTTTTCTTCTAAATAAACAAAATAAAATAAAATTTTTCATGTAGAAAACCGCAATAATATACATATATATGTATATTATTGTATATACATTATATTATATACATTGTGTTCACTTGAAAAGTTTCTAGCTAAATATTTTTTTAACCCCATGTAGTTTTACTTGTTTAAATAAATTATATATCTGAAATGATTACTTATTTGAATAAATTATATGCCTGAAATAATTAATTAAAAGAAAATTTCATAACAGCAAGATATATAATTTTATTTATTGTTAATACTACAGTGTAAGTAAGCATGAATTAATTTAAATAAATTGAACGTTTCGTCATTTATTTATGACTTCCTCAGCAACTTATTTTTATAATTCAAATGTCTAACATATAGAAACTATGGAGAAAGGCCTGATATATTAATTGTATTGCGATAATGCGACTCATCATTATTGCAATAGTTTGACTTTAAAGTAATTGCTGTTAATTTACTTCAAACTTATTTGTCAATTGATAAAATTAACATATAAGGTTTTTTTCCATAGTTTCTATATGTTAGATATTTCAATTCTAAAATAAGTTGCTGAGGAAGTCATAAATAAATGACGAAACGTTCAATTTATTTAAATTAATTCATTTATTCTCTTAGTACTATTTCCTACGAATTAATTATTATTGTATATTATGGATACGAATATTGAAACACTATAAGTTGTTTGTTTTTATGAGATAAACATTTTTTGTGCTTAAAGATTTTCCATATCTTGCACCGTTAAAAAGATAATTTATTACACGCGTGCACGGATGCATGCAATAAAAACATAGGTATATAATATACATATTACATATATGAAAATTATCATTTTTGAAATAATTGCATAAATAATTATCATTTTAATATTCTTAATTAAAATTCTTGTCGACATGAAAATAGCTTTGTTGTGCATATTTTCATATACAAGTACACTATCTTGTAAAAAAAATTTGAGTCTATCTAAATGAAAAATATTCATGTGAAACTATGTAGCTTCTACCGTAAATTTTTTCGCATTTAGAAACCAGCGAATTTTCTCATAGAAACGAATTCGAATCAATAGTAAATTAAGTAATCATAGCGACATGAGAAATATCATTTATTTTAAGGATTTATAGTGACGCCTGAGGTGAGAAGGGAAACGTTCCATTTTCATGTACAGAGCATGTTAGTTTAACCAAATTTTACAAAAACAAAATTTTTACAAACAATATTCATTTTTAATAAAGAGTCAAACACAATGGAAATACAAATAATAATAAATAAATGTCGTTTGATTATAATTAATTTATATTTTATTCCATTTTCTTTGATTTTACTGATATCATTTTCATGGTACGAAACATGGCAATGCTGTAATATTAACTTACCGACCATACAGTTGGTACAATTGATTACTATTTAATTGACCATCTGAGAAGTGTGTTTGTATTGGTATATTAATGATCATATATTTGTATCCTACTTTTGCGCTCATTTGAATGTCGTGAATTTCATGCGCAGTGTATATTTTAAAAACAATGTTGTACGTGTTTATACTATAAAGGCCGCGACTGACATATGATAGAGCATATTCATACATTTAAATATTAAATTAACAAAATATCCATGATTTTAGTGGCGTTTGGCACATGTCACCACTAACGTTACGTAAGATTTCTTATCTATATGTAAGAAAAATTTTGTAATTTTCTGATCGGTGTATGAATAATATAAAATATTTATTATATTATAATTTGGCATATTTCTATTAAATCATGTACATGATAAGAGTTAGACAATAAATTTTTCGAAATTTTCTGATCGTAAACGAATTACGCCCCAATTCATAGAAGATGATATAAAAAAAGCCTTATTAGTATTATTTAATAAATTCAATGACATGCTGGTCTATGTATTATGTGTTTGTCCTTATCCTTTCATATTCGTGTCTTCTTAACCGTATTGAAAAATGACATTGGTATAGTATTGTGACGTTTAAGTATACATTCATAAATAATATTTTTACATTGATTCAATTTTTTTAGTATCAGTTGTACATATTACTTAAACAGAATTTTCATAAATTGGTTCGTTTGATGTTATAATAGTTAAATACTTTAATATATAATGTTGTATAGTTTATACCTACACTAGAAGTAACATATTGTTGCTATTTTTAACCCGACTTCAAAAAGGAGGATGGTTCTCAATTCGTCTGTATTTAATTATTTATTTATTTTTATGTGTGGTACCTCAGAACTCATTTATGAACCGATTTTGAATTTTTTTTTTTGTATTAAAGGGTTTGGTTTCCCATTGGTCCCATTGGCACCAAATCGCATTCTGATGAGGGGATCCCCAGGAAATCGAGGAAAATCCTCATTTTATATGTGATAACCCATTTCTGCGAATCTTTTTTTTTTTTTGAAAGGGTATACTCATTCATAATGGAAAAATAAGAAAATCGTTTTAAAAACCGAAAATTTAAAAAAAAAAAAAAACCGACCCCAAAAAAAAAATTTTTACAAAAAAAAAAACAAAATGCATGTAAAAAGAACTGAAAATCTGAAATGAAAAAATGCACTAAAAATTAAAAAAAACGGAAAAAAAAAAAGAATAAACAAATGCACTGAAAGTTAGTAGGTCGTTTAGTTGGTCTACCCATATTTAGACAAATAAAATAAGTTATAAAACTTCAAAGTCACTAAAAAGCGAGAAAGAAAACCTATTTTGACAAAATGGAAGGCGGTGTCCAAAAGTTATGTGAATTTCTCTATGCTGACACCGACTCCAAAAATAACAATAATTGTACAGATATATTTAAAAAATTTTTGCTTAAGTGAACTAAAATTGGCACAAGAATATGCAATTATTTTTTTACTTTTTAGAGCATTTTTTGTTATAGAATATGTGATTTTTGAAGTCGGGTCTCCATTTTGTCAAAATAGGTTTTATTCATATGGCACACAGAGTTATATAGTTCATTTTATACATTTTATAATATTAAAATGTTATGATGCTGTTATACAGTATATACAGGGTCTCTCGTTTTAAACAATACACCAAAATATTTCGCCAAGGAAACGTTTTTTTACCGACGAAGAAGGAGGTACTCAATTCAACCTGTATATTTATTTATTTTGAGATAATAACCCGAATAAATGTTGTTTTGCTCGGAGGAAGGCATCTTATAGTAGTCTTGATTTTTCCCGCCACCATGACATTCAAGGTTATTTGAAGTTCAAACTGGGTAATAAAGTCTATTTGGGTTAAATTTTTTCTAAAGTCTTTATTTTTCTTCAAAAATCGAATCTTATTTTGGAAAATTCATTTTTTTCAAACGGCTATAAAAACCCCCAACGCAATATTATGAAACATAATATGAACCTTCTCGGTATCTCCATGAAATTTATATGTAAAATGATATTGTTAAGAATATGCATCATCGTGGAAAAGAGCTGATAATTTTCAAACGACTGAACCGATTTTTATCAAACATAACTAAGAACCATCGCAAAGATCCAGCTATCTAATAAAATAAAAACCGTATTCAAATCGGTTTGAGCGCCACACGAATAAGAGCCACGATGCCACAGGCAGGCAGGCTTGCATACACATAGGTTTCAAACTTATAACAACCAACTTTTTGCGTCGGGGGTTAAAAATAGACTTCATTACCAAGTTTTAATATTATTTGTTCCAGCAGATTAAAAATATGGGCTGCCATTTGAAAAATACAAGTTTACTTTCAAATAACCTTGAAGGTCATGGTTAATGTGAAAATGCAGATCACCATAAGATTCCATTCTCCGAACAAAACATTTTTTTTATCCAGGTCTTTTTTTTCTAAAAACGTTTCTTGAAGAATATTCAGGTTCATTGTTTAAAATGAGAGCACCCTGTATATTATATTATAAAAATATTTCCATGGAAAAATAATAAGGTTAAGATTTGTTCTCCGTACATATTGAATAATAAGTATATATTGTATAACTGAGAAAAATATGGGCGTAAACAATTTCTAGATACATTGTTTTTTATATTATATAATGGTAGGAAATAGTGCGTAGGTTGGGAGGAAAAAAACTCTGCAAATGATTACAAAATACTTTATTTTTGTTATTTAACCTCTTTCATTCGCAATGTCTCTAGAAATATTAGAAGAAAAAACAATTCATCATGTAGAAGCTAAATAGACTAAATATTTCTCAGAGAAAATATATTATTAAAATACGGCCAAGCGCACACGATTCGATTGTTTTGTGACAAAGATTGCATACCAGTTGCACTCTACAACCAGTTTGCAACCGAAATAATACTTCGGTTTGCCTGCCTGCATACGGACAAGACTGGTTATGAATCTATTCGTGTTCGAGCAGTAACGTTGATTTTCTCTACGTCGAATTCAGATGCGTCAGACATCAACGCTTCAGACTATGCAGGGTACAGAGGGAGAAATCCATATTTGTAGCAGCAAAAGAAAAAGACTGATTTCAAACCAGTCTCATTCCGATTGACTCGTGTCCGAGTCCCTATTATACTTCATATTCAAGAAATATTTATCTTTGCTCTCCTAGTTTTTTTTTTTAAATTCTGTCGAGCATTTTTTTTAATACAACAGATAATAGGTGGGCGGGCATGAAATTTTACATGCTTCTAATGGGAGAGAATGAGAGAGAATGATAACTGTTATTAATTATCTCCCGTTCTTAACGGTCAAAAATTCTGAAACTTCGGGATTTATTAGAAAACGTTATTTTTAGTCTGTGAAATTAAAAATGAGCAAAATCTATCGAAAAATTGTTTCATGCTGGAATTCCCTTAAGTAAAATAGTTTTATTTGACTGGTATGAATATCATTGACCCATAACCGATGCTTTATAAAAATTCTAACCACATTCTAGCAATATTTTCCAAAAATCTATTATTTAAATAAGGTTTTCATGTATATTGTGTTAAGTATTTGTGAAGTAAGAACTGTTTATTTTCGTGTAACAACTTGGTTATATATTCTCTAGGCTAGGCTAAAGAGACGACAGTGGTCACATCTGTTGCTGTCTCATATAACAAAACACACGTTTACGCCATTAATATTATTGATTATTCTAAAATTGAAAAAAAAAGGTATTGCATATTGTAGTTTAGTTAGACGTAGAGGTGTTCACATGTTTTTCGAAAAAATTCCAATAAAATTAATGTTGTTCTTGCATGTATAAAATAAATTTGTCAATTCGAAGTAATTTATTTTTTAACATTTGTTTTTAACACTGATTATGTTCATTTTTATACCCAGTATATTGGTAAATATACAAGGGATATTAAGTTTAGACCCGACTTTGAAAATATTGATCCTTGACAAAAAAATGCTTCACAAAGGTATTCATAAAATGGCCTAATTCGGCCATTTTCGCATGTCCGTCCCTCTGTGAACACGTTAACTCAAGAACGAAAAGAGACAACGATCTTTTTTTGTGTGTTCTAGAGCAAAAAAGTAAGGTCAAGTGTGTTAATGGGCAAAATCGAAACATGTTTTCCCCCACCAGGGGTGAAAATTTATATCTTTGAAACCGTAAGAGATAGAAAAGAAATTTGTTAACATAAAATATTCTTCTTTTTAAAATAAACATTTTTTGTTTGAAATTTTTTTTCATAAACTCAATAGTTTTCTCATAATTTGTCCTCAAAGTTGGAAATGAGACATAAAATTGATAGGCGAATGAAGGTATGCATGTTAACATGTATATAACATCCATACATACTATTTTTACACCCGGTATATAATATATACCAGGGTGTATTAAGTTTAGTTCCGACTTTTTAACGGCTGTCCGTTTGTGAACATGATAACTCAAAAATGAAAATAGATAGCGAGCTGAAATTTTGTATGTGTGTTTTAGAGCTGTAAAGTAAGGTCTAGTTCGAATAGACAAAATCAGACCATGTGTGGGCAAAATGGGCAAAACTGCCTATCTATGAAACCGTAAGAGATATAACAAAAATTTAATAACAAAAAATCTTTTTCTTTTTAAAATACTTTTGTTTGAAAAATTGTTCCACTCAATAGTTTTCTCATAATTTGTGCTCAAAAGTTCCTCGGAAAGCGAAAAATATGCCCATCTTTAAAACCATATGAGATTTTGATTTAATTGTGGGATAATTCATAAATTGTTAACAATTCAAACATTGATATACAACTCAGTATGTACTGGGTATTCAAACAATTAACTCAGTTAGTTGTTACATTACTTGTATTATTTTTTTCGTCGATGTTGATCAAGATATCTAGCGAGAAAAGTAATCAAAAGTGTCTTGTTGAGAAACAATCTTCCGGCGTTGAAATGACACAATAAACTTTTTATTAATTTTGATCAAAAAAGATATACAACTTGCCTCAAGGTAGTTCTCATGTGAAACGCGTTGTCGACGACATATCTAACTTATTTAAAAATTATTTATCATTTAGTTTTGGTAAAAATTGCTCTCAAAAACTGTACGATTAACATTACAGGTTTATACAAAAGTAGTTATTTCACAACATAAAGATTATTAAGATACTCTTATAAAGATTATCTATAATCTTATGAAGATTATCTATAATCTTATAAAGATTATAAAATACAAGTAATTGTTCTAAGAATTAGGGCAAAATTTTAAATTTAATTTCACAACACTTTTAATTTTATTTAAAAAAAAACATATCGAGCGATTTGGCTAAAAAAGTAGGACAATGCAAAATAATGTTATATTTATATTTAAAAAAATAAATAAAATTATTGAACGTTTTTAATTATTGTACAGATTAACGAAAAGATTGCCTGCTTTAATAATATAATAATAAAAATGGGGTTTTACCTCCGTTTCTGAGACACCACGGTCTATAACAGAGGCCACCCACATCATTTTTTTTCCACCTTTTATTAATTTTTTAAACTGTACATTTTTTATGATGTGAGTGGAATGGAACAAATTTTTGTATCTAGACTTGGAATTTTTTTTTAAATTGACAAACCTTTGAAACCGTAAGACACAGAACAAAAATGTAGAAAAAAAATTCATTTTTTTTAAATAAACAACTTTTGTTTTAAACTTTTTTACACAAATTCAGTAAATACCGGTTATTTAAGGACGTTCCAGCACTGTGTTATGCAATCAGTACAACAAACCGGTTAGATTTTATTATAGCACCAATACATAAACACACATATACAACACATAGACCAAAACACTGTTCACATATACAAAATAATGTTATGTTGAAGAAAAGGAATAATTTTAAACTTTTATACTTCGAAAACAAAACGGTGACACACGATTTTTTATTTTTTTATTCATATAATAAATATTTAGCTTTACTTTCCGAGTTTTTTTTTTAAATTCTGTCGAGTATTTTTTCTAATACAACAGATAATAGTTAGGCGGGCAGGAAGTTTCACATGCTTCTAATGAGAGAGAGAGAGACAGAATGATAAAGATCAAAAATTCTGAAACTTTACTTTTATTTTTAGCCTGTGAATAAAAAATGAGCAAAATCTGTCGAAAAGTCGAAAAGTATGCTGGAACATCCTTAAGCAATTAACTTGGTTGTCATTTTCATTTATTAAAATACATTTTTGAACATTAATTGTGAATGTACAGCTCCACTTCATCGATTGTTGACTAAATAGTCTAAACATTTACAAAATAACAAACTGTATGTAACTGTCAATACGAAAACAATTGCGCAGAAGAAACGTCAATGAAGTAGGCTGTAAAATGATTTTTTACCGTCATATGAATACAAAACTTTATTTAATGAAGCATAAAAAAAAAACAAGAAATTTGAAGATATTTGATTTAAAACAAAAAGTTTTATATTAAAAAAAAAAAATCATAATTTATTTTATTTATTTATTTAAATATACAAACAATAAGTTAAACACCACAAATATCATGAACATGATTGGATATAAATTATTTCCGTTTAATCAGTTTCAAGTTCAATGAAGAAGAGAATTTAAATGGATGGAGAAGACATTGTGGTTTTCTGAAAATGATTGAGTTATTATTTTTCATTTCTTTATGAAAACTTTTATTATTTTCTCAGTAATAAAAATGGATAGCGATGAAAATTCCTTGGAAAATTTATCGTTAAAATGTTTATGAATAAAAACTTTTTCAACTAATTATTGAAGGTTTTGAATTGTTTAACATAAAAAACATGTACTATAGACCGATAAAAGTTAATGCCAGTTTTTAAAATTTTATATTTGATTTGTGCCTTATTATGGTTTTCGAAAAAATACTTCGAATAAAAGTTGTTAAAATTTTATACTTGATTTGTGCCTTATTAACCCCTTGTAGTTTTTATTGTTTAAATAAATTATATATATGAAATGATTACTTATTTGAATAAATTATATGCCTGAAATTGAAATAATTATTTAAAAGAAAATTTCATAACAGCAAAATAGATAATTTTATTTATTATTAATACTACATGTGTAAAATAAAAATAAACTACTTTTATTTATACCCAAATAACTTTGGGTATAATTAGCTAAGAAATGAATTTAACTATGATTTCTGTGCACGTAAATCTAATTAACGAGATATTGGAGAAAAATCTAATTTTCCGGACCTATGAACATCTATAGGTTTTTCCAGAAGCACGATATCGGTATGGACTCTTTGTCATGTTTGCATAGTGCCAAAATGAAGAAAAATCCGTTGGAAAATCTTCATTTGTCTAATTTTTTAAGATGTGAGCTCAGAACTATAAAGTGTGTCTCTGATGAATTCAAAAATAATACGTTCAAGACACTTTTTGACCACTTAAAAATTACTTTTCCATGAAAAGGATAGATGGTACACACGTAAGGATACACTTAAATATTAAATAAAATGAGTATTTTGTAAAATGTAAGATACAAACCGTATGTATCTAAAGCAGTGATTCTCAACCAATGTGCCGCGGCACTATTTTGTGCCGCCAAATTCTTAAACAAATTTTATAAATATATATAGTAAAGTATTAAGCAACATAACAACGAAAAAAGGATCAAGACTGTTAAATGTAGAAGACAATATGAGAGTAGCATTGTCATTTTTACGACCAAATATAAATGAAATGATCAAAAAACATCAAGCTCAAATATCTCATTAAAAGTATTCTTATTATTAACTTGTAATGAATCCCTTAATAATCGTACTGTTGTTTTTGTAGTACATATTATTTTATTTTACATTCAAAATTATTATCGTAAACTATGTTACACCGTATATTATAGGTAAGTAAACAACTGCTAAACTTATCTTATATTTCTTTGTGTGCCGTCAAATTTTGAAATCGTTAAAAGTGTGCCGCCACAAAAAACAAGGTTGAGAATCACTGGTCTAAAGTATATCCTTTATATCTGACATATTAAACGTGTATACCTCTTTTAACAATGTGCAATAACTTATGTAAATAAAGAAATATATAACTCACTCTGTCAGCAACACCACCGGGAAGTATCGTTTTAACAACGACACCGGTGCTACGTCCTCCGATAATACCAAATGCCAGTCCAGAACCATCGTTGATCAAGTCTATTACTTCCACTTGTGCCCATTCTGTATTAAGCTGAAACAAATATTTGAATGTAAAAAGTGCTTTTTTTACTTTTTCAATTCAATGCGAAGTATTTGGAAGGTTATTGACCATATAAATAAAAAAAATTGAAAAAAGATGGTCTGTACAAAACCCCTGTATACAGACCATCTCAAAACTTATTGACATATCTCGATTTTTCTATCAAATTTGAATTCACTGTCTAAAATTTAGTGGAGTGAAAAAAAAATTTCATCAAAATTGAGCAAAATTTGTCTTGGATGAACCAAAAACAATTTTGATATTTTTATGACGTCAAGAAGTTCAAAAAGTAAATTTTTTGTCCCACACAGGTAAAATTTGTCCAAATTTAAAGATTTGTTTTTTGAAACCCACAATCTTTGCAGTTTACTTGCGTTTTCTACAATATAAAGGAGTATTGATTTTATTGATTTCGAGATACAAGACCTATCGAGGTACAAACCATCTCAAAAACTAACAGAAGTATCGCGGGTTTTCTAGCAAATTGAATTTCGTGACTAGAGTTTAGTGGATGCGAAAAAATATTTCACCAAAATCGGATGAAATACGCGATGGACCAAATTCCAATTTTTTTAATTTTCATTCAGATTTGAATAAATAAATTTTGAAATCCATTATTTTTGGGGTGTATTTTCCGAATTCGATAAAGATATATCGCCGGGAAATTGGTTAAATGCTCAAGTCATTTAATCAAATCCTTATATGCCTATATTATCAGTTATTTAGCCAGATCAAATAGGATATAATTAATGGCTTCAGTTTCTGAAATAATATAATTTTTTCTTTAAATTTGACACTGTCTTTTCACTCAAGGTCATAATTGAGATTGAGTATTTTATCTTAATGGCATAATGAAACATTTAATGTTTATAAAATATTTATATCCTTAATTAACAATTTAACAAGTTTCTTACATTTACATTATTAAAATAATTTAATATTCCAACCAGTTCTTCAAAACAACTACTGACTTTTCGAATTTATTATTTACATAGTCTGTGATATGTTTAAATTCCGCTGTCAGAGATCAAGTTTGCTTGTGGTTTTAGCAAAAACTATACCGTATGTGTTGGAAAGCATTGCTAAAAGAGAATCAATCTTAAATATTATTTACTATCATAAATATACACAATATGCTTAATAAAGAAATTAAAATAGTGAGGGTACTCTTTAGTGGGTCTGTTGTGTATGCTTGCTGGACTGTTTTGTACTGCATTTACATGTAATGAGAGTGGGTAAAATATGTTCATTGTTGTCTTCTTAAGCTTAGCATTAGTTCTAACAATTGAAAATGCTTTTTTGAATATCACTTATTATTTGTATGTGGAATGTTTAAAAGTAAATGATAGAATTCTATTAACGGTGTAACATAAAACAGCAATCCACACAAATTAAAAGAAAAAAATAACCCCAAAAAGAAAAAAAAAAATAGAATTCCGACAAAAAAAAAGTTAAACCAACGGTTCGAATATTCTTCCATTATTTGCTAAACAATATCCGAGTCGATTGTAGAAATCTATCTGGGTAGTTTCTAGTTAACTATTCTTTGCCTTAATTGTAGCAAAATTTCAGGCCTATTCCGCGAATAGATCTGTGTTTTGAGAAAACCCCACGAAAAAAAAGTCGTTAGCAGATAGATCTGGCGATCTGGCTGGCCACTTGAGGGTTCCAAACCCACTCATCAGACGTTCCTGGAAAGTTTGTTCCAGGAACATCCTTACTATCATGGCATTGTGTGCAGGGCAACAATCTTGTTGGAACCATACAGATTCCTGGTATAAATTAGGTTAGGTAGAGCTCTAACAGTTGGCAAAATATTATTTCGTAACAAACTCAAAATTTTTGAAAATCTAAAGATCCGCCAATGAAGAATGGTCCTACAATATGGTCACCCAATATTCCAGTCCAGACATTCAGTTTCAGTATGTATGTGTATGTATGGTTTTATAGTAAATATTTTATTTATTTATTTAATATTGATTCTCTATTAGAAATGCTTTTGAAAACGGTTTGTATATATTTAGTTCTATAAGAATTAAAGAAAATTATCTAACAATAAAAATATATAAAACTCGTGGGATCTACGTAGACTAGAAAGTTTTCTCATCGAACGGAATCAAAACCATTATCAGACCATGTTATGGTGATAACAGCAGCACTGTCAACAATTTTAAGTAGTAGAACATTAAAATTGCAAAATTGTTTGTAAATATTAGAATTACATAAAACAAAATCATATAATCGATTTTAGTAAAATGTGTTTTCCATAACTTTACTTTACATGAAATAAATTAAATAAATAAAATTTTCCCATTCAATTAATATTAAGAGATATACAGTCAAACATGGGCGAGCGAGAACTGGATAAGCGAGAAACTCTGCAAGTGAGAGTCATTGCGAGGTCCCGTCATTTAAACTCTCAATACGTCTACAAGTGAGAAACAGAAATCTCTATATGAGAGAGCTGTTTTTCTTTTTAAATTTCAAATTAGTATTGATATAAAACGTAAATACACGAATTATAATGATATTAAAATATATATATGGTATTAATGGAACATGAAATACAATTGGTATAAGAACAAATTATTAAACTGAATAATCTGAAATAAACTCGACATTTTCTGAAATTGAACAGATTTGTTCAATTTGTAGAAATAGTGTCGTAATTCTAAGATCATTATAACATATTTTCAGAGAGAAAAATGAAAAAAAATTCGAACGTACAATATTTTAGAATATTATCTCATTTGCATAATGTATTTGTCACATCTGTGATACGAAAAGTTTTTTTTTTTATATTTATTCTCCTACAAAATATAATATTTACGTCGATTAAGTTATAGTGAAACAAAAAAAAAAAAGTTTTTCATTTCACATTAATCCGATAAAATTTATTATTGTATGCTTTTTCCGGAGCTATACATGATTTTAAAAGTATCTGGTTTATTAATAATGAAAAATAAATAGAACAAAAGCATTTCAAGGCACATTGTACAAAGGCATTTTCTACATTATAAAATTATTTTCTTCTGTTTCCCAGTTGAACATATACCGGATTATAGTTGATTTTTTATATTTATTGCATTCTAAATCTTTTCTTTCTAAATATCTGTTTGGAAAGTAGGATACAAATATAAAAACATTAATATACCGTCTGTTTAGTTTACATCTTCGTATCATATATCCCACGAGTATGAGAGAGTACATATACATTTAGCAATGCGTATGAGAAGGAGGTCTTATAGGTTTGAGTGGTTGGTGACCACTCGAACAGTTATAAAAAATATACTTGTTCATCAAACATATAAGACCTCCTTCTCATACACATTGCTTAATGTATATGTACATATGTACTCTCTCATACTCGTGGGATCTATGATACGAAGATGTAAATTAAACATAGTGTATACAAATATACAAACAAGATTGTCAGCTTGTTAGTTTATAAGTAAGCAGTTGTACCAATTGTAAATTCGGTATGTTGATATTATAGCATTGCCAGCATCTCCGAAGGTGCTCCGTAATTTACCGAATCAAAGGGTGGCTGTGACAGGCTCATCTCGATTACTGAGACTTTGCGCAGGGCAAGCGACAGGTCAAGTTGTGCATAAGCACAGCTAGGCCATTCGACTGTGCTCGATTGAGGTTCAATAGAATGTAGTTGAGAAGGGTGGTGGGGCTCTTTACAGGACACTGTCGATTGTACAACCACCTTCATAACTTGGGGATCTCTGATGATCCCACTTGTAGGGCATGTTTGGAGGACGATGAAACTTCCATACATGTTATATGCACCTGCAGAAGCCTGCAGGGTGTCATATATAGAATGTTTGAGTTCGAAACTTTGGATCCATTAATCCTGGGAGCAATCCCGGCGAAGAAATTGTGGACCTTCTGTGTGGCGTCTGGCCTCGACAGAATCCTATAGCTTCATCTGCTTAAAATAGCATTTCTTACCCGGAGGAGTCTCGCCTTCGGGTGACAGGTTGTTCTCAAGGAGGGCACAGAGGACCCCTTGGTCTACGTGCTAGGTACCCATGATATTAGTAAAATTAAATAAAATAATAATTAATTCGTACGAAATGGGACAAGGAGAATAAATGAATTAATTTAAATAAATTGAACGTTTCGTCATTTATTTATGACTTCGTCAGCAACTAAAAATTACAACCAATACATTTTACAATGAAAAAATTATAATTGTAATTAAGACATAAGTGAGGTTAGATTGTATATTTTTATAATTCAAATGTCTAACATATAGAAACTATGGAGAAAGACCTTATAATATTAATTTTATTGCGATAATGCGACTCATCATTATTGCAATAGTTTGACTTTAAAGTAATTGCTGTTAATTTGTCTGCTGTTAATCTGTCATGCAATTATTATTATTGTTATGAAATTGTGACAAAAATTGTCATTTATACTGACACATTTATTGGTTTTAATTTTTAGTTGCTGAGGACGTCATAAATAAATGACGAAACGTTCAATTTATTTAAATTAATTCATGTATTCTCCTAGTCCTATTTCCTTCGAATTAATTATTATTATATAGTATGCATACGAATATTGAAACATTAAACAAAATAGAATAAAATATAAATTGATTATAATCGATCGACATTTATTTATTTATTAGGGTAGAACGAGATATATTAGCAAAAACCTATTTTATTGGCATTTGGCCAAATTTCAAAACAATTCATTCCGAAGTTAAATTCTTATTTGACTGCATAGTAAATTCTGTTGGTTTTACAATTGTATAAATATTCTATACTATTATTATATTAAAATTTTTATAAACTTCATAACTGGACGTCTGTTTCTGACTTTTGACTTAATGAATAAACAAAAACTCAAATCTTCACCTATCTGTCAAAACCAAACTTTAATGTCTAACTTCTATAAAATATAAACATTGTATACTAAAAGAAGCAAGGTGTTACAGTGTGTATAGGATGTATCAGTCTAAGTGGCCGAGCGGTATATGGCGTTAAGTCTGCGTAGTATGCCTACTTGGAAACTGGGAGTTTATGGGTTCGAATCCCGACATCGGCAGTTTGTCAATTATTAAGAAAAAAACATGGGCGGGGCGGTTTATTAACTAAACTGTCAGCGTATGGACCAAAACGAAGTAACTGGCTATGCTTCAGAAGGTTTTGTGCAGTTTCCTTCACGAAATCCAGATGAATATCGACATAGTTCCTATCATAGTCGGCTGCAGCCGCATATCCTACCAATTTCTAGTCTATATACAAAAATTCCTTCCACCACACTCACATCGTCTCATCCTTAGGCATCACAATGGACCTTATGGTCGAAGTGTAGCTCGTCCAGGGCAGCCTCTGCAATCTATCTATTTATCTATCTATCTTGTATAGGATGTAAAGAATCTTTCAATAGGGATGCTTGAAATTTGTTAGGTTATAGTAGCCATGTTGTTAAAACGACATCTAATATGTTGTGAATTGTATAGTAGTATATGGAAAATCACCATAGAAGGTTATATAGTGTTTAACAACGTGTGCAAATTATCAAATTTTATACGTGCTACCAAGCAAAGCTGCGGCAGACATATGAACGACGTTATATTTCACACTAAATGCCATATAATATTTGCTCAAAAAAATTAAAATTGAGTGAATATACCGACCCCCTTTCAATCACTCTGAAGATATGCAATTAGCTTCCAGTGAATTATTACTTAATATTACGCTTTCAATTTTTTGTCGCAGTTTTACTGGCAATCCACTATAATGGTATGCCAATCAAATTAAGATGCTCACCAAATGTGTATAATGATAAGCAAAATTTCATTGGTGGATCTACGGATGAATACCTCTATTTCTCTTAATTGAAACTGTTTTATAACCTAGGTCTAGAAGTTGTTTTTACGAAAAATATATTTACTTTAACATAAAATAAGTTTCTATTAAAAAAACATTTTTAAAAAGAAGCATTTTATAGTAAAACTAATTTTCTACAACTTTACTTCTTATGTGTTTTTCGATTTTTTTCAATATTAAGAGAGATATATCAAATTTTGTGTTTCCTCCTTCCTCTGAACCCCCTTTCCCCTTGTCGATTATTGTCATACTTACCATAAAAATGCATTGTCATCGGAACTAAACCAACATGTAAAAATTCAACTCCGTAGGATAAGAGGAAGTGGTTCTAATTCAGCTTGCAAGATTTGACCCGAACATACATACATACACATACATACACTCCCGTTCGAAAAAAATGAACAGACCTGAAATGTCAATTTTCTTACATTTCATAAAACTTCTCTCTTTTGTAACTCTCTGTATAATGTATAATTTTATTTATTTATAAACAAAGATAAGTAGTATATTTTTTAAGTGCGTAAAAAAGAAATGGAAGTATAAAATGAATTTATATTTTTTATTTGTATATACGGTGTCAGTGACAGAGTGAGATTTTAAAGAATATATGTAATGTAAATACATGTTAAGTGTTATATCTTACTCTTGCGTGTAAAAAATAAATATAATGTTGTATTTGCTACTACTAGAATAATCTAACTTGTGAGAGACTGATTCGGTTCAAGTCTGTTCATTTATTTTGAACGGGAGTGTACATTGCAAGTTAAATAAAAGCTTGTAAAAATTATGTCATTTTATAGGATACTCGAAGGGTAACCCAAATAGGTTTCACGTCAATTCAGAAAACATAGATGAACGAATTAACGAAATATTACTCGAGCATTATCGATCTATACCCCATAAGGGTAAATGACCTTCAAAAAAAAATACATTTTGAAAGAAACCTATAAATTATATGGCATTTTATTATTTTTGTGAATATATATATATATATATATATATATATATATATATATATATATAAAGATTTATATTATATTTAAACATATATAATATATTTTCGTTATTTTTCTGGAAAAGTTTTTTAATAAAATTGAGAGAAAAAAACTTTTATTAAGAGAAGAAGATAAACACAGTATATTCAAGTTATTAATTATAATTCGAAGAGTTTTTAGAAAACTCTCTCTCTCAGAAAATTTGATATATATTCAACACTTAAAATGTCATAAAAAATAAATCTCTTTCATAATGACTTGTTTAATAAAAGAAAATTGATTCAAATGTATTTGAAAATTTATGTTTTATAAATATAATAATTTTTTCTTCTTTCGTAAAGTTTAAAAACATTTATTTGTATTTTTTAAAAGATTAAATTTTTTCAATTATTTATTGTGTTATTTTTTATCATTTCGTTTTTCTTACACATTTTCAATCCGAATTGGATAGAAATGTGTACGTCATTTATAAGAAGTAGTAGTGGAGGGAGGGGGGAAGTTACCGCCTGGAAAGTAGGCCTTTATAGATCTTTTTTACAGACCTCTAAAGGACAAGCAATTTGTTCGCCGACTTTGATAGGAACTATACCGATAATTATCTCGAGTACGTGAAAGGAAACTGCAGAAAACCAACACAAGCATAGCCGGTTACTCTTGCTCTTGAGTATTCGCCAACAGTTTAGACAATTACCCGCTCAATTTGTTTTTATCTTGACAAACGGCCACCGTCTGAAATCGAACTCACAATTTCTCAGTTCCAAACAGAGCGTCTTTGACACTTATTCATAGGTCTTGTCCGAATTCTTTTTCGAGTTTGAATCAAGTACGAATTAACTTTCAAAGGATTTTCAATTTTTATTTATTTTTTTCCAAAGTTTTAGATAAAATACTTCACTTGTATCACTTTTTAGCGCATTTTTACCTTTAAATTCGTTGAATGTAGACCCTGAGACCCTATTTTTGGCTATTGGTGGGTCTGTGTGTATATATATATTTATGTCTGGATCGAAGTATGTCTGTGAACAAGGTATCTCATGAACGAAGATAGCGAGAGTTATGTAACTTTAGACTTAGATAGATTGTAGCGGCTGTCCGCACCGGGGGAGGGGGAGGAGACACTTCGACCATAAGGTCCATTGTGATGCCTAAGGATGTAAGGATGTGAGTGGAGTGGAAGGAATTTTCGTGTATAGACTAGAAATTGGCAGGTTGTGCGACTGCAGCCGACTTTGATAGGAACTATTCCGATATTCATCTGGAATTCGTAAAGGAGACTGCAGAGAACCTTCACAAGCATAGCCGGTTACTTCGTTTTGTCCATACACCGACAGTTTAGTCAATTTACCAACATTTTTGTTCTTTTTTTAAATAATTAACAAACTGCCGATGTCGGGATTCGAATCCTTAACCTCTTAGTCCCAAGTAGACAGAGCGCGTTAGATCGTTAGAAAATAAACTTTACTACAATTTTTACCACGCTATATTTTTCTGAAGCTTTAATATTTATAATAATATTTGCAATTTTATTGTTCTAATACTTAAAAATAATAATTCATCGTATAAAAAAAAACATCGTATAAAGAATATATATATGTATACATTTATATTGATAAATAAACTGCTATCCACCACGATAGTTATTGTAGGAAACAGAATTACCGTAATATGAGTTGACATCAACTGACATAAATAAAACCTTTTTCTAGGCATGAAAGGGTCATGTAAAAACTTTGGCCCAATGACATGAAAAAGATAAATGACCACGTATACTTATCTTGTTACACGTGTGATGTTACAAATAGAAATTTATGGGTTTTTTTTTTTCAATTTATATAAAAACACATTTCCTATCATATACACAATCTTAAACTTTGGTAATTTGAAATACATTTTTATACATATTTATTTATATACATATATATATATATATATATATATATATATATATATATATATATAAGTTTATAATATATTATAAGTTTAGTCCCGACAATGTTGGCACCTTACTATTCACTCATTGGCAGCCGCAACTCAGATAATGAAATCCTGGAGACAACCATATTCCACACAACTTCAGTCGTTGTATATTGTAAGATTATTGCGAGCACATAAAACTTGCTTATTTCTACCCCAAATTATATTCATTGTGCCCAAAATGTTCCATGAAAACAGTGTGAGGTATAGGAAATTAAAATTAGTATATTGTTTCAGGCTTCAGTTTGTGAAAAATCATTTCGATAAATGAAAACCCCTTAATTTTCTTTAATGATTCGGACAGATCTTAAAGAGCACCAAGAGCGAAAAGCGCCTGTGATGAACTTGTAGTGTACTCCCTCTTAAATCTCAATTTACATTCATATTTAGATTCCTTTGTGTACATACTATATATTCCCTAAGTCACCGCGGTAACTACTAACGGAGTATTATTCATTCGCCCATTTCGATGGAGATTTTTTGGCGCCGACTCAAAATTATTTAGGTATTTACATTAGTGTAAGACTTAGTTAGACTTAAAAGGTTCTTTTTTATTTTTGCTTTGCAGTTCCTTTCTTTTTTCGAAGGTTTAACTTTTAAGTTTTTATTTTTTGCTTTTCAGGTACATCCTTTTTTCGTCAGTTCTATTTTTTGTTAAAAAGTTTTTATTTCGGGGTCTTTCCGTCTATCTCAACTAAACTCGACGGATTGAAAGCCAGTTCACACTCCGGCGTATTGATTTTAATGTTATAGGATGTAATCTTTCACATAGGACTATTTTTTTCTATTTACAAAAAAACTCACTATTTTAGTGTTTTACATCTTGGTCAAAACAATTTATGACCAGTTGACCGCATGTTTGTGGAAATAAAAAAAAGTCCAATTGTCAGGCACTGTGGATCTGGTTTTCTCATTAGGTGTGAAAATACACCTTGACTGACATCAGATCTAGTATTGCTAGTGTGTGTGACCACGACCTAATTTCTTATAACTTTCAGCCAATGCTTGAGAAGTATATTCTGTGCCAAACAAATATTTACCTTTAAGCACTTTCGATTATAAGCAACATTTTCTTTATTGCATTTTTGTTCAACTTGTACTCCTAAAACTCTTATGTATACTCGAAATAAAAATTGAATGTTCTATAAACTTTTATTTCACCGCACATAATCGAGAAAAATGTGGTATCAATTTTTATGGTTTTATTATGTAATTTTCTATTACCATTTTCTAAATATATTTTAGTCTATTAAGTTAAAAAAGCAAAATTTTTCAATTCTATAAGATTGTGCGATTGTGCGAAACGAAATAGCTCTAACTAGTCATTACAGTGTCCTTTATTTAATCGCAATTGTTAACCAAATTGATCGAATTGGAGAGTCAATCTCAATGAGAGAGTCTCAATTGAATGATTGAGATCTTAGCATTTTTACAGCAATCAGATTTGGCTGTGCCTTGCTGGGCCTTGAGGTTTTTGCTAATTGGTGGCATTAAAATATTGCTATAATCTGTAGTCTTACGGGCCCGAGTTTTTCGATCTTCTGAGATTTTTCTCAGTTGATGACATTAAATTATCGACAAAATCCATAGTTATGCGGACTCTAAGTATTCATATTTTATGCTATTGTGATTTTAAATTGTATTGTTGATATTTTGGATATTTGAACTGGATATTACGATAAGTCAACACAAGTCTTGCATAGGTATATAACGCATACGAAACGATATCTATAAAAGAGCAATTTTTGTAAGCACTAATTTTTAATATCTTTCCTTGCAAAACGGAATTATGAGACTATTTTTATTTCTCTTTTTAAAATGACTTTTAATTCCATCTTATTTGATTGGGTTACCAATAAATGGATACTTGCTAACTTTATAGACCAAAATATAATATGAACTTATTATTTATTCAATCAATATCTATCTAGTAGAAAGAGACTCAAAATAAATAATTCTTTCAATACACATCAGCAAACTCGTCACTCCCCTCGCTCCCCTTAGAATGCTTTACCATAAAAAATCACAAAGGCATTAACTTTATCCTACACATTTTACCTATAGCTCGACTATAGGTAGACAATATTGAAGAACTAATCCGTCTATTCAATGGGTTATGGATTATTATTAAATTCGAGATAATTCTAAATACGATAATCAAGAAATTTCTTCTGTATTTTTCCGTCAGTATTTATCGGCGTTGCAAAATTTTAAATCTGCCTTTTGACCAAAAAATAGAAGTTGTAAAATTTCAATTCAAATAGTCTGCAGAATTGGAATAGGACAATTTTATGAAATATTATTTCATTTGGGAAAATGCAGATTTCCTTGTAAAGTAAGGGTTCAACTTTCTTTGGATCTTAATTCGCTGCCACGAGATTAATGTTGCTTATATTATTTTTCCAGCCATTAGAATGTCAGATCAATGAGGAAAAACTATCATACCTACGGCCTTATAACCAAGTCAAATGCAATCCATAGTTCTAAAGGTTGAATTGGTAGAGTTTAATCAGGCCTTATGGAAGTTTTGAGGTTTTTGCTAGTTAGTGGTATTAAATTATCGAAACGATCCATAGTTTTGCGGATTCTATAAACTCAAATTTTATGCACTTGCGATTTTAGATTATATTGTTTGTCGGTTAAGTTTTCGTTTGGTTAATTTGTCGCGGATATTTTGTCATTGATTATATTGTCTTTCGGTTATTTGGTCGTTTGGTTATTTTGTCGTTTGATATTCTGTTACGCCTCAGATCAAAACAAGCCCGACTGATGTGTAATAACTTACTTATCTGATGTGGTAGTAGTTATATAGGGGAAATCGAAACCTGGCAAGTAGGCATTTTTGGTCTTTTTTACCGACCCATAAGGAACTTATCCCATCAACCTATTATATTGTCTACAACATCTGGTTCGTTTCTTTCAGCTCTGTGTTCATTGTCCAACAAACCCACCTTCTTTGCAAAAGCCAGAACTAAGCTCCATTTGAGTTGTTTTACCTCAGATTGCCCCATATCGGTTGAGCCGAGGGATAGATACTCCATTCTGGCTCGTTTAGGACATTCTGCCAGAAGGTGGAAAGGTGTGTCATTCGCCCACCAGCAGTCCAAGTAGGTGAGCAGTCTAAGGCGTTATGTCTGCGCAGTATGCCAACTTGGAAGCTTGGAGATTATTGGTTTGAATCCCGACATCGGCAGTTTGTCAATTATTAAGAAAAAAAAAGGCGGTTAATTGAATAAAATGTCGGTGTATGGACAAGAACGATGTAACCGGCTATGCTTGAGAAGGTTTTCTGCAGTTTTCTTCACGGACTCCAGATGAATATCGGCATAGTTCCTATCATAGTCGGCTGCAGCCGCATATTCTACCAACTCCTAGTCTATACACAAAAATTCCTTCCACTCCAATCACATCCTCACATCCTTAGGCATCACAATGGACCTTATGGTCGAAGTTTAGCCCGTCCAGGGCAGCCTCTGCAATCTATCTATCTACGCTCCAGACAGATCACACTGTCCTCCAATCTCCTGAGAAATAGATGACTTTTGAGCCTGCAGTGAGCGGTAAACACCCCATCCAAAAGGTTTATCTCTTTCCAATAAGTTAGGTTGACCTTGTGACATGTACCCAGCTATCATTTGTATAAATCGAATAGTGTGAAGAAGAAAAATAAAATTAACGAATACTTCCACTTTAGACGATAAATACATTTCGCCCAAGACGATAGAATAGTAAGATATATTTCTTTGTGATCATCAATCGACACCAATATATTTTATCAATGTCGGATAACTTACTCTGGTATTATTGTTAAACAATTTGTTGCCATGATATATACTTCAACATTTATTTCATCAAATGATCATTATCCCGGTGATTTAAGTACTTAATAAAATTGAAATTGTACAATTTGTAACTCTCGTAATTTTTTTCTCTCATTTAATGAAAAATGAAAATTAATGAGTTTTCCACCTCTCTGTGTGTATTGTTGTTGGTGTATGTGTGTATGTGAAACATAAAGTAAAGTTCATTTGTAAAGAACTCGTCACGAATATCGTCACAGTTTGAGTGGATCAGTCTATTTTCAAAATCGAAGTGGAGGAAACATATATTTATTACTAAGTATTTAACATATGATTAAAATATGGTTTAAATAAGTTGCCCTTCCACTTTTAAATAAGTTCCCCTTACGCACATATAAAGTCCAATACAAATGAATTTGATTCTACAGTGTGGTTCAAAATATAGTGGAATTGGTATACAAGGATATTTCCGATATGGCGATATTTCAGGATTGCGCATATAAGAATAAATTTTTTTTCAGAATTACTTTTGAAAAACTCGGGAAATTTATGAAGGAAAGACACAGCACAGAACAAAGAACCGAAGTTGTTCTCAATTTTATTTTGAAAGTCAGCATTCGATTATTCAGACACAAAGATCATATGGAAATTTCTTTGGGACTGTCTGTGATCTTCCGTGTGCTGGAAGAGCTCGTGCAGTTCGAATTGACACAAATCCATTGCAATACTTTTCGAAGAGCAATACTTTCCATACCCCAAGACTAATCTATCTATCTATCTAATCAATTGCAAAAATTGATCGATTTGAATTTCTAGGTTCCTTGAAGATCGTTATAAGCGAATTATACTGTACATGCAGATCAGTTTATGTTATTGAAATATATAAAATACAATTTTTTTGTATCCACGCAAATTGCCAAGATATAAATCATTTGTCAAAGTGTATCTGATTTCAAGCCAAATTTAGGATGATACCAACAGTTTTATTTAAATGGCACTGTAATAAGTGAAATGTCTACCATTAAGCTTAAGGCTTTTAATGTAATTTTTTTAAACGAAAAACACGGTATATGTAAAAGCATACTTTGTAAAATACGGAAACTTTTCATTACATTTTTGTTCAAAAACAAATATCTTATATAGTTGCACTTAACAAATTAATTAAAGAAAACATATAATGTGGATTTTTTTTCAAAGATATTAATATTTGAAGCTGATAAATTTCAACTGCGACACCAAAATTAACGAATTATCACTGTCAACACAAGTGTTGCACATTTGTGTTGACAGAGAACACAGATGCGCAAAATTCGGAATATTTGCCAGAAATACGCAGGTTTATACATTAAAAATATAAAAACAATAGTCCACAATACAGCACGGTTTTTTTTAAATGATTATTAACAGGTTAAATTTTTGTCAGTAGCTTCCTTTCGACGAGACTCCCAACTTTTCTATCGCGAAAATTCTCGATGATAATGACTAGCGAAGCACGTAAGAGAGTAACTTGTTTGTTTGACGATAGCAAAAATTTTATCAATAACAGTTAATTTGTTAATTAAAATGAGAGATAATGTAATAAAGACTTCAAAAAAACTTGTGTCCTACAAAATGGATGGTGTGACAGACAGGTCCCCCACCCCCAACATGTTCAAATAACAAGGTATACATAGTTATTACTTGGTGCTACTTAACCGTTACTTGGCACGATTGAGTGTATTCAAGATAAAAACAATATTAGTAGTCTTTTATGAACTAAAGGTTGAAGAAATGAGACCTACAATATGTATAAACGTTGTGTATCATTGAAATAAGATAACAGTTTTCTAATTTATAAATGGAAATTTTACATTGACATGTTCAGAGCGTAGGACTGGCAAATTGAACAACTGATTTTGTAGTACAAGGTGGCCATCAAATTATACATACCATTATTAATTAATAGCATAAAAATCAGCTTGTTACTAATAACAATGTATACCCCATTATTTGAACATGTTGGGGGTGGGAGACCTGCCTGTCACACCATCCATTTTGTAGGATACACGTTTTTTTGAAGTCTTTATTACATTATCTCTCAATTTAACTAATAAATTAATTGTTACTGATAAAATTTTCGCTATCGTCAAACAAATAAGTTACTCTCTTACGTGCTTCGTTAGTCACTATCATTTTCGCGACAGAAAAGTTGGACGTCTCGTCGTAAGAAGCTCCTGACAAAAATTTAACCTATTACTAAACATTTAAAAAAAACCGTGCTGTACTGTGGACTACAATAGGGAATATGCATAAAAATTTTTTTTCACTTGAATTGAAGCATGTTTACTTGACAAATATCAAAGTAAAATTACTTTTTAAATAACTTTAAAAATAAGCGAGATATGAATGATTGAAATTCCCGATTAGACAAAGAGAGTGATAGCCCTCTTGATATGTTATGTGACGTCATATTACACTTTCACCGTTTAAAATACACGTAAAACTCCGTTTTTAGTATTTTTGCAAGAAAGAGACAGATAATAATCTTTAAAAGCTTATAGCTTCCTTGATATTTGTCGGATTTTAATTTTGTTTTTAAATATCATTACAGTATTTACAGTATTTTCATATTCTGAAAATAAATGTGAAAAAAAATTTTCATGCATATTCCCTATTGAATAGCCAATCTTTTTACTTTTTCGAAATCGATTTGTAATCATTTATACGAACTGAAGTAGATCGTCATATATAGAATAAATGTATGAGAGAATAACAATTGTGGAAGCTATTTAATGGGAACAGTTTATATTTTTGTTGTTTTTATTTTATTGTTGTTATACCGGTAGCAAATTGATAAATATTTGTTTTATTTCGATAATAAAAATGTCATTTAGAATTAGAATTAATGATGTACAGTTTATATTCCTGCTCACATCGAATGTATTGTAATCACTGACCTCTGTGTACATGGACTGCGGTTCCTTGTATGGCATAAAAATCGGCACAAAAAGTGGTCCAAATTGAATCATGTACTAAAGCCACCACTATGAGCACTAAATATAGTCGATTTATAAAGTTCTTCAAAATCTTATATAGTATATTCATAAAAGTCCACAATAAAGTTTCATTATTTTTTGTCGTAAGTTAAAATTAAAATTTAATTTAGGACCCTCATACCGGGCTTAACAAAAAAGATATTTAAGAAAATAACCTGAGATTTCGGGTAACTAAGCTACCACCGACAGAAATAAAATTCACCCAAAATGTCACTTGTTTTCTTAAATATATTTTTTTAGGCCCGTCATACCGGAATTTTATTGGATAATCTCTTTTTTAATATTTCTATTTTCTATTGCGTAGTTTTTTTTCATTCGTCTTATTTTATTCCAAGTGGAAATTATCAAAATATGTCAAAATATGCGTTTCTCCATAAGAGCAATGCATTAAAACTCGAACTTTAACATTAAATAATTTATTCAATACCCTCGTAAACCCGTCTGAAACTTTTATAATTGATTTATATGTACTTCAACTACTGTAAAAAAAATCAAGCCTTAATCTTTTTGAAGCTCCAGTGCTCGTACATCCGTAAGAGGCCCAAACACTCTTTTCAATGACAATTTCATTGGTTATTATCAAGACTGATGCATGATGGTTCGCCTACACATATCAAAAAATATTCAATCGAAAATGAAAACCATTTTGTTCCAGTTGATTATTTATTTGTTAGATCTTATTGGGATTCCTGGCAGGGGGAGCTTTTAATATTTCAATCTACTACCAGTAGTTACTAAGTTATTCACCAGAGCGCGACCACGAAACTCTTTGGTTAAAAGGTATATCACGGGGGTTGGATCAGGAAACATCGACCTACTAATTAAACTTCAAATTTTTCCCCAATTCCTAGAACAATTATTTGTATTTTATAAATACGTATTTCAAGCTAATTCATACTGATGATGACTATCTTGTAGTCGAAATACGTATTTATAAAATACAAATAATTGTTCTAGGAATTGGGGCAAAATTTGAAATTTAATTTCAAAAAACCCTAGAGTTCTCTTTGATTATTTTAATAATCTTTATATCGACCTACTAACTCTAGTTTATAATTTATCCATAGATCCTTATGATAATCAATCTAACTATAGGATGGCGAGTTCATGTATATGGAAGTCAGTGATTGTAATTCACATGCGATTTGCTATTATTTATTTTAGGTACTTATGGACCGTTAGAGACTTGGTTTGATACGTTTTTCAACCCCAAACAATTTTCACCAAATTATTATTTCATACAATTAACAATAATTATAATCATTAATATCGTTGTTTTTTTTTTTGTTCTATTTTCCTTTGTTTTGTTTTTTACAGCTCTTCCGGGATATAAAATTTTTTTACAACGAGATTCATTTTGATGTTTCCATTATCAAAATCATCATTTTTAGTGTTCCGTACCAAAATTGGTAAAACTATGAATGAAGTTTCTATCGAAGGCGGTTTTCTCTAAAGTATTCCACATAATATGGAATGTGATAATCGAATAACAGACTTAAAGTATAAGAAGTGGTTAATTTCAGGGAGAAATTGGGAAATGGAAAAAAAATATCGCAAGGACACCGTGTAGGGTGCAAACGAAACTTATTGATTCAACAATATGTATTATGTCTGTCTGTTTTTAATGCATTTTTTTTTAAATATTTTTCGGAAAAAACCTTTATAAATTGGTTCATTGAGCAGTTTTGCTCATTCACGAAGTTCAAGTAGCTATTTAACAACTCGTTAACAGACGGACATGTGGAGTTGGAATATTTAGAATATTTTCGCATGAATTGTAAAATCATTTTTTTTCTGATCTGTATTTTCAACCGTTACAAACTTCAGACTAAATTTATAATACCATACACATTCTAACAATTTCTAACATTGTATGTGGAATGTTTGAATATTATATTAATGATATAATATAACACAACAAACAAATTAAAAGAAAAATAATACCCCAAAAAGAAAAAAAAATAGAAATCCGAAAACTTTATCGTCAATAAATAATAAACTACAAACTGCTATATCTCTCTCTTCATTTTTTTGTGGTCTTCATCATCTTTATCTTGGTGGCAGTCTTTGCAACTAGATATACAACCCCATTTTTCAAAACAGCTAATCATATGAGTAACTGTTCGAATGTTTGGCGATTGCCTATCCTCAATTGCCATCAATAAATAAATTGGCACATTTCTGTGCCGAATGTCCCTCAAAGTACCATTTAATAATTTGCAATTTTCCTATTATTGTGTAATAACCCATTGTTGAAATACGGTAATACCATCAAAACACGCAACCAAATATTTCACATACATAATGAAAAATATTATCAATTATAATGTGCATCATAACATCCCCACTCTTAAATGACATCCAAACAAACACCATACAGGCATACACCACAAGCTATAGACAGATGTGTTTAAGTATGTGTATGCATGGTTTTATAGTAAATATTTTATTTATTTATTTAACATTGATTGCCTATTAGAAGTGCTTTTGAAAACGGTCTGTACCTATAGTATATACAGTGCAATAGTGTATAAATGAGGAGATAGACATTATCTAGAGCACGGTAGTGCGACAGGCCGAGTTTAAGCCTTTAAGAGGTTTTTGACCTTCGTATATATTATTTATGTTTTCTAGAAAAAGTAACAATTTATGCATATACTTGTCTCTTTTTTTTCGTTACAAATAAATGTATGTCTGTCTTATATTCATATATACACTGTTGCAAAGTTGGTATGACAATGGGAAATCTGAAAAATGAAATGTAATGTAATCACTAAGCAACTGTAGTGTACTTGGTTAGATCACCGGAACAAATAGACCGAGGTCTATGGTTTTTGTGTTACATTCTATTATTCTAGATTCTTAGTCGTTACATTATCCTTTTCATATTTAATGTAAAAATAAATTCATGTATAGTGAAGGCCGTGATGTCAAGGACATATTTTATTTTTCATAAATGTAGTAAGCAAGTTTTAAACTCCTATTTTCTTGGACGTCAAAAACGTAATTTTATTATTCAAATCACCAGAATTTAACACTGTTGGAAGTTAAGCAAAACGGCACACAAGTTATATTGAATTATTTCGAACTTTTAAAAAATGTGATCTTCATAATTTTTCATTATTCTTGAAAATATAATACTTTTTAAATTCTTCCAATATTTATAACAATAAATTAATACGTCGGAAGTAAATTCTAATAACAAAAAAAAACCGTTATATATAATATAGATATATATGAAAAATTGAAATCAATATGAGATGGAAAAACGTAGAACATAAAATTCATTTTATTTGTAAATATAGTCAAGTCGCAATGGCTTTCAAAATTGTTATTAAGGTATACACGAATGCACACGTCCATCTCTCGAACTATATCTCGAAATATGTTGATCATACGCAACAATACATGGAATTATCATCTTTGTAGAAAATTTTATGATCTATTTAAGTTTTATATAACGACTCTAATTACATATGATCGATAGAAAATGATATATTTGCCAAAAAAACTTCTTTTGTGAATTAATACTTACTAAATACTTATAATACTTATATATATATATAGTATATTAAGAATTGTTTTTATTAATTCGTGTTCAGCCATTCATTGTTAGTATGATTGCCTTTCAGTTATATTATACTAACGAAGGTGACTAGTCCTTCCTTATTTTGACATTTAAGAAATATCTGAGCGATGGTAACATTCTTTGATATCAAATGCTTGGGATGAAAATATCTTGTCATTCCCCCTATATACCAGATGCTATCTATATAGGTGGAATGCCTATAATTCTTCACTATCTTGATGTCAATATATTATTACTTTGTTTTTGACTAATATACAAGTTTTAATAGTTTTTTTAATATATACAGGGTATTATATTAAGTGAAGCCCCAAGTATAGTAACGGTTAAGAAAATTTATCGCAGACAAAAATTTTGATACAGGTGTTCATAAAACGAAATTGACGAAATTAACTTAATTAGTAAATTTCCGCATATTCGTTCGTCCATCCGCCTGTCAACGTTCAAAAATAAAAGGAGTTAACGAGCTAAAATTGTGTATGAGTTTTCTAAAGCTAAATAATAACTTCAAGTTCATGAATGTGCAAAATCGGACCGAGGTTCGCCACGCCAGGAGCGATAATATCCATCTTTCAAACTGTAAGAGATAAAATTTAATCCGAAAACAATGTTGTTTTTTAAAAATAAACAACTTTTGTTTGGAAAATTCTTTATAAAATTAGTATATACCGGGAATTTATGCAGTTAACTCAGTTAGTTGTTATTTTCACATGTTACTTGCATACTTCTAAATCCTTGAATAAAAAAAAGAAAATTGAAAAATTCTTATATAAATGATAATATTGGAAATGTAACAATAGGACGATATTGATTCCAAACTAATAGTATCCTAATAAATAAATATTTATTTAATATATTATTGGTTTAAATCTTTTTGAATCGATAGACTGACTCGACAAACAATATAATCATTTATTTTCAAGATTACAAGATATCTTCAAAATGAAGGTAATTGAAACAAATTGCACCGGTGGAAATTTGTACGAGTCAGTGGCGTAGCTACCGTGGGTATGGCAGGTAGCAATCACGGATGGCCCCAAATGCTCGGGTCATCTATTGCAGCAGCTTGCAGCGATTTCAGGTAACTATTTATGCGAATATTCTAAGAAGCTGGTCGAACGGTACGATGAAGATATCAGTGAAAAATATTATGACCTTGAAAATATATTTTAATGTACTAGACATCTTTGTATATTCAACTACATATACCCTTTGATACCACGGTAATGTTTTTGTTCCTTACCTTGGTAACTAATAACAAATATATTTTGACATTCATTCAATATTTTGTATCTTTCAAAAAAAAATTATTGAACTGTAAGAAGTTCTAAAAATTCTTAGGTAGACAATTTCTTTTTGAATATCATTAGCAAATTTTACGATTGACTTCAGATTCTGTTTTTTATACGATTTGACGGAGGGTATGATCTTACCTCGACTCAAATAATCCTCAAGTCAGACCATACCCTACGTAAAATCGTATAAAAGATAGAACCGTATTAATATCATTGTGAGACACGCACCAAATTAGCAACAAGCAACATATCTCTGAATCCATATCCCAAAGATAGTTACGATTTTCTAATTCATACTGATGATGATTACATTGTAGTCGAAATACTTATTTAGGAAATACAAATGAAATGTTCTAGGAATTGGGGCAAAATTTGAAATGTAATTAGGGAAATGGTATATAAAATTGACTTGAATGATTTGTACCAAACAACTGATAGGCTACTTTAAAATGAAAGTTAAAAATTTGTAACAATAAGACAATCTAGCTGGAAAATTCATCTCATATTATTTTCTATTTCAAACTTTTTCTGAGGAAAATTTTCTCGTTTTTTTTTTTTTTTTTTTAAATAAACAATAGGGAAATATATCAACAAATACACAAAATCGTGATATTTTTGAACAATACGAATATTTCCTCTCTACACACAATATCATCATCGTTCAACAGAAGAAAAAAAATATGTATGAATTATTTGAGATATTTCAATATATATATATATATATATATATATATATATATCTTTCTTTCTATATAAATAATAATATTGAAGGATTTTTATTTTCTCAACCGAGGTGGAGGGTTCGTTTTCAACTCTATGTATTATTTTCAATGTGGTTTTTTTTTGCTCTCATATATAAGCATAAAAATATTTTGAAATCATATCATTCAACTTCCATAATATTTGATTCCTTCTTCGGCCGCAGTTTTTAGCGAATTTCCTCAAAAGGAAATGCATCTATTGTTTTTGCACCAATGTTGGAATTTCGTAAAAATTTCTTCAAACGTCCATCGATCCTACCTATTAGATGTTAAAAATCACTATCGCTAAAATTTGTATATATATATATATATATATATATATATAAAGATGTACTTTTCTAAAATGTTTGTGGAAATTGGGTATTTGGGTCGCTTTTGGTATTCTAAAGGTCAAGATCGTTAATGGGTAAAATCGGACGAGGGGAAAGGAGGTTTAGGGGGAGGGGAAAACACAAAATTTGACTATCTCCCTAAATATTTGAAAAATCGAAAAATTTATCAGAAGTTGTAATTGTTTCTTATCATTTTTCTGTTACACTAATATTTACAGAAATATTTACAATTAATGATTGAAAGTTAAAATTCTAAATATCTCTGTTCACATTCGAGTTTGAGAAAAATGATCAGTAATGAATTGTACCAAACTTGATTTTCTACAACTTTACTCCTTATACAATTTTTGATTATTCTAATATTAAGAGAGATATTTAATATTTTGTGTTTGACACGAATTCACGAAATATATTTTATTGTAAAAAATTTTGATTGTCGTTTCCATAGTAACTATAATCGTTATATATCGTTCTATTTTAGCTATTAATAAATTTAATTTTTGCAAATACTAAAGTCATATCAGATATTATATTTCATTTTGATCACACTAAAATTAAGACCGCTAGAGAGTGATTTATGTATTCTAAGGAAATTCGTTAAGTTGACGCTGCTCCTGCGTAACGAATTTTTTTTTGATTTCTAAAGAACGTGGTTGAAAGTAAATGGTTGTAAAGTTTTGTTGTTCACTTGTGATAGCGAAGGCACAAGAAAGTGATTATTTAAGATAGTTGTCGTGTGAAACGAGTTTTCAATGAGATTGTTGAACTTTTGATCAATTATTCAAAATCTATGTATCTTCGTTTAAAATTATTTACCGTTTAGTCTTGATAAAAATCGCTTGTACGATTAACATTACAGGTTTATACAAGATAAGGAATTTAACCACACTTTTAATTTTAGCGAATTTTCTGAAAGGAAATAGAGCTATTGGTCTGGTACCGACTTCAAAATTTTGCAAAAATTTCTTCAAATGTCCATCGATCCTACCTAGTAGATGTACGATCCTACCTAACAAATTTATTGGACAGGTTTGGGAGGGAAATGCTAAAAGTGCTCTGCTAAACTCACGGAGGTGCTTTAAACGCTATTCGAATAGATTATTAGTATTTTTGAGCATAATATTATTACCACTTTTAGTGAATACAATAATGGGGATCTTAATGTATTTTTAATGTAATTTTGATAAATAGGTCAAGTTTTTTAACGAACTATTCAAAAATCGAAAGAAAAACAAATAGTATTATAGTAGAAATTCTTTTGTATTTTATAATGAAATCATTTTATTTATTATATGAATAATTATCATTTTACATACTTTAAATAAATAATTTCACACATAGAATACCCAAATCAATTGTCAAAAGTATACAATACAGGGTGGCGAATAAGTAACGTTATGATTTAATTAGTGAATAAATTTTTTGTTTACGTAATTTTTTTTCAGTATTAACTTTGAAAAACTTGGGAAATTTATGATGGAAAGACTCAGCACAGAGCAAAGAATCAAAGTTATTCAATTTTATTTTGAAAGTCAGCATACGATTATTCAGACACAAAGATCATATCGAAATTTCTTTCATGTTCCAACAATTTACCGATTGGTTCTGCGTTTTTGGCAACATGGCGCTGTCTGTGATTTTCCGCGTGCTGGAAGACCTCGTGCAGTTCGAAAGGATGTGCACATTGCTCGGGTGCAAGCAAGTGTTGAGGAAACCCCAAAACTTCCACCAGGGAACGTTCTCAGCAGTTGGTAATGTCTAGGCGGTCTTTGCAAAGAATTTTACATACGTTACATCTTTTCCCATATAAGATTCAATTGGTTCACGAGTTAAAACCAAATGATGCACAAATAAATCAAAACGTTACTTATGCGCCACCCGATATATACTTTTATTATGAATAATCTCGAACAATATGAATATCATTTTGTACACAAAATAATAAGACGACTACAATAAACAATGTAATAACTAAGCTTTTGTTCATTTCTTAAATGAACTTTCCTCACAATATTCGAAATAAAAATGCAAATACCAAAATTTAGTTAACAACGAAGAAAGACACAATTCAGGTGCGCGCCGTAGATTTTTCGTCAAAACGTCCTGCACATGATCCGTAGACGATTGAACTGTCGCTGCCCGCTGTATCCCCGATGAGCGAGCTACGTAATCGCCTTGCGCAGTTTTTGACATGAATACGTCTTTAAATTTGCTTCTATAGTGAGAGGCATGTAGAAAACTGATGATAACAGAATCGGGGGATACAGTTTGGTGTTGCGGCTACATATCTATCACCTACATCCAAAATTTAATTTCACCAATCGATAGCTAAAGGATCAATGAATTCGTTACGTTGAGTGAGAACTGAGACGCATCGTACACGGCGTAAGGAGAAGCGCCGGCATTTTGAGGTCGTTTACTTCATAAAAGTATTTTTTCCTCAGTGTACATATAATACACTCAAAGAAAATATGATCCGTGATCCCGACACACGGCCGTGTCCACGACACATCCACACCTCGTTTTTAGCAAATTTCCTCCAAAGGAAATCAACTATTGTTTTTGTACCAATGTTGGAATTTCGTAAAAATTTCTTCAAATGTCCATCGATCCTACCTACAAGATGTCAAAAATCACTATCGTTAAAATATTTATATATGTATATATATATTTACATATATATATGTGCATATAAGTTTATGTGTCTGTGGACTCTCTAGTGGTCACAGTTTTATTCCAATTAGAAGAAAATTTGGTGTTTGAGGCGCTTTTGGTTTTCAAAGGGTCAAGTTCGTAAATGGGTATAATCGGACGAGGGGAAAGGGGGTTAAGAGGTAGGGAGAAACACAAAATTTGACATATCTCCCTTGATATTTAAAAAATCTAAACATTTATCAAAAGTTAAGTTATAGGTACTCAGTTTTAGAAAAATTTTGTAACTTATCATTTTTCTGTTATACTAATATTTACAGAAATATTTACAATTAAAGATTGAAAGGTAAAATTCTAAATATATCTGTTCACATTAGAGTTTGAGAAAAATGATAAGGTGATGAATTGTAGCAAACTTGATTTTCTATAACTCTACCCTTTATACATTTTTCGATTGTTCCAATATTAAGAGAGATATTTTATATTTTGTGTTTTCTTCTATCTTTATGCTCCCTTTCCCCTTGACGTTCATTAATCAAATTCATAATTCCAACATTGGCCTCGAAAATACTAAAATGATATCAGATACGACATTTCATTTTGATCAGACTTAAATTGTGACTAGAGAGTGATTTATGTATTCTAAGGAAATTCGCTAAGTTGACGCAGCTTCTGCGTAATGCCTTTTTTCATTTACTTTTCAACTCTGTTATAGCTCCCGCATTCATCCAGCACTGGACTTTTTTGGTTCGTTGAATTCCGCACATATTTTAGAATAGTATGAGACGAAATCTCGAAATTATTCGGTTATTTTCATTTCACTTTCGTCGCTGCCGTAACTCTTGAATTGGCTCAACGAATGCGACTCTACTGTCAACTAGATCTGATCTCAATTAGTTTGATTTTATTCTCAACTAGATCTGATATTTGAAATATTGAATCCATGTACTGGCTATCCAACTGTAAAAATAGAAGTCGGTCATCTGAACATCAATTACTTTTTGATGTTGGAAATCTGATATAAAAGCTGCGTTACTGGACAATTTTTCACAGGAACAATGGAAGTAAAAACAAATATAATACTGATTTTATGAAAAAAGCTAGAATGTTTTCCATTCGCAAATATCATTCCTTTTTTTAAGGTTCTTTTTTTTTTTTTATTTAAGCTTTTTCCATATTCTAATAATGAATAAAAATAATAAAAATGCCTATAAATTATTAAAAAAGTGTATCTGTGAGATCGAACTCTCAGGGTGAATATTTGTATTAAATAAAAGATACCACCCTCTTCAAATACAATTATGGATTGAATTTCCAATTAAAATTGTTTTATGAAAAATATCAAGATATTGTCAACATTTTTTTTTTTTTTTTGTAAAACAGACACATAATGAAATAATACATAATAATTATAATTCGTTAATAATTCTATCCTAATAATATTATAAATGTGAAAATTTGTGACATTGTCAATCAACAAATTCTCGGAAACTGCGCATCCAATTTTAATTCAATGGGTGCCATTCGATAGGTTTTTTAAGACTTACAACTTTCTAATTTAACTTTTTTGGATTGGACGTCAACTTTTTTTTTTTAATTTAAAAACCGTTTTTTTGACTTGAAAATTTTTTAGGCTCAGGGAAACTAGACAAGCCAAAAAAATAAAACGCTGTATTTTTTGTATTATCATTTTGTACATCAACATGTTTATTTTCTGATAACAATTATGTCAACTATTTCGTAGGTTACGTGGATTATGAGTATACACTCTTAATATATTAAACAGAACTTAATAATTCAATACTTACACAACAGATGGGAGACGGGGGGGCTAGTTAGTACAATTTAAAATAACAACGTATTAAGCTGAAAAATTACTTGTAACAAAATTCACAAAAAACAATTCTCACAAGCATCAATCTGACTTATTGAACCATATAAAACTACCAATTAACAATGAGATTTTTTGTGCAGTTCTACACAACATGGCGGGGCTTAAAACACATGGCTGTCTATTGTGTGCAACCGAAAGAATAATCCATTATGTGTTTTTATTTATATAAAAAAAGTAGTTTTTTCTAAATTTTGGCATTTTATGAATATACGTATTTCTATAGAAACTATACATTATATCAGAGATTTAGGCCGGCTATAACTTTGAAATTTTGAACTTCTGAAAGATTTTCTGGAATCGTAAAGAAATTTAGTTCAGGTTTTCTCTCATCATTTTCTCCAAAAAATTTGGACATTTGCTCTTTTATATGTAAAGCTAAATTTGGTTTCTCTTTTGCTACCAGACGTCGTGACCAAAATCGTCGGTTATCAATAGACCGATAGATTGTAGAGGCTGCCTTAGACGGGCTGCACTTCGACCATAAGGTCCATTATGATGCCTAAGGATGTAAGGATGTGAGTGGAGTGGAAGGCATTTTTGTGTATAGATTAGGAATTGATAAGATATGCGGCTGCAGCCGACTATGATAGGAACTATGCCGATATTCATCTGAAGTTCGTGAATGAAACTGCAGAAAACCTTCTCAAGCATAGCCGGTTACTTCATTCTTGTCCATACGCCGACAGTTTAGTCAATTAACCGTCCCTTTTGTTTCTTTATAATTGACAAACTGCCGATGCCGGGATTCGAACCCATAACCTCCCAGTTTCCAAATTGGCATACTGCGCAGACATAACGCCTTAGACCGCTCGGCCACTTGGACTGGTCGGTTATCAATACTAAGATATTCTAAACAATTTATCAACAAGTTTTATTCATTAAAGTTTACAGCAAGAATTTACAGGCAAAGGTGGATATTGTTCTTCGGCTTCTCCAGTACTATAAAGTTAAAATCCAATTTAAATATCTATAAATAAATTTAATATATTAAACGTAATTCAGCCTTCGTCCGTTCTCTGTTATAACCCTCTTCGAAATTTATAAACCAAAAGTTTAGTAAAATCATCAGAAAGAACTCCTTCATACTGATGGTGACTACATTGTAGTCGAAATACGTATTTATAAAATACAAACAAATGTTCTAGGAATTGGGGCAAGATTTGAAATGTAATTTCCAAATTTATTCCCCATTCAATAGTTTTGTGACACTGTGTAGTACATTATGGTACGTGTAAGTAAAATCATTTTTTAATAAAATATTTTCAATATATGTTTCTATAACAAGGGAGCTCTAGAGCTATCTATATATATATCATCATAAAATATATCAAATATAAATGTAATAATCTTATCCATGAAGAAACATTGAAAAATAAAAAGGATCCATTTCCATTTTACATCCAGCAATCTTTTTTTTTTGATCAAAGAGTACGTTAATAATGAGAAAATGGCCTGTAGGGAAATTATTTCTTTCGTTATATATTAGTGAGAGTGCTGAAAGGTTTATATAGAGAGATATTATATGATTTTCAGATTATACGGTCAAAGTCCGTAAGCATTATGATCAAACTTGACATATTAATTAGTTGTCGAAATGATTGTACTTTGTGTGAACGAAACCTTGTGTAATTAATGTTAAACAGAATAGACGTATAACTGTATGATTTTCAAATGAAGCCAATGGGTACTTCATTCCAAATCTAAACAAAACAGAGATAATTTCGTAGTATAAATAAATGTTGCAGAGGCATTTGGTAATGATGTTGTGAATTCCTTTTTATGCTTAATATATAAAGATAGCGAAATCATATTAGGTGAATTAAGGTTGTTAAGAAAAAAATTCAATTTAATGGCAGGTTCTTTAAAATTTGACATCTTATTATTTCAATAATAAAGAATAACCTGTAAAAGTTTGAAGTTGATCCTGTTTTCAGTTATTGAGTAAAAAAATGTTAAAGTTGCGATTTTTAAGATTAGGTTAATCATAGCGTTAAATGGACTCGGCGGTAATCACATTAATATAAAAATATATTTCTCGACCACCAGAAATGCCAGGTTTAGAAAAAAATTGTCATAATAATTATCAAAGTCTTATAAACCTGGACGAAATTTTAAAACAGTCCTGTTTTTGGATTCTGAGATTATTAAATTTATAGTTCGAAAAATAGTACTAAAACTACTTTTATTTAAAGCATCACAGTAGGTTTGGCGACGTCAATGTAATTAAAATTAACTAAATAATTATTAATAAAAATAAAAATTAATATAATAATTTAATAATTATATAATAATTTTTTATTTTAATAATTTTATTAATAATTATTAATTTTTTTGCGTATATAAAATTGGCAATAGATGAGGTATCCATATATTTAGCATAGGGCAAAATCTCCACTCTAATTTACCCCCTACCACTTTCTTAACAACCTTAAACACTATAAAACAATGTCGCTATCCACGTCTGCCTATTTGTTCGCTTATTATTTCTAAACCACACAATGGATTTTGCTGCGGTTTTCACCATCATTTAAAGAATTTATTCCAGAAGGTGAAAATTTATAATATATTCATATTTAAGTAGAGAAAATTGTAAAAAGACGATTTTAGGTGACTTATACATGAGTGATACATCAGATGAAATGTAATACAGAATTTTCGGTCATAAAAAGGCTTACAGAAAAGTTAGCCATATAATATGCGTATATTTTAAGGACGACCCACAGAAATAATGTTTATCTTTCAAAATTGATTAAAAATTAATGAGTTATTTGCAAAGCTATTTTGACTGACATAGTATTAATCCGTAACCATATTAAATCCGTGCATTCCTACTAAGCTAGGACTCGTCGCTAGATATTATATTTTTTTAAAATGGTTCGCTTGTATCATTTAAAATTAACTATAATTCATTTAACGAAGTAATTAATATAGTAATGTTAATAGTAAATTCATAAATATGAAATTATAAATTATTATAATGTCATATAGTCAAGAAAATTTATAAAATATTTTATTCATCATTTGTATTTGATTCTGAATATCCTACTTTAATTCTTAAATCATAAAAGTTTTGTACAAATTAACGATTCCTTTAAAAAACGCTGTAATGTATGGGCCTCCTTAGCTCAGAGGCAGAGCACTGGTCTTGTAAACCAGGGGTCGTGAGTTCGATTCTCACAGGGGGCAAATTTATTTTTATTTTTTTAATGAAATGTTTGAGTTTAGTAAATACTATTGAATATATCTAATATAATATATATAGTGTTTAACATTTATGATACATATGCATATGGATACTCACTGTATATATGTATATAAAGCCAAGCAGTCCAAATAGATAGGGTGGCCTTATTCCACTACGAACTTTTCTAATGTTCTATTCGCATCATTTTATCAGCTCTTTTTAAATCTTAATTATAGTAATACCCGGGATTTAGATAACAAAGCCTGGAGCTCCACAGCCTCCACAAAGTGGGGCCAGCATAAAATGATTTTGTTAGAGGTAAAAAAGCGCCTGTTTTGGCAAAGAAAAAAGGCGTCATTCGTGAAGCACTCTTCTCTAAACATTACAGTTCATATAAGTTTAGTGTGATATAAGTTAGGGCTAGATATTTACATAGGCAGTGTATGTTTTACACCGATTTTCATCAAAAAAAGCTCGCAAAATTCTATTCGCCTAATAATAATACATCGTAATTACATTTACTTTTGTCCATTTTTTGTGTTTTATCAGATTTTCATCAGTTTGTTAAAAGCATTTTATTTATTCAGAGACTTCTACTTCTTCGTTTTAGGGCTTCCCAACCGTTAAATTCGACCCGGAGCATAACCATAGATGTGTCTATTTTAATATTATTCGAGCACTGGTCATTCTTTTTACATTTCGGTTTTTGCTTATACTATACTACACTATCAACTGTCTCTTAGGCCTCGGGTATATAATAAAATATATATTTAAATCATGTAACGATATTTTTGTAGTTTGACACAAAGTGTGTTTACAGATAGAACATGTTGTTTGTAAAAAACACATTTTTCAGTAAAATAGTAAAAAAAAATTGTTTATAACATTTGTGGTATACTATCACAGAAAAATGTATAAACAGTTATTTTTATTAAGGATTTTCCAGTGTGATATAACTTTTCGACAGATTTTGCGCATTTTTTTCACAGGCTACAAATAATGTTTTCTACTAAATCCCGAAGTTTTAGAAATTTTGACCGTTTAGAACGCGGATAATTATTAACAAAGTTATCATTCTCTCTCACTGTCTCTCATTAGAAGCATGTAAAACTTTATGCCCACCCAACTATTATCTGTTGTATTAAAAAAAAATACTCAAAAGAATTTAAAAAAAATCTAGAATAGTAAAGATAAATATTTATAAAATTTTAAAAAAAAATCGCATTTTGCCGTTTTGCTTTCCAAATATAAAAGTATAAATTTTTTTTTTTTTCAAAATAACATTATTTTGTATATATTAATTGTGAATTTGTCTATGTGTTGCGTATTTGTGTATATGTATTTGTTCTATAATAAAAGCAAACCGGTTTTTTGTCCTGATTATATAACACAGTGCTGGGTACAGTCCTTAAGGTAGTCGTGATACAATGTTGTCAAAAAGTTGTCGAGCGTATGTGTATAGTAAGATTAAAGGAACGTATTGCATAATAGTCCATAATTTTAGTCCAAGACTGTACCGGTAGACACGATACACAACGATACTTATCTATACGTATATGTAGCATTTTTATAAGTTGCAATCCGGCAACGTCGCTTATATTCCGCCAGTTGATATACTCTTTGTTTACATACATGTACTCGAATAGTACAACGAATAGTGACGTATAGTGTTGTCAAGTTGTATCTGTTCAGCATGCCGACACGTATATTTATTCATAAAATGGTTCACTTTGCGTTGTTATAACTAAAAAATGAGACGGTCAATAATGCTCGTTTTTTTTTTAAATACGCAAAACAAATCCAATAATTTATAGCTATTTTTTTAAAAGATCCTTAAATGTCATATTTTTATTAAATATAAAAAACGGCTAGAAATACTGCTTACAAAGGGTAATCTCCATTGCTTCCTATGTTAATTAATCGAACTTCATTTTAGTTTTTCTCGAATTTGAAATGTGAAGTGTGAGTGTATACGAATACCTTTAATAGGTGTGCAAAAATTTGGAACATAATATAATTAAGCCCATTAGCACACGACAATTTAATTTTTTCTGAACTGTTTATTTTTTCAGTTTTCTTAAACAAACAAACAAAAATCTATATAAAAGTTTTAGGCAGATTTGATTCGATTTTCTTATTCAAATAAACAATTTTGGATACATGTTTAGTCTATTTATTACTGCGTGCATCCGACATTGTCGATTGACTGCAAAAGTTTACATAAATTCTTGTTTCTATACAATAACTGTCTATATATGGGCCTCCTTAGCTCAGAGGCAGAGCACTGGTCTTGTAAACCAGGGGTCGGGAGTTCGATTCTCACAGGGGGCAAGTATAAAATTAAAAAAAAATTTTTTTTACATTGTATGTTTGAGTTTAGCAAATAATGAAACTAAACAATACCGTTTTATAAACTGACTTAATGCAACTATGACAATTGAATATATCTAATATAATATATACAGTGTTATAACTTTTAATATGCAACGTGTTGTACTAAATTTTCCTAATTTATAAAAACATATGTGTGAACTGCTTTCGTAAACCGTACATATTAAAAATCTCAAATTTGATTACGAATATCTCGTTTCACAATTGATCACAAAATTGGATATGACGAAAATTAATATCTAAAATTGATATCTATATTAATATCATTAACATGGTATATCTAGTTTTCTGAAAATACAAAAAAAAAATACAAGTGAAAATAACAACTAACCGAGTTAGTTGCTTAAATATCCAGCGTATACTGAATTTATGAAAAAAGGTTTCAAACAAAAGTTGTTTATTTAAAAAAAAGGAACATTTTTTGTCTTGACATTTTTGTTCTATCTCTTACGGTTTTAAAGATAGGCAGAACAAGGTCCAATTTATATAAAACACACCTACAAAATTTCAGCTCGCTATCTCTTTTCGTTTTCGAGTTATCGTGTTCAAAGACAGACAGGCAAACGTTACAAATTCGAAACTAAACTTAACATACCCTGCGTATACCATCTGTTTTGGATAGCTTTGCTAATAGAGAATCATTGTTAAGTATTATTTACTAAAATAATTACACAATGCTTCATAAAGAATTAAAAATAGTGGGGGTACTCTGTAGCCCTCAGTGTGTGTGTGTGCTTACGTAATGAATAATATTATAAATTAAGTGGGTATCACTAAATCCCCACTCTTAAATGACATCAAACAATTATGTCTGCGCAGTATGCAGTACTTGGAAACTGGGAGGTTATGGGTTCGAATCCCGACATTGCCAGTTTGTCAATTGTATAAAAAAAAAGGGACGGTTAATTGACTAAACAGTCGGCGTATGAACAAGAACGAAGTAACCGGCTATGCTTGAGAAGGTTTTCTGCAGTTTCCTTCACGAACTCCAGATGAATATCGGCATAGTTCCTATAATAGTCGGCTGCCACCGCATATCCAACCAATTCCTAGTCTACTCACAAATTCCTTCCACTCCACTCACATCCTCACATCCTAAGGCATCACAATGGACCTTATGGTCGAAGTGTAGTCCGTCCAGGGCAGCCTTTATAATCTACGTCTACCTCTCTACATCATACCACAAGCAGTCAGATGTTTGTAAGTATGTGTATGTATGCATGTATAGTTTTATAGTAAATATTTTATTTATTTATTTACTATTAGAAATGCTTTTGAAAATAGACTGTATATTATATACCGTGTATATAAATACGTCATATATGAACATTATTATAAGATCGTCATTTACGGATGTGCACCAGTTCTTCTCTCCGGCTATAACTGGAGATCAGTTCATCACTCGAAAAAAAAGTTTCATATTTGTAGACAATTTTATGATCTACAAGTTTTATAAGAATCTCTAAAAACATATAGCGCTTAGGAAACAAGATATTTAAATTAAATACTGATATGAAAAAATTAATTCGTCTGCCAGGATTCGAACCTCGGGCCTCTGGATATCTTATCCAGTATGCTTCCGCTACACCAAAGACTACTGTGACGTAACAGCCAACCTTTTCATATCATTCTTATTTTTATATATTTAGACAGTATTACTTCTATTGAAGTTATTATTCATATATATTTATTTGTGTATACTTCAGCGATATATTTCAGTTAATATCTTGAGTCCCCCCGAATACGAGTTTATATCAAGTTTTTTTCTTAATTAAAACAAAGGTTTATTAAAAACTTCAGCTCACTTTCTTTCATTCTAATGTTGAAACCTTAATTGATTGGAGTATAGAAGTGTATGTTTGAATTGTTTTTCTTCTCAAATAAAAATAATATATTAATTACTTCGTTTGTACAAAATCTTCAAAGCTGCATCGAACAAGTAAACTCGAATGTAAATTCTTACAAATTAATTTAATTACCATAATTAACAAATATTATTAAAATACATTTGTAATAATTATAATTGTAAAATTTTAATTAAACAATAAAATAATTGGACTTTTTGTTAACAAATTTAATGAATAACAAATTAACAAATATTAATTATCATCACTGAATACATTCATTTGTTAATATTTTCTATTGTTATTCTATTTTAAGGGTTCATAACCATGGGCCACAAAATTAGCGTTAATTTTTTCCAAATTTTATACGATAAGGTTTGGAAGGTTTGGAATGAATCGTTGCTAGTATATTTACAATAAAGAAGTTTTATCCGAATCATTTTTCGAAAACTGAATGTATAAGGTAAAAATTAATTAATAATATTAATAATAATAATAATTACTACATCATCGAGTTCTCTGCACCTGCAAAAATGAATATAATCTTGAAAGAGGAGCAAAAACTGACTAAATTCCTTGATCTTCTCCAAGAACTACGACAACTACACCCTGGCTACTCAGTCAAAATGCTTGTTCTCACTATCGGTTGCCTAGGTGGTATACGCTCCACTGTAGAGTCTAATCTTTCCACCATTCCGGTTTGCAGGTCTCATCTTCGTCACCTTATCACCTCTATGCAGAAGACTGTCATCATAGACACCCTTCGTACATTGAGATCGCATGAGATTGTCTTCAAGTAACACCCTAGAAGATTTTTTATATTAAATTTTGCCGGCTCCACATCCGTGTGGTGCAAGGACGGAGCTTGTACGACCAGAACACAACATGACAGACGAACGTACCCCCTGACTTGAAAGATCGACACATACTTTCCTCAATTCTTTAGAAATATTTTTCCTTAAAACTTTGGGAGAATGCTCATCTGGTTGTTAAGTTTTTTGATAAAATATGCGTAAAAAAGTGTTTTTTTCATGTCCGCAGCAGAAGGTTAATTTTTATGGTTCAGTTGGCATCATGAGTACCGCCACGTTGTTTGAAAGTCGTTTGAAATTATATACTACTATATGTATGATGACTAGTAAATGTATGATATGTTATGTGACGAATGGGAACACTGACAACAACGGACAGCTGTTTTCAACAACGTGCAGCAGCACCAACATATTTATTTTACACATATAATTTTGTATATAGTTCTTTTCGTGCGCGTACCCAATCAACTGATCTAGTTTGGAAATACCTTAAGAAAAAGGTTAGCTAAAATATTTTAGCGATGACTATATTTTGCAGTCAAGATACTTATTCATAAAAGAAAATAATTGAACTAAGAACATAATAAATTAAAAATTTAGAACGTGTACAAACATATCCAAAGAAATTTCGTTCATAATAAAATTGATAAATTTTGAAATATTTATCATCTTTCTGTTTTGAAAGGAATAATATATTTCCATAGTGAACCCATAGTGTAACAATATAGTCTTGTTGAGTAATTATTTTCACATTGCACTTGCCATTATATGCTTATTAATATAATCGGGGTCAAATTAAAAATGCATCATGCTACTTTTAACCTCAACAGTAAAGTTTTTCCTTTATATATCTTTCTACACAGCGCACATAAAATGGTGTTTGTTAAAGATTATAATTTATGGAGTTGAGATGCATTCTCTATATCACATCATCTTTTAATATACAGAGTGTATTATGTAAAATTTTACTAATGTGTATTGGAAGAACATTTGGTATACCTATAGGATGGTGCATAAATTAGTGAATAAATTTTTTGCTTACGTATTTTTTTCCTTTTTTTCAGAATTATCTTTAAAAAACGTGGAAAATTTATGATGGAAACACTCAGCACAGAACAAAGAACCAAAGTTTTTCAATTTTATTTTGAGAGTCAGCATTCGATTATTCAGACACAAATATCATATCGAAATTAATTTCATGTTCCGACAATTTACCGATTGGTTCATCGTTTTCGGGAACTGTCTGTGATCTTCCACGTGCTGGAAGACGTCATGCAGTTTGAAATGATGTGAATATAGCTCGGGTGCAAGCAAGTGTTGAGGAAAACCCCGAAACTTCCACCAGGCAACGTTCTCAGCAGTTGGTGATGTCTAGGCGGTCTATACAAAGAATTTTACATAAGTTTCACCTTTTCCCATATAAGATTCAATTAGTTCACGAGTTAAAACCAAATGATGCACAAATACGCATTCATTAAATAATTCATAACGTTACTTATGCGCCACCCTTCATAAACACTTGTCCACAAAAATTGATGTCATTTTTTTTAAATTTTATAGTTGATTTGTGCCTTATTCATTCAATAGTGCTGTTCAATACAGAACAGCTTTAATCCGAAGTATTATTTCAAGATCCAAATCAATAAAGCACAAATCAATTACAAAATTTAAAAAAATGACATTAACTTTTGTGGTCCTTAGTACATATATGCCAATAAACGATTTCATACACGGAAGGACTTATAGAGTTCTTTATAGTGCGGGTGGAATGTTTAGTGTTCATCTGTAGATGGTGTTGTATTTGGGGTAAGAAATGAACTCTTTTTGCCTAAGGAAGTTGGTATTTCTAGAGAAGCCTGCAAAAAGAAGCCTCCCGTGTTAATGTACAGAGCATCTGAGTTATAATAGACTTTACAAGAACAAAATTTATACAAACAAAATTTGATATTCATTGCTAATAAAGAGTCAAAGTTCTATTTTGTTTGATTTTACTAATATCATTTTCATAGTATGCTGTAATATCAAAATTTACAGTTAGTACAACTGTTAAGTTATAAACTGACAAGCTGAGAAGTGGTTTTATATTGATGTATTCATTTATATAGTTTTAACCAAAATTGCGATAAGTTGAATGACATAAATGTCATGTGCAGTGTACAATTTAAAAACAATGTTTTGTGTTTAAAGATTATTAAGATAATCAAAGAGAACTCCAGGTTTTATGAAATTAAATTTCAAATTTTTTGCCCCATTTGCTAGAACAATTATTTGTATTTCATAAATACGTATTTCGACTACATGGTAGTCATCATCAGTATGAATTAGCTAATAGTAAATATCTCTGACTCCATATCTCAGAGATAGTTGCGATTAGCTAATTCATACTGACAGTCGAAACCTTGTAGTCGAAATACGTATTTATAAAATACAAATAATTGTTCAAGGAATTGGGGCCAAAATATATTTCTCCATATTCCTACTTTATATAAGTTAAATTTCAAGTTAAATTTGTATTACATATTATGTTAAAATAACCTAAAGCCAAATTTAGTACATAACAATTTACCTGATACACCCAGTATAGCTAGTTTTGATATAGTAAATGGCCTAGTTAAAAATTAATGAAGATAATTTAAAACACGACGAAAACCCCTTGGAAAGATAACGGTAGTGTTTGGAAAATTAATGGGAATAAGTTTTTAGATAATTTTTCAATGATTTTCTTTGTTTGTATGGGTCAAATTTCAATTTTGTTAAATTCACTTATTTCTATCGATTTAGAATTTTTCCAAATGTATGTAATTATAATGATCATACAAAATACATTTGTATGACCTTTATGAATGGCTTCCTTAAAAAACACATTGCCCTAATAAGTAGGAAATAATCAATAAGGTTGAGTTCTTTTAAACGATTATCAAAAATTATATTTTCATGTTACAGTTTGTTTTTATGTCTTTATATATATATATATATATATATATATATATATATATATATATATATATATATATATATATATATATATATATATATATATATATATATATATATGTCGGATGTTGAATTTGTGCAAAGGACAAATTCACATTTGGAGATTTTAAACACTTACATTTATAAGTACAAAGAAACTATTTTTTTAAGAAAAGGTTTATTTTATTACAGTATGTCCGACATAAAGGATCCTCCAGACATAGAGGTCTGGAAATTAGATATTATCGATACTTATATATTCTTAGAATAAAATTAATTGCCTAAAAGTGCAATAAAGAATAATTGCTTTAAGATTATCAATTAACACAGTAAGTAAGGGTTCGGTCGAAGGGGCACGTGTGGCTCTCTACTTAGACGCAAATTGTACGGTACGGATGTTAATAAACCTATTTTTGTGATATACCAGAGATGGTACATAAATATAATGTAGTAATAGAATGACCCCTTTCCAATATTTTTACAAACATCAAGGAAGGGGGGTGAGTTTCAAAAAGGAAGCAGGATATTCAGTTCTGAGAGGACAGCACACGAGTACAGATCGTATCGTGCAGTTGCGTATTTGTATCAACTGAACTCTGCTGAAAGTTCACATGGAAATAGCGTTTGGATTGTTGGTAGCCCTTTTGGACTAGTATAATTAATTATGTATATTGATGAGATAACCGTGGTATGGCATTTGTTAGTATTATTCGTGTTGTATCTGTATTGTTAACTGGAGCCAACTTACTGTGTCGTAGGTTGAACCAACTATTTGTAATTACTGATTGTGAAAGTGCGGGACACCGGGTATTATTGTAGACAAGTGCGTGTTTGTGAAAATGCAGTTTTCAGTGTGCTATTGGAAATTGGTAAGTGTTTGTATTTTATAAAAACAACAATGCCTGACAACATATATACTGGTTCAAACGACCATGTTCCCAATTATGCAACTCCGACATATATATATATATATATATATATATATATATATATATATATATATATATATATATATATATATATATATATAAATTTAAATATAAATTTCAATTTTGTTAAATTCACTTATTTCTATCGATTTAAAATTTTTCCAAATGTATGTAATTATAATGATCATACAAAATACATTTGTATGACCTTTATGAATGGCTTCCTTAAAAAACACATTGCCCTAATAAGTAGGAAATAATCAATAAGGTTGAGTTCTTTTAAACGATTATCAAAAATTATATTTTCATGTTACAGTTTGTTTTTATGTCTTTATATATATTTATATATATATATATATATATATATATATTTTATATATATATATATATATATATATATATATATATATATATACATATATATATATATATATATATATATATATATATATATATATATATATATATATATATATATATGTATGTATATAAACACGCCATAAATTTATTATAAACGTTACACTTTATTATTATTTTAGCACACAAAATAGTATTCCCAAAGCTTTTGAATAATATTTCCCCTTGCACAACAAATTGTTGTTAGCGTTCATATTATTCGTATATTATGTTTAAATAATTATTTATTTACATGCTTCGTATACGGTAGACTACACAATACAGGGTAGTCCTCAATCCGTATTAATCATTGTAAATTAATCAACAGAGTATGGATTATATCTTAGCAAAAATGTTCCAGGCAAGATATATCTGCTATGACTATCAAATGGTACTATCCATCGTCTTACGTTTTATCCCATTGTCTTCGATTTCAAAGATATATATATATATATATATATATATATATAAATATATATATATATATCCCAACATAGTGAAGAAATAAATAGACCCATGAACTAAAGACCTACGAAGAAATAAATAATTTTCCCACGAACTAGAAGCTACTTTTTAGCTGTGCAACATACTAAAGAAATTTCGACTCGTTATGTCGTCGCATAAACAAACAAAAAACAGATATTTACAATTTTTACCGAGTTTATATTTAAATATAATAATAAAATTTGACGGGAAACAACAATATTATTCAATAAATTAGAACATTAACGCTTGAAGTATTTTTGTTCTTGTCAATTTTATCCGGGTTCTACAATGTATTTTTGTGCTTGTGCGGGTGCTTCGTAGACGGCCAATAATTCTTCTGATCAAATCCATGCATTCATTCTGCGATTAAGCTTTTTTAAGACTATTTTATAGTTACATGAACTATAATGTAACATAACAGATCTTTCTAGTTACATTAACCCTATCAAATTTTTCTTAAAAAAATATAAAAAATGTTTATTTTATAAAGTTTTATTGAATGTCTCAAAAGTCAGAACATAACACATTATTTTAAAAAAAAGGAGCTTTACTTTAAAAAAAGTTTTTGTCGAAAATATTTTTGCTATCACTAACATACTTGCAGAGTAATTTATGCGTGCTTTAAATAAAAGGAGCTATCCTGTATGTGAAATATTTTTTATGAACAAATGAAAAGAAAGTAAATTGTCGTGTTTCTGAACACACAAACTCGGTATTTGCTGCCTCTTTTTGGTATTCTACATCGTATAATTTTAGCTCACACAATGCGCACACATGTTCGGTATAAAATGTTTTGAATATTAGTGTGGTTTAACGTTTATGATATACATTTATACAACGATAAATTTATTTAACTGAAAATTTAATTTTATCATAATTATTTGGATGAACAAGTCTAGAACATTTTCAACACTATCCAATGGTCGGTTTTCCACTTGCCTAGCGTGCCTAGATTGGGGGGGGGGCGCAACAGATTTGGGGGCACAAAGTTTGGAGGACGAAAGAAGAAAATAAATCCCATTCGGCCCCAGCCTACTACTACAAATTAATTGCACAAATTAATTTATGGTAAAGTATAAAGATTATTACAAATATATATATATATATATATATATATATATATATATATATATATATATATATATATGTATATATATATATATACCTACAAGAGTGGCCAAACCTGCCACTATACTTTGCTTACGGCTGTCCATAGGTAGTGGATAATGGAAGACTCTCCAAAGAACAAAAATAAAGAAAGGGGAGGGAAAAGAGTAAGAGAGTTAAGAGGAACACCCTCCCGAACCAAAACTGGCAAGGTAAGTACTGTAGGAGGGGGTGCTCTGGAAATAGTTGGGAGGGTGTAACAATTTGCAGTGCCTAGGGCGCCGGTGAGGTTAAAAACGGCCCAGCGCTATCCAATAAATAAACTATGAAATAAAACAATTTTCTTCGGCAAGTTTTGCATTACATTTCTCAATGCTAATGATTTTTTCTCAGATTTTTCTGATCGATGGTTTTGTTGAAAAAGGTGGGCGAGTGCAATTTACAAACATAAAATTGATCTCGCTCAAATTTTTCAATCCTGACATTTTTGGATCGATTTAAAACTGTTTCTTGATGGACGGACATCAAAGTGATGCCATATTGTTTTCCAATTTAAGTCCAGAACACACAGTAACAAAAGTTTTGTCGAAGGAGAAATAAAAAGACACTTATTTTAAATTCCTTTTCAGTTTATTTGCAAAATTTGGTGCTCCTATCTTAAGGCATAGAATAAGGCATCCAAGTAAATGATATTGGAATGAAAATCATTTTATTGTTTAATTCTTATTTTTGCAAGACACAGAAAGAAGTTTTTCCCAACACAAATAACACAGTTTATATAATAGACAGTACGCTTTATATTACATACAGAGCTTTCACGCTCTGAATATGATGTAGTTTTTATATTCAAACAATTCCGAAGCTTCTCTATTTAATTTCCTTCTATTTAAATATATTATCATCTGATTTGACCTTTATACGACCTCTACATGACCTGTGAATGTAATTTTGACAGATATTACATAATTATATGAGAAACATAAGTTGACTTTCAATGACCTTGAAGGTCAACGTCAAGGCCACTGTTGTATAAATAAAAATAAATTATATTTTAACTCTATCAAATGCTTTATTAAACACCGAGATAAGATCTAAGATCTTGGCTTAAACGATGTCTTAATGAAAGACTATGATGTCAGTTCGGGGCTGCTCTTATTAAAACTAATTTAAGGTATTTCCAAACTATTATTAGGTTGTCAAGAAATTCATGAAATTCACAATATTAGTAAAATGAATCCTCAGAAATCAGCTGAATTTTTTTGAGAATTTATCACCATGGCGTTTTTGAGAAAATCGTTATGTAAATTGGAGAAATGCATGCATCTTCATAAACATGGTGAAATAAAATGCACAATTCCGACAGTTTTTACTTCGAACTTTCTCCATATAGTCACGGCTGTTCTGAAATTCGACATATACTTTCCTCAATTCCTTAGAAATATTTTTCTTTAAAACTATGGGAGAATGACCACCGGATTATTAAGTTTTTTCAATCTTACTTAAAAAGGTCTAAAACAAACACACAAAATTTCAGCTCGGCATCTGTTTTCGTTCTTGAGTTATCGAGTCTAAAGACGAACAGGTGGATATGCGAAAATAAACTGACTAGGTCATTTTATGAACATGTACCTATACCAAAAATGTTTTTCTGCGAACAATATTTTCAATCGTTACAAAGTCGGGACTAAAATTAAAATGCCCTAGTATATATTATGCATAGAGGTTATATGTGAACCATCTCACAAATATACATTTCTTCCACTAAGGTTAAATTAAGGAAAAAATATTAAAGGAAAGTAAAAAAAAAAGATTTCCTCTCAGGTGATTTATTATATATTATACGGCTAATGTTCAACTCTTCTTGTTGTTTTTTTTTTCCTTTTCAAATTTATTTTAAAGGCAGGCACATAAACACTTTTTTCTTTTATATAACTGCGCACGTGTATTGTGTGTGTGTGTGTGTTGATAAACGAGAAATCTTTACAATCCATTAAAGGTATATACAAAAAATTGTATTTTTTTTCTATTCCAAAAGTTTGTGATGCTGGTTCTGATCTATTTGTTAAAAGAATTATTATGCGTATATTTGTAATTTATATTCATTAGAAACACATTGCCTCCGTATTTGTATTCTATTTACGGGTGATTGATTGAATCATTAATATGGTTATATAGAATCTACGCAATAAAACAGTAACACTGATTGACTGACAGATCAGGCACAGCCTAAACCGGTGTGAGTGTATAAGCATGAAATTATGCACAGACGTTTTTTAACATAGGTGAGCAAAAGCTTGTATGGAAGTTCGTCATTTTTGAAGTTAGGAATATGTCAATAGGGAATATGCATGAAAATTTTTTTTCACTTGAATTGAAGCATGTTTACTTGACAAATATGAAGGTAAAATTACTTTTTAAATAACTTTAAAAATAAGCGAGATATGAATGATTGAAATTCCCGATTAGACAAATAGGGTGATAGCCCTCTTGATATGTTATGTGACGTCATATTACACTTTTACCATTTAAAATACACGTAAAACTCCGTTTTTAGTATTTTTGCAAGAAAGAGACAGATAATAGTCTTTAAAAGCTTATAGCTTCCTTGATATTTGTCGGATTTTAATTTCGTTTTTAAATATTATTTCAGTATTAACAGTATTTTCATATTCTGAAAATAAATGTGAAAAAAAATTTTCATGCATATTCCCTATTGGTGGTTAGGTTTGTGTTTATAACTAAATGTCAGTTGTATCAGCGTTTTTCGAAATTCATCCTCAAAGTGTTAAATTATAGACGAAATTTTGGAAAGTACGTAATTTTTGTAGTTAGAAAAGTCGGATGGTTCTTGATATGTTGCCGATGGACAATCCCATCGGGTACATGGCTAGTCTTGGAATAATAAAAAAAAATCCGTTACGCAGGAGCTGCGTCAACTTAGAGAATTTCCTTAGAATAAATAAATCATTCGCGAATTAATGGGTAGAACTGTAGAAGAGAAAAGGGGGATTTGAGGCAGAATAAAACACAAAATAGAGGAAAACTATCTTAATATAAAAAAAAATCGAAACATGTATTAGTAGTAAAGTTGCACAAAATCAACTTTACTACAATTCAATACCTGGCCATTTTTTTTTTGCTAAAACTAATATATTCAGATATATTTAGAATTTTAATTTTCAATCTTCAGTCGTAAATAGTTCTATTAATATTAGATTAACAAAAAAAAATGATAAAAAGCAAAATTATAGATATGAAAATTTCTATTTCAATTCGAAATTATAAAATACGTGTTCCGAGTTTTTGAGACCCCTAAGGGAATCAAACACGGAGTAAGCGTTTGTATGGAAGTTCATTATTTCTAAAATTAGAGACATGAAAATTGGTATATAGACTAAAAATTATAAATTAACAAATAAATACGTATAACAGCGTTTTTAAACTATCAGTCCTTAACGGGGAGAAATATTATGTTACTCAATTATAAGGGCTTCAGACCAAGTGGCCGAGCGGTCTAAGGCGTTATGTCTGCCGACTTGGATACTGGAAGGTCATAGGTTCGAATCCCGACATCGGCAGTTTGTCAATTATTAAGGAAAAAAAGGGGCGGTTAATTGACTAAACTGTCGGCGTATGAACAAGAACGAAGTAACCGGATATGCTGGAGAAGGTTTTCTTCATTTCCTTCACGAACTCCAGATGGATATATGATGAATATAATGTATATATATATATATATATATATATATATATATATATATATATATATATATATGTATATATATATATATATATATAAATATATATATATATAAATATATATATATATATATATATATATATATATATATATATATATATAAATATATATAAAGATATTATATATATATATATATATATGTATATATATATATATATATATATATATATATATATATGTATACATGAAGCATTTACAATCGTCAGGACTAAACTTAACATACCGTTGTATACATAATATGTGAGTTATAAAAAGTAAAGACTCAAAATTAGGTTAAACAAATATACTTTCAACAACTCCATTGTGTGAGTAGCGTAGTAAATATCCTTTTATTCTAATGAGAAAAATTATACGATGAGACAAACTTTTACGATTCATTTTTGATTTACTACTATCTCTACTATATGTTATATAACAATACTATCTTACATCATATATGCTGTTAATTTTCCTCATATGACCTAGCTTATGTAAATTGTTAGAACAACAACAATGTCTTTTTTTTTCTTATATACAGTGAAGCAGAAAGTACGCACCAAATGCTTAAATTCTCTTTAACACAAAAGCTAAATAAATCAAATGTTACTTTTTATTATTAAAACATTTTATTTAGCTTCATTTCCGTCAATTTAATTGCTTCAAATCTTTCAACCGACTTATCACTTAATTGTACTAAACCAATTATGTCAAACCAAACCAAAAATGCTTCGGATAAAAATTGTTCATTAAAACTATACTTACAACATATATTCGAAACATTTTCCCGAAATCCCGAAATTAATAAGGCACAAATCAATTATAAAATTTTGAAATAATAACTCGACTATTTAATCACACTATTTGTGTATCATCGATTTTGGAATAAAACCGTTAAAAAGTATTTTTACCGATATTTCCCGATATAAATGATTTCATATTTTTCCCTGTGTCTTGGGTACTAGACCTAACTGTATGCCAAATAGCATCGTTAAAGGATATCTGGTGTAGGCCCTACGTTTTTATCCTGTCTAATGAAAATTATGGGCGTTCCCGCTATTTTACGGTTTTTGAACCGAAATAACTTTTTAACCGTTTATTTCTCAACGAAAAGCAAAAACTTGTTCTCTTATAATTCCCTAAATAGCTTATATTCGAAAAATCAGCACTGTAGCTCTTTTCGTTCAGAAGATAGTTCGGGGTCAAATCGGCTCTGATTTAACGATAAGTAATAGTACTGTTAGCGCAAAAAACCCCTTAAACTCGGCCTTTCACACTACCACCGTGCTCTAGATGTTAAACGGCGTAGGAACCTGGTGAAATAAATTAAACTGTTAAAATGTAGAACAAAATTGTCAAGCATTTGATTTGTACCAGTTCATTTTATTTGTACTGATTTCATTTTCAATAAAAATACATAATACAAATCAGTTTCTTTTTTTGTCTTTTGCCATCGAATATCCTACAAGGAAGGTTCCTAAAGACAGAGTAAACTTTTATCTCGTTAAATACTTTCATGCACACAATAATCGGCTAATCGGCTCGTTTTCCAAAACTGTAACATAATATCTTCATCCACTCGTGCCATTTATTCCATCTACGACCATAAAAAATTCGTAACGCAGGAGCTGCTTCAACTTAGCGAATTTCCTTAGAATACATAAATCACTCTCTAGAGGTCACAATTTTAGTCTGATCAAAATAAAATATCGTATATGATTTTAGTAAGTTGCAAGGCCAATTTTAGTAATAAATGGCATACGTCAAGGGGAAAGGTGGGTATAAAGAAAAAAGAAAACACAAAATATAAAATTTAGAACAATCGAAAAATGCGTAAGGAATAAAGTTGTAGAAAATCATGTTTGTTACAATTCATCACCTTATCATTTTTGCTCAAACTCTAATGTGTACAGAGATATTAAGGAATTTAATTTCATAATCGTCAATATTTCTGTAAATATTAGTGTAACAGAAAAAATGGTTTGAAACAAAATTACAATAAAACTTAATACCTACAACTTTACTTCTTATAAATTTTTCTATTTTTGAAAATTTTATAAGAAGTATAAAGGGAGATGGTGTCAAATTTTATGTTTCCCCCTCCCTTTAAACCCTCCTTTCCCCCTTACCGATTTTACCCATTAACGAACTTGACCTTTTAAATACCAAAAACATCTCAAATACTAAATTTCATTCTAATCAGATTAAAAATGACCGCTAGAGCGATTACAGACATATATATATATATATATATATATATATATATATATATATATATATATATATATATATATATATATATATATATATATATATATATATATGTATATATATATATATATAAATTTTACATATTTTCGACATTTACTAGGTAGGATCGATGAACATTTGAAGAAATTTTTGCAAAATTTTGAAGTCGTTACGAGACCAATAGCTCCATTTTCCTTTCAGAAAATTAAGACGTAGATAAAAGGATAATATTTGCAAACATCCACACACTTTTACCTTGACAATAATACAATCATCGTAAAAAATATTACTTGTATGTGTAAACAAAAAATGATTATTTAATGTGTATGTGTACGAGTATATCTGCTGACCGACCGCAAATCAGCAATATATGAAAGAAATCAACAATCATTATTTATATCCACGTAGAAAAACAAACATAAAATGCTGTTTTTTTTTCTTTTTGCTATTCGTAACTAAGTGTTCATTTATGGAAACGTAGGGGTACAACCAACCACTTACTATACCACACACACAATAACTATAAAATAATTTTATGATGTAGAAAAAAAGAAAACAAAATTCATTATAATTCTAGAACTGTAGTAGTGGTACTAAGTACGATGTATGTTCGAACCACATAACAAAACTATTATCAGATGTTCCGTTTTAACAACAACCAAAATAGACAGGGAGGTGTGAGTAGCTTTGTGGGAATGCACTATAAATAATAAATACCCCCATCAAATAAGGAACGAAAGAATCTAGGTCTTTTTGCGAACTGCAAAAAGATCTAGAACGCATTTGACAGGCAGATCTGATAAGAGTACAATTCAAGGCGTTCCCAAGATATCTTTCTCTCTACGGAGATCATCTATGAACAACGTTATAGCAGCTACCACAGGACACTAGACGGAAACCATGCAGAACGTATACAATTAGCAGTACGCCACGTCTATTACAGGAAAAAGAGGAAGAGGCGGTGACTCATCTTCTCTGCTTCTGCCCAGCTCTTAATATGAGGCCTTCTGGGTCATTCATTCTTCGACTACCCCACTAAGCTAAAGCCTACTGGCATCAAAACCCTATTGAAATCTCAACAGCTCCAAATAGTTAAAGGAGTAGTGTCAAGGATGGATCAGATCTATTTCGTTGGCACAATGGATCTCACGGTCTAAGTGTGTCGCATCCAGGACAGCCATGTAAGAGTATTAGCTGGTCAAAAGAAACAAGCTATTTTAAGAAACAAAACAAGAAAGAGTCTGAATGTTCAAGGAGAACCTTTGTTTATAGGCCACGATTTGTTCATTGTCCTAGATAATTTTAAATTTTTATGTACTGTTTGTTATGCTCTGACGTCATTTTTAAATAATTATAAATATTGTAGGATCTTACAGAAGTGTACAACCTCATCAGTAAAACTTCACAGTTTAAGAAATGGTTTAACGCATCGAAACATGTCACGAAAATAAGATTGTTAATAAAGTGGATTGTGCAAAAATTCTTTTCGAAATTATAAACAAGAAAGATTTATTAGATGTTAAAAATCACTATCGCTAAAATTTGTATATATATATATATATATATATATACATTATATATATATATATACATATATATATATATATATATATATATATATATATATACATATGTACTTTTTTTAAATGCCTGTGGACTCTCTAGCGTTCCTCCCTTAATATTTAAAAAATCAAAAAATTTATCAGGGGTTAAGTTGTAGGTACTAAGTTTTACTGCAAATTTGTTTCTTATCATTTTTCTGTTACACTAATATTTACAGAAATATTTACAATTAAAGATTGAAAGTTAAAATTATAAATATCTCTGTTCAAATTAGAGTTCAAATTAAAATGATCAAGTAATGAATTGTAGCAAACTTAATTTTCTACAACTTTACTCCTTATACATTTTTATCATTACATTTTTTTCATTAAGAGAGATATTTTATATTTTGTGTTTATTTGACACGAATACATGTAATATATTTTATTGTAAAAAATTTTGATTTTAGTTTCCATAGTAACTATAAACTATAATCGTTATACATCGTTCTATTTTGGCTATTAATAAATTTAATTTTTGCAAATACTAAAATCATATCAGATATTATATTTCATTTTGATCACACTTTAATTATGACGGCTAGAGAGTGATTTATGTATTCTAAGGAAATTCGCTAAGTTGACGCAGCTCCTGCGTAATGCATTTTTTTATAACATTTTTTTTTTTGAGATATGTTTTTTATTTATTACTGATTTTTCGTTAGTCCTACGTCATTCTATCTATATTAAAAACTAATACTATTCAAATACTATTCAAACTATTCAAAATGTCTTTCATTCAAAATATTAAAAAAACGTTCGAATTTATAACATGATTAAAATCTATAATTATGATCGTTTAGCTGTTCGACTAAAACATATCGGCGCTGTCATGTTGACGATCCTGAACATGAAAATATAATTTAGAAAATAGGTTCTATGATGTTTTTTTGCTCGTGTTTACCTCTCAAATAAATAACAACATATTTTATTGTTATGGTCATAAATTACATAGCGTATACAATGTTATATATTAAAGTTCATAAATTGTATGTCAAATGACGGCAAAGACTACTCTCAGTTTTTGTTGTAAGGTGGTATTAGGTAGTAGGTAGTAGGTAGGTAACTTCCTATTATCCAAAATTTTCATATACAGCTTGTTTTTTAAAATACACCCAATCTAGAATACTGTATAGTATATCTATCACTGTCTATAGCTAGTGTACTATGATATGGTTTACTTTGTCACGCTTAAACAATCAGTATTGTATTATAACATAAATAACTATTATATTATACTTATCACTATCTAACTACAATCATTTATGTATAGTTGCATCTTACTCGTGCATACATACATCGTCGTTAATGTCCGTTGTGTGAGTGTAACACCATATCATGTCATACTGTACATAGACAGTGATAGATGCAATACACAATGTTGCTATTGGGTCTATTTTAATTTACGTAGTGTATACCAAAAAAAAGGTAAATAAATTTATGTCACTCACACAAATATACACAAAATGGCATATCATCATAACCTTCACTAAAAATATGACCTATTTTTAGTGTTATTTGTTTACATCTAAAATTACGACCGTTTTGTTTTTTGGATAGGTATCATTTATTTATTGTATAGGAATGAATTGAAACATTTTTGTAGAGAGTACGAGTATATACACTCATGCATGGATATGATCATTTAAGGATGTACGCGCACTAATATTTTTGAAGCTCTATTCAAAAAGATTAAGGCTTGATTTTTTTACATGTAGTTGCAATGCATATAAATCAATTATAAAAGTTTCAGAAGGGGTTACGGGGGTCTTAAATTAATTATTTAATTTAGACAGTATTACTTCTGTTGAAGTGATTTATTTATTTAATATTTGTTTATTTGTGTATACTTTCGCGTCAACATAACGATATTTGTCCAAATTCCTTTCGGCTACTTACGACAAACTGTAGAAGACTTTAGCGTATACTGTCTAAATAAATAAAAAAATTAGAATAATATGAAAAAGTTGGCTATTACGTCACAATCGTCTTTGGTGTAGCGGAAGCATACTGGACTAGTTATCCAGAGGCCTGAGGTTCGATTCCTGGTTGACGAGTTAATTTTTTCATATCAGTATTTAATTTAATTAAAAATTCAATGACAATGAAATTTGTCGGAGTATACGCTAAAGTCTTCTACAGCTTGTCATACGTAACCGAAAGGAATTTGGACAAACATCGGTATGTTGACGCGAAAGTATACACAAATAAACAAATATTAAATAATTATTTAATGTTAAAGTTCGAGTTTTAATCCATTGCTCTTATAGAGAAACCCGTGAGTGTCGACATATTTTGATAATTTTCATTTGGAATAAAATAAGACAAATAAAAAAAAAACTACACAATAGAAAATAGAAATATTAATAAAGAGATTTATCGAAAAAAAATCCGGTATGACGAGCCTAAAAAAAAGATATTTACGAAAAAGACTGAGATTTCGGCTAAATTTAATTTCTTTCGATGGTAGCTTTATTACCTAATTAATTATTACTTAATTTGTAATAATTAAACTAAATTCATCAAATTTTCGGAAACAAAATAATGTATTTTAATTTTAATATTAGGACAATAAATAATATATTTTATTGTGAACTTTTATGAATGTACCATATAAGATTTTGAAAAATTTTCTAATTGGACTATATCTAGTGCTCGTTCATCCTTAAATTGACACTACAAAAAATTTTGAAGATAGATTTTACTATAATGGGTAAGGAGAAATGCGTTTTAATTAAAAAAGCAATTTTCTATACAGGGCAGGAGGAAAATGATATGCTAGATAAAAAACAAAGGCAAAACAGAAAAATGGCCAAGGCAATGGTGAAATGGTAACATACACTTCAGTGGGTAGTAGCTAACTGGACCAGGAACAGAGAGCATTCACACTATCATTCACATGCCGTTACAAGTTCGATCTCACTCAAAAATATTTTTATTCTTCGTGACTGGAGTGTGATTGGACCGAGACTTGACTGTGACCGATAGTATGAATGCACACATTTATTCTTAACTTGATAATATTTTACCAGACCAAGATCGGACCGAGCACGAACCGTGATCGGCACTATAGTGTGGTTCGACCCTTATAGTTTACAGTTTTATTATATGAATAATCAGATCTTGTGAATAAGCTGTTGTTGACTTCGCTTTTGCACATAAGTGAATTAATTAAATTTATTATAAAATCTAAATTAATAAAACTTATATTCGAAGTAAACAACAACTTGAATAAGTGTGTGATATATGCTTCAATATGATGATGCTGGCTGGCGCTATATGTATTGAATATGAATAATAAATTATTTTAATTAATGTATTGAAAACTCATTACATACATCTTAAACATTTGTTGAATTGTGTGTCGAAACTTTCCAATTAAGATAAATGAACTGTGTTCACTAACATTTATCTCATATAGCTTCAAATCTTTGGAACAAACACGAAAAATTAACTTCATTACATTAAACTTGTGGTGGTTTAGTCACACCAGATACACTTTTGTGAAATGAATTCGCTACGAAGCGGTAGGTAAAGGTAGATTGTAAAGGCTGCCCTGGACGAGCTACACTTCGACCATAAGGTCCATTGTGATGCCTTAGGATGTGAGGATTTGAGTGAAGTGGAAGGAATTTGTGAGTAGACTAGGAATTCGTAGGATATGCGGCTGCAGCCGACTTTGATAGGAACTATGCCGATATTCATGTGGAGTTCGTGATGGAAACTGCAGAAAACCTTCTCAAGCATAACCGGTTCCTTTGTTCTTGTCCATACGCCGACAGTTTAGTCAATTAACCGTCCCCCTTTTTTTTTATTTTTATAATTGACAAACTGCCGATGTCGCGATTCGAACTTATAACCTCTCAGTTTCCAAGTACTGCATACAAGCGGTAGGTAACTAGGAACCATTTATGGAAAATATAATAAATAAAACTGTCTAAAGTCTTTAGGTTTTTTGGCATCGATTTTTGTGCATAATATACAAAGCAATTACGGGGCCAGAACCTCCGTAAAAACATTAAAATCTAGTGAAAATTATAGGTCTGTGTTAGGCATCAAGAAGGTTGAATAAATAATAGTCAATACTTGAATTGGTTTCCAACTCTATTGTTGTGGAGATTTACCTTGTAAAATATTGTTAGTATGTAAAAAAAAAACAGAAACGTTTACTTTGTACAACTCTCACTATTTATTATTGTTGACATATGTTTCAGTTTTCGAAAATAAAAGTTGTTTTGAACAACAATAAATAGTGATGAAATTTACATTTGAAGTTTTTCTTGTATTTGTCGAATTTTACAGTAGCTTTCTAGTTTAACTATTGGAAATAGAGGAAAAACGGTCAACATCTTATTTATGCATTATTTATGATCTACAACTTTTCGTTGAAACTATTTTCTGTACCTTATATTATTTTCTGCGAAATCCGAATGTTTTTTTTTTTAGTTTTAAATCTCCCATTTCTAGGTCATCAACACCCCTATATTTTACAATATTCAGTTCTTTACCATTTAATAAACTTTTGTCCTGGATTATCAAGGTAAAAACTGAATATGAAATAACTGTACAATAGTGGATCAGGATGAAATAAATATTGAAACTTGTAACTAGATAGAAGGTTATATAAAACATATGAGATAGGTTGAATACATATACAAGGTGAGTAAGGAGGAAAGATTCAAACTACTGAAGTGTATTATATACGCGGCAATAATTTTAAAAAAATATACCTGTCACAGCGTATTGACACATTGTCAGAACAACAAAGTTATCAATTGTTGTTTGAGGCTCGAACATATCATCCCGACTAGAAATTCCCCCTACACATATGTCCGGACCCAATAGCCCAATCAAGAGGGCATGCCATGTAAGGCCAACCCAATCGGAACCCAATAAAAACCAAAAAAAAAAAAAATAATATTAAAAACAACCAAAAATTGTTCAAGTAATATTATTTTTTCCCTTTAGGACCTATTTCGGAACCCATCAGTATAATCCAATGTAAAAATCAATGACCTGACATTAATTTTGACTAACTGGGATTATTTCGGGAAATTATTGGCCAAATCCAACATAAAAATTAACAATTTTGGTATCAGTTTTGCCCTACTGAGATCTATTTTGGATATGATTGGGAAAACCCAATGGGAAATTACGAATCTGATGTAAGTTTTGCCTAACTGGGATCTGTTGGGAATATTATTGAGAAAACCCAACATAATAGTTAATTAAAAGCAAAAAAAGAAGAAAATATTTGTACAATTTTTTTTGCTATTTCGGCGGAGCCATTTTGTGGGAATTTATATAAATTTCGTATCAGCAGATAAAAAACTTATCAGGATTAGATAGGGATTGCCCGATTGGGTCCCAAGACTTCTATCTGGTCCAAGACTTCTATCTGGTTTGCCCAATTTGGGATCCCTATTGGGCAAACCAATTGGTTCCCAAAGCGGGTGTACACAAGTGTTTTAAATCACCAATTTTGAATACTGTAGACCACAAGATAACATTTTTCACTACGCCAGAACTTGAAAACAAATGAAAATCAGATAAGAATATATGAGATTTTTTGCGTTAATTTTACGTGTACAATACATTCCTGATGTTTGCTCCATTCCTACTGACTCACCGTGTTGGGAGATATTATTTGATGATACACAAAAAAACTTTTTGATCTCAATTTTCACAAAGTTTTGCAATTGTATGAACTTTCTGCATTGGTGTTGTATATTAGCCATACAATACCTTGTGATTCAATACTATTCACCCAGTATATTTACTTTGTATATAAAGCCATGTGTATGTTCAGGGACGTAGCTAGGGATGGTCGAAGTAGAATCGCAGATCGATATCTAAAAAGTACCATTAAATTTAAATGACACAATAATTCCAGTTTGTTTACTAATCATAATTTTGGTTTTAAGGACATTAATTGTCTTAATATATGAAATTGGAGCAAAATTGTCCAGTTTACGAAAAAAAAGTTTCAAACCAAAATTGTCTGTTTTCAAGAAAAGAGTAATTTTATGTTTAAATTATTTTTCTTTTACGGTTTAAAAACTAGGTTATCACCCCACCCCCACCCTTCCTGCTAAGACATCGCTTTATTTTAGCTGTTCGATTTCGGTATTTAGTGCCATTACCAGCACAACCAACTGTATTCTTTGGCAGAACTAAGTACCAGTTGGCCGGATCACATCGAAGCGGGGATGTACTTCAAATTTATATTTAAAGGGAATCCACCAATATTAATGAAATTTTTATGAATTTTTAGAATTAGTTACAATTTTTTAATTTTTTTTTACAAGCAGTATAAAATATTAATATTTGTTTTTGTAGTTTCAGTTGCTATTTTAAAAGAATACGCTTTAAATATAAGTTTTTTAAATATAACAAATATTAATATTTTATACAGCTTGTAAAAAAAATTAAAAAAATTTGACTAATTAATTCTAAAAATTCATAAAAATTTCATCAATATTGGTGGATTCCCGATTCGATGTGATCCGGGCAACTGGTACTAAGTTCTGCCAAAGTACAGTCGGTTGTGCTGATAATGGCACTAAATATCGAAATCGAACAGTTAGGCCTGAGGAAGGCCTGATAAGCAAGCTTCTGGCTATTGCCAACGGATGAGAGAAGCGAATATCGTCGCACTGAAGTAGAAGGGGAGCACAATGATTCGCATAAGGTCGAAGTGCTATACTTTTTAGACCCCATGATGAATCTATCTATCTATCTACCATAAGACGGACGGACGAACAGGCGGGAATTAACTAATTGATCTTCACATATACCAAAATTTTTTTTTCTGCAGTCAATATTTCAAGCCATTTCAAATTCAAGACAAAACTAAAAATTTAGGATTGATCTTTGAATAAGAATAGTCTCAAATTTGCCATTTTAATGATAACTTTGTTATTAATTATCTCATGTTCTAAACGGTTCAAAATTCTGAAACTTCGGGATTTATTAGAAAACGTTATTTTTAACCTGTGAAAATGAGTAAAATTTGTCGAAAAGTGATTTCATGCTGGACCTTTCTTAAATACAACCATGATGTATCTGTCTATGTTTTTAATTAAACCCGCATCAACTGAGAGTGTATAAAGAAATATCGATACATTATATGGATATGTCATTGTACTCATTTTAATTTAGAAATGGAATACACGAACATTTCCCAAATCATACGTTTCAGGGTCGCCTGATGTCAAAAATATCACCTTACTATTACTGTAATCATAATGTCAAATAAATTTTTTTTTCCATATTTTTCTATTACAAATTTTTAGGATAAAATTGTGACAAACTATAGAATCACAACGTTTATTCGAAACATTTACCCAAAAACTGAATAAATAAGATACAAATCAATTAAAAATCAGCGATACTTTTGAATGCCACTGTACTAATACCTTGTTTTTGTGCCCCTCCGGTTTATTTGTGTGTACGAGTATATTTAAGGATGTACGAGCGCTGATAGTCCATTTATAAAATTCTTTCAAATCTTAAAAAATTTAATTTAAGTCCGTCAAACTGGGCCTAGCAAAAAAGATATTTAAGAAAAAACCCTGAGATTTCGGGTAATTAAGCTACCGCCGACAGAAATAAAATTTATCCGAAATCTGAGTTATTTTCTTAAATATCTTCTTTTTTTTAGGCCCATCATGACGGAATTTTATTGGATCAATCTCTTTATTAATATTTCTATTTTCAATTGCGTAGTTTTTTTTTTATTCGTCTTATTTTATTCCAAGTGAAAATTTTCCAAATATGTCAAAATATGTGTAAAAATATGGGTTTCTAGGGCAATGCATTAAAACTCGAACTTTAACATTAAATAATTAATTCAATACCCTCGTAACCCCGTCTGAAAGTTAATATAATTAATTTATATGCACTTTAACTACATGTAAACAAAAAATCAAGCCTTAATCTTTTTGAAGCTTCAGTGCTCGTACATCCTTTATTGAGATATTTGTTGTATGTTATCATCAATGTTGTTACAACATTACATTAATAACAACAACGGATACACGTAATTGTGTATTGCCTCGTTTGCATATATAGTGACTACTAAGTAGCCTAATGATTGCAGGTTGATTAAATCTTGAACTTGACATGCCATAAATTAAATTATTACCTACCTGATTTAGTTGCTTTGGACCTGATATACATCAAATCATTATCAATATTGTGTTTAACATCAAAATTGAACTATACCGTACGTGTTGGAAAGCATTGCTAATAGAGAATCAATGTTAAATATTATTTACTATAATAACTATACACAAAATGCTGCATGAAGACATAAAAATAGTGGGGGTACTCTTTAGTGTGTCTGAGCGTTGTGTATGCTTACTGGACTGTTTTGTACTTAGTACTACTCTAACATGTAATGAGAGTGGGTTAAATATGTTCATTGTTGACTTCTTAAGCTTAGCATTACTTCTAACAATTGAAAATTCTTTTTGAAAATAACTTATTATTATTTGTGTGTGGAATGTTTGAAAATAAATGATAGTATTCTATTAACGGTATAACATAAAACAACAATCCACACAAATTAATACCCCAAAAAGATTAAAAAATAGAATTCCGACAAAAAAAGAGTTAAACCAATGGTTCGAATATTCATTCCTCCATTATTTGCTAAACAATATCCGAGTCGATTGTAGAAATCTGCCCGGGTATTTTCTAACATTTGAAGGGAAATATTCGCTCATTTTTCAACAATTCTTTGCCTTAATTGTTGCAAATTTTAAGGCCTATTCCGCGAATAGATCTATGTTTTGAGAAAACCCCACAAAAAAATAGTCGTTAGAAAATAGATCTGGCGATCTGGCTGACCACTTGAAGATTCCAAAATCACTCATAAGACGAAAGTTTGTTCCAGGAACAGCCTTACTATCATGGCTTTGTGTGCAAGGCAACGATGTTGTTTGAACCATACAGATACCAGGTCTAAATTAGGAAGAGCTCTAACAGTTGGCAAAATATTATTTCGTAACAAACTCAAATATTTTTTGAGAAGCTAAAGATCCGTCAATGAAGTATATTATATGGTCCTATAATATGGTCACCCAATATCCCAGTGCAGACATTCAGTTCCAGTATGTATTTTTATATATGGTTTTATAATAAATATTTTATTTATTTATTTAACAATGATTCTCAATTCGAAATGCTTTTGAAAACGGTCTGTATAGGCAAACAGCACTGAATGGTTGATTATATTAACTTTATAAACAAGTAAGCAGACATTGAAGTAATATTGAAGTCCCAGTAGACAGATGTGTGGGTCACATATTAAAATTTGTTTAATGTGAATTGGAAACATTCTTACAATCATGTCACTGTTTCGAATAAAATCAGAGTTCTATTTACGAATACCTTGACTGTGTGGAGAAAGTCTCGATAAAATCGGTCCAGCCGTTTCGGACATCAGCCGGAACAAACAGACAGACCGATAAAATTTTTTTAAACTGTTTTTTTGTTATAAGTACTGAATATACTTTCATATGCATTTAGTAAAAAGCTGTAATTTTTTGTTGTTGTTATTTAAGGTCGCTTCAATTATTGAGTATTTTGACATTACAAACAGACACTTATCTAGAGCACGGTAGTGCGCAAGGCCGAGTTTATATGTTATTACCAGCCAAGTAGCCGAGCGGTCTAAGGCGTTCTCTTTACTTGGGGACTGGGATGTTATGGATTCGAATCCCGACATCGGCAGTTTGTCAATTATTCAGAAAAAAAGAGGGCGGTTAGACTAAACTGTTTATGGACAAAGACAAAGTATCCGGCTATGCTTGTGAAGGTTTTCTGCACTTTCCTTCACGAACTCCAGATGACTATCGGCATAGTGCCTATAATAGCCGGCTGCAGCCGCATATCCTACCAATTCCTAGTCTATACACAAAAATTCCTTCCACTCCACTCACATCCTTTCATCCTTAGGCATCACAATGGACCTTATGGTCGAAGTGTAGCCCGTCCAGGGCAGCCGCTACGATCTATCTATCTATCTAAATTTTATTTATTTGTAAAGATTCAAAATTTTGTGTTTTCCCACCTACTAAGGACAATCTAAACAAGTCACTGTTACAAGCATTTGCTTACAAATAACACCGAGTATGAATGCCCCGCTGAGAATATTGTTTTTGTTATTAAATAAATAAACAGCTTCATCAGCTTCATAGCAGAATTACGTAAATATCTTTCATATACATTATATTAAAGGCAATGGCACGTCAAATTTGGACGGAGAGGCAACCGGATGGCGATTGATAATCTGGGTCTTGAAGTGATACTGACCCCCCTCCCGTACCATCCAAATGGACCCCAAATGGACGGGAGCAGTGATAGAGAGGGGGGGGGGGCAAAACGTAAATTTTTTTGACCAGGCAACCGGAGGAAAATGAGGTTGCTTTGAAGTTCATATCCTATGAATATATTAACATTTTTGTGTCATCCGAAACACGCACTCGCAAATTTAGAAGAAAAAAAAAGATATGAGGCAACCGCTCCAAAATTGATGAGCTTATTTATTGGTACAAAAAATTCCATCGAATCCTGATGGGCAGTTTCTGAGAAACAACCCTTCAAAGTCGCCCAAAAACCTTTCTTTTCGAATTTTTAAATAAAATTCCAAAAAAAAAGTTAAAATTGTTTAATTCGGATGGCATTCGAAATTTAAGCTCTAATAACTGCAACGGATTGTGTGTATCAGTTTCAAGAATTTTATACAACGTATGGCATTGTTTCAATTGTAACGTTTGGTTTTGGCGAAAATGAGAAACCCAGATTACCACTCACCATCCGGTTGCCTCGCCATCCAAATTTGACGTGCCATTGCTTTAACTATTATTTATAAAATAGTATATTATATCTGTATAAATTACAAGAATTATTATTAGTAGTATCATGTGACCTCTTGTTGTTGAAGGCTGTCAATACCATATATAACTGTTATTTAATGAACCAAGACATAATTATCATAGAAAATTAGTTGGATATTATTAATTATTTATGTTAATTCATTTCCCAGAAACTGTTTTCTCTCCGTTTGTTTTTGTGGCATTTAATTATTTTTCAGTTTGATATTATATAAGTGAAATAGATGTACTTTGAGCAACAACCAATTAAATAAGAATACTCAATTAACATTTCCAAACTACCATATTATTAAAAAAACATTTTAAATTGTTATACGTATATTTAATAAGTGAAATTAATTCTAAACAATTCATATTGAATTTATTTGATATAGCTTTGTGTGCTTTTGTGAGATGTGTTGCTCTCTTTGGGGGTCTTGTACATAAAAAAAGATGGGAGAATCTCTTTATTGTAGCGAAAGTGGAAACTGATTAAATATTGATTATCAAATGATAATTAATGAGAATTTTAGGTTTTTGAAATAAAATTTCAAATTCGCCCCAATACCTAGATCAATTTTTATATTATAAATACATATTTTGACAACAAAGTAGTCATCATCAGTATAAATTGGCTAGTCGTACTTTACTCTTTAACAATTAGAAATAGATATAAATCGAGATCAATAGACAAAAAAAAAATATTAAAAAAATTCAACAAAATAAATTAAAATATAATAAATTTAATTGAAATTACTCTCGTTCAAATTGCTTTCATTCGATTAGCTCTTGTTAACATCACTCTTATTAAAATTACTCTTATTCAAATGAGTTGGCGCTGGGAAATAAACTACACAACCGTTTCACAGCGCTTCCACTATTCGTGAAATGGTATACAACAATTATAAAAAAGTGAAAGATTAATAGTTTTGATGAACAGTTTTTACTAATTTTCTAGTACCCTATTTACTTTTTTTACTAGTAAATACTATTTTTCAAAATTAAAATATTTCTAATATAATGTTCATATACTTGAAAAAAATCAATCACGTAATTTAATATATCAGAGGTAAGCACAATTTCTTTTCAGATATTAATTTAGTCTATAACTTGAAACAGTAGGTACCTCAGAAAAATAATGAATTAATAATAGTTTGTTAATAGTTACCGTGGTAACTCAGGGAATATATAGTGTGTACAATGTAGGGCTGCGATTCTTAAACACTGTGCCGCGGCCAAATTTTAGAAATGTATATAGTAAAGTATTCACCAACATAAGAATGAAAAAAAGATCGAGACTGTTAAATGTTGAAGACGATATGAGAGTGGCATTGTCATTTTTACGACCAAATATAAAAGAAATTATCAAAAAACATCAAGCTAAAATTTGTCATTAAAAGTATTTTTATTATTAACTTGTAATGAATCTCTTAATAAACGTACTGTTGTTTTTGTAGTACATATTATTCTATTTTACATTCAAAATTATGATCATAAACCATTTTACACAGTGTATTATAGGTAAGTAAATTTTGAAATCGTTAAAAGTTGTGCCGCGACCAAAAAAAGGTTGAGAATCACTGATGTAGGGTATCTAAATATGAAAGAAATTGAAATTTCGGAGGGATTAAACTGTATAGCTACCCCATCATTTAACAAAGAAAAACCAAAGAAAACGTAACAACCTTTCGTTTTACATAAATCAACCTTGTTTTGAGGGAAAAACTTTATTGAATATTGACGTTCAACAAATTCATAATATCGAGAAATTTGCACAAAAAAAACTATAATGCATGCCACTTTCACGCTCTTAAAACATTCCATGATTCAAATTAAGGGTAATGTTGAGGACATCAAAATATAGGTCACCACATAAATTCATCTTGGATAAATATTTGTGAATTTTTTAAGTGACAATCTGCATTTTATTCCTTTTTTTATAAAATTTGATTTTAAAATAAAATTTATAAAAGACGGTATAAACAACTCACATCCGCTTAAACTGATGACAACATTGAATTCTTAAATAAAATATTTTCAAACAAACAAACAAAAACAAAACTATCATGTTGTTTGGAAAAACTAATGAAAAAGCCATTTCAACATATTCAATCAGAAGAGAATTCTATCACTAAATACAATAACAAAAACGAACGAGCATTCGTCCATTATTCTTTCTTATTTATATCTTAAAAATTACAAACTTAGTTATATCTTAAAAATTACTTTTTAGTTTGTTCTATTTGTTTTGATTATTATTTTGTTAAAATACTTTGATTAAAAGACTGGCTTTTAGTATTAATATACACTCACGTTCATAAAAATTGAACCAGTAATTCACATTCTAAGCGTATTATAAGTATTACTAAATATATGTATAACATTACATACAGTTACATTTAAAATGTTTCACCTGGTTCAATTTTTATGAACGGGAGTGTACAAATGAACAAAATAGAAAAGTTTTGACACGAAATATTTAATGAAAATTCAAATATCGCCGATGAGTTCATTTTTTTCATATATTTAATAAAAGTTCAATGACATGTTTGTCTATATAGTATACAATAGTTTCTTTATACTATACGTCTTACGTATCCTTAATGAAAATTGACATTAATATTGTATTGTGACGCTTATACGTAAACAATAATATACAAATATATTTAGGTATTGAGTATTGTATAAATTTAAGTATTGTGGAAACACAATATTTGACATATCTCCCCTTATATTCGAAAAATCAAAAAATTTATAAGAAGTAAATTTGTAGATATTAAATTTTACTGTAATTTTGTTCCTTATCTTTTTTCCTCTATAATAATATTTACAGAAATATTGACGGTTTAAGATTGAAATTTAAATTCCTTAATATCTCTGTACACATTAGAGTTTGAACGAAAATGATAAGGTGATGAATTGTAGCAAACATGATTTTCTACAACTTAATTCCTTACGCATTTTTCGATTGTTCTAATATTAAGAGAGATATTTTATATTTTGTGTTTTCTTCTTTCTTAATGCTCCCCTTTCCCATTCAATGTATATCATTTATTAATAAAATTGGCCATGCAAATACTAAAATCAAATATGACATTTCATTTTGATCAGACTAAAATTGTGACCGCTAAAAAGTGTATTCTAAGGAAATTCTCTAAGTTGACACAGCTCCTGCGTAACGAATATTTTTTGTGGCATTGCATTTTTTGTGATCATTTAGAGCGAGTACATATCATATAAATCGAAGAGAATCAATTGATTAAAAACAATTTTATCTTTAAATACATTTTGTATACACTGGGTATAAAAGTTCAATTTATAAATTCATTATTGGATGCTAATTGAAAGTAGTGTTCTCGTGTTCTTTCATATACAACAATTTCTCATATTTCACTTTGAAATTGAAGCTTGTCTATAATGTTGTTGTAGTACTGTAAGAATATTTATTAAGAAAGTTAATAGAAGAAAGATAATATACAAATGTCATTCTATAATTTCAATTCATTGAAGGTTGCGATAATGTTTTGCATAGAAAAGCGTTCGATATTGCATTAAAATGAACGACATATAGTTTTATTCAGAAAGTGTAAATATTTATTGTAATTGTTATGAATTTATATTCAATATCACATTCAATATTGACATCAATGTGAATATAGTTTGTATGGTACAGCTGACTTCATTTGATATAGTGTTGACACAGTGTTGACGTAAATGATTGTTATTTTATAAGGTTATACTCTTAGATAACGGTTACTCAAACCAACAAAACTGTACGAATGACACTCGCGAGATATCCAGGTCAATCAAGTATATTTCTACAAAAATATTTCTATTATGAATATTTATAGTTAGAAAATAAAAATTGTTATACCAGGGTATATTATGTTTAGTGCCGACTTTGTAATTTTTGAAAGAATTGATCGTCGAAAAATTTTTTTTGGTATACGTCCATTTCCGCGGTTATATACGTTTTGGTCCCTGGATAAAATATCCCCGCCAAAATATTCCCGGAACAAAATATCCTCAGACAAAATATTCCCAAGACTAAATATCCCCGACAAAATATCTAGAGAACTTTGAAATAAAAGAATAATATCAATAATAAAAATAAAAATAATCGTTTTTGCCACGGTATCTGAAATATATAGAACGCCTCTTAGTGCGGTGGCCAAAAAACACGCAAACCAAACCAACTCCGGGTATAACCAATGAATTGAAAGATTGTAGTACACGGTTGTAATAGTTACCTTATTTTATTTCAATAATTTTTGCCACCATATTTGCAAAATGTAGAACGCTGTATTGTTCGAGCGCCCAAACACACGCAAACCCGAACAACTCGAGGTATTTTTTTTTCATTATCAAAAGATATTATATCGGGAGATATTTTGTGCTTGAGATATTTTGTCCCGGGGATATTTTGTCTGAGGATTAAAACGCCTACTACGCATTTCCGCATATGCGTCCGTAAACACGATCTCTCAAAAATGAAAGGAGGTAGCGAGCTAAAATTTTGTATGTGTACTCTAGAGCTAAAGAGTAAGTAAATTGGGTCATGAACGGGTAAAATTGGACCATGTTTGGGCAAAATGGGCAAAACTGTCTATCTTTGAAACCGTAAGAGATAGAAAATTTTAGAACAAAAAATGTTCCTCTTTAAAAAAAACACCTTTTGTTTGAATTTCCTTCATAAACTCAGTATATACCGGTATTTAAGTAACTACTAACTCTGTTAGTTGTTATGTTTTACTTGTTTAATATACAATTTTATTTCGAGTAATGTGGTATAAGTTTTATTATTTGAATCATTAATACTTTAATTACTTGTTTTCTTTTTAGTTCGATATCTACTAATAAAAATAAACGTTTCCATTTTCATGGAAAATATTCATGTAAAAGAAAACTGTTCCACAAACTATTCCACATACTAGAATTATAATCTTTTTTCCGTGTTCATAAATAGTTTTCTATACCTTAAGGATGTTCAGCATGAAACCACTTTTCGACAGATACCTATTGCTCATTTTTTTTCACAGGCTAAAAATAACGTTTTCTAATAAATCCCAAAGTTTCAGAATTTTTGACCGTTTAGAACTCGAGATAATTAATATCAAAGTTATCATTCTCTCTCACTCTCTCTCATTAGAAACATGTCAAACTTCATACCCGCCCAACTAGTATCTGTTGTATTAAAAAAATACTCGACAGAATTTAAAAAAAAAACTAAAATAGTAAAGATAAATATTTATTTTAAAAACAATTTTTTTTAATCGCGTTTTACCGTTTTGTTTCTGAAATATAAAACTTAAAAATTATTTTTTTATTTCAAAATTACATTTATTTGTATATATGAATAGTGAATATATCTATGTGTTATGTGTGCATATGTATTTATTCTATGATAAAAGCAAACCGGTTTTTTGTCCTGATTATATAAGACATTGCGAGAACTACCTTAAAGTAAAGTTAGTCTTCTTGAGAATATTTTCTCAATCTAAAAAATTCCGAAACATTTTATAGCATAAATATTTTATATAAACAGAAAAGAAGTTTGCACAAAGCTTTATGTGTAAAATAGGAATTACTATACGACATAAAGTTTTTTATTTGTGACTTTTTTTTTTTAAATCCCATATGTATTATAATAATCCATGTTACCCGGGGGATGGTATTGTTCATTTCATTTTTTTTCTAAATAATTAATGTAAATAAAAAGTTTACAAAAGTATTAACTTTATTATATACAGACCGTTTTCAAATGAGTTTGTTACGAAATAATATATTGCCAACTGTTCAGAGCTCTTCCTAATTTAGACCTGGAATCGGTATGCTTCCAACCAGATGGTTGCTCTGTGCACAATGCGATGATAGTAAAGCTGTTCCTGGAACAAACTTTCCAGGAACGTCTTATGAGTGGTTTTGGAAACTTCAATTGACCAGCCAGATCGCCAGATCTATCTCCTAACGACTTTTTTTTGTGGGGTTTTCTCAAAACACAGATCGTAACGAATTTGTATATATTATAAAGTGCTACATAAACTAAATTTTAAAAAAATCGGCAAGGTGATTTTTGCCACAAAAAAAACAACCTATTTCATACAATACCTTTTCAAATACACGATAATATATCGACAAGAAATTTATATGACATAAATATATAAAAAGAAGCTCAACGTTTGATTAATGACTCACATTCTGGTCTAACACCACCATATACATAAATAAACTACATGTATTAAATGTACGAGTAAATACGAGCATGAAAGTAGTCTTTTCTATCTAAAATAATATTCATGCTGTAAATCAAGGATGTCCAACCTGATTGTAGAACTGTGTTCGATTGTATTGAACTCATGAATATTGTCACAGTTTGAGTGGATTAGTCTATTTTCAAACTAAGGGGAATGAAACATATGAATGTTTCCCCCACTTTATCTCCATTTGTCATTTTATTTTAGAGGTACGAAATATAATCAATGATCACCAAAAACTGTATCGTGGTGTTATATACAGTACGACAACTAGAATTCGCAAATAGTTGTTTGGGGCCACTGTTCTCAATTTACTTAATATTAATGAATAAAGATCAATATATGATATTACTCTATACCAAAATATTATTTTTATTGTAGTAGGCGTTGCATGATAATTACATGATAAAGAAACTATTTGTCCTTTTAATACAGAGAAAAATGCCGAAATAAATTTATTTTTAATAATGAGTTATGAAATATTTTTCATTCTTTTTTAGCTTAAGAGATTCTTAGATGAAATTCTGTTTAAAATTTATCCTCCAAGAAAGGAACATTTTTTAAATATGATTGAAATAAGTTGCCCTTCTACTTTGAAATATTTTCCCTTTACGTGCATATATTTGATTCTAGTTGCAAACTACTCGTAGTAGCCCAGGCAGGGACCGTAAAAATTGATGCTCATTTATATACGGTATGAAAATTTCAGATAAGATAGATTATATACTCCAATCACTTTCCTGGGCAACCCTGGGTGAACCTGATTCAACAAGGGATTACCTCATATCTCAAATCTTTTATCGCACATTAATTTTTTCCTATAATAATAATGAGAAAAACAGTCAATACTTTTTATCATCAAATTTTATTTTCAATCCCTTTTGTATGCAATTTTTTTTTATCTATTGGTAGGCACGATCGACAGGATTGGGCAACCCTGCTTTAGAATAACATAAAATAACATATGTGATAAAATAACCTATATGTGTAGGAGATAAAACATAACTTCAAAGTGTAATCTAAATCCCATTTTATATAATTTAAACCACTTTATATATTTGAATATTTTAACAGTAGAGAAATTGAAAATTCTTTAATAGTTTCTGATAAAATTTTATTTAGTTTTGGCTGTTATGGATATTATTGCCCATATTAATATTGCCAAATATTAAGTGGTGTAGCTTCACCTTGCAGGTGGAAATTTTTTTTTGAGGCTCAGCCATACACAGCTCAAAAAAAATGTCAACATATACAATATTATATGATCATTGACAGAAAATTTCGAGAAAATTTTATTACAATTATTATTAAAAACATTGACAATACAACCGAGGTCAAATCAATATAAATTTGTTTTTATTTAGTAAACAAAATGACGATCCCGGAAAATAAACTTCAAAATGTTATATACCGAACTTTTGCTTCAGCAAACATTTTAATGACTGTATTAAAATCATATCTCAAAATATTAGTAGTTTCGTGTTCTAATAGTGGAATTGTTAAAATAGTACTAAGGCAGTACAAAGATCCGGAAAACTAGCTAACAAAACAGAATGTTCGATTAACAAAAAAAAAAGAGCTGTTTTACAAAATGAAGTTTTTTTTATACGACTTGCGAGACAATCATGGAAAGACAACAATTATTCACGATATTTCTCACAGATATCGTCATCATAATGTTCGATCCACGTCTTAAAATTTTTGCCTAAATTGTCACATATTTTATTTTAATTTTAAGACTATCAATTTAAATGGACCCAACGCTTCCACTTCTTTCCAACAGTTCTATTAAGTTCGTCTAAATGATGGTGAAATTATTTTTAACAGTGGAAGCGCTGGGAAGTCACAAACTTTTAAAACAATTATATAATAGATTATCTTCCCCGCGCTTCCACTCCTTAAAATCCCTACACTTACTAATTTCATTTGTTTTAAGGTTATTCACGTCAGAAAACTTTGTTTATATTTTTAACATGATCTACGACAATTTAACTTCTTATGTATTTACTATTGATTAAAAAACATTTAAAAAATCCAGCTTCGTTTTGTTTTTACTTTCCCTTTATAACCTTAACATTGAAATGTATCCGCTTTTTCAAAATGTATCCGCTATTTTTTTTTTTTTCAAAATTATCTTACTGCAGAGAACCCAGAACCATTTTAGGACAAATGGACAATGTATAATTGTATGTTTTCTGGATAATTCTAGCTATTCATTTCATTTGACGAATATTATTTATATATTTCATTTATAACAACTGTATTGTAATGTATAGATTTCATAACTCATGTATCTAAATTATAGTGACTGGCTGGGTGCTAGTTACTGGTGCACTATAATAAATTTTATTCAATATAGATTTTAGGTCACCTGTCTGTTCAATTTGAGTTACATCCTAACAGCAGCAGTACCATACATACAGAGTGTACAAGATGGATGTATCATATAGTTGTTATTTCATTAGGATTATACACTATGTAAATTAACATTGACCCAATAGCAACATTGTGTAGTGCATCTATCACTGTTTATGTACAGTATGCCATGATAAAACGTTCTTTGTTGCACTTTAACAGTACTCAGCTGTGTACGTCTCCCCACCAAAACCTGATCTAAGACAGTTAATAGCATAACACTTTGTATTATAGTGTTGGATGGGATGCATTGTAAATATTTGGTTGTATTCTTTAACGACATACTCAACTGCCTCCTGTTTTAATGTTATAGACAACCATAGATATACCGAACGGCTCTCCATAAGCTGTGTAAGAGTGAATAAAAAAGGTATGTTTTGAAGTCGGAACGATGTTTCAATACAGGTTGTCATACCGATTATTGCCCAATAATTTATTCAATAAATTTAGAAATAGTTTTATAAAATATTTATTGTTTAAGAAATATATTTTACAATATGGAGAGATACACTAAAAAACATAATAATAATAATAATAACAACAATAATGATGATAGCAATAACAATAATTACAACAACAACAACAACTATATGTATTCCCACCAACTATATGTAAAATTTAACCATTTAGAAATTAGTTACAAATTAACAAACCCCCCCCCCCCCCCACCCAGCTTTATCAATGGCATCTTTATTGTATCCAGTGTCATCGAATTCCCATGACACTATACCCCCTACTAAGAAAAAATAATTAAATCAAGTAAATAATTGTTTATTAGTTCTCCGATATGAATAGTTAAGGCAAATTATTCGGAATTACCAAAAATCTAATTCTAAAGTCTAAACTAAAGCTAAATCATCAGAAAATTTACAAGCGGTTTACAATTGTCAAGCGGTAAATGTTAAAGATCAAAAGATTTATATTTTATAATTTATATAACATTTATATTTTATTTATACCCAAATATATTAAAAAGGTACATTTTATGCCCCTAATTACCAGCCCAGAATTCCAGAATATGTGTTCAATGTATTGTATGTAAAGTATACTTTATATAATAGTGACCATAAAAAACAGTTGGTATTATTATATTTTTTTCAAAAAATGTTTTAATTAAAAAAAGAAAATAATAATAATTGGTAGGTACCCTATATTTACTCTATCTCTCTTCCTACCTCTCACTCAGAGCTGAATGCAGTCAAGGTTTGCCCAAATATGATGTACATACACTGTTTCCAGATTCGGTGTAGTTTAAAAACCACACTGTATATGTATATATGCATACACTAGTAGATAAAGATGGGGTATATAAAGATTATTAAAATAATCAAAGACAACTATAGGTTTTTTTTAAATTAAATTTCAAATTTTGTCCCAATTCCTAGAACAATTATTTTTATTTTATAAATAAGTATTTCGACTACAAAGTAGTCATCATCAGTATGAATTAGCTAATCGTAACAATCTCTGGGTTATGGAGTCAGAGATATGTTGCTCGTTGCTAATTTGGTGCGTGTCTCACAATAATATTAAAAAAGTTTTATATTTTATATGATCTGAATGAGATAGTACCTGAAGGATTATTTGAATTGACTGACCAATTAAGACCAACCCATTTATTGGGGGTATCTTTTCCTGATTATAGCATGTTGTTATTGTCAATAAGGTAGGAGTGGGGGCGAGCGAGTATTTTTTAAGTACTATCGATTTTTCATGTTTCAGGGAAAATAAAAATAATATTAGAGTTTGATAAAGTGTCCATTAATAAAAAAACGTGTCAAATATCCACTTAATATTATATTTCAATGTCCACACACGAGTAGTTTATACATTATTATGAAAAACTATTTTAGATTTTGTACCGATGATGGAATTTTGTAAAAAATTTCTTCAAATGTCCATTGATCCTACCTACTAGTTATTATTGTATAAGGTTTATTAATAATAATGACTTATTAACAAATAATAAACTCTATAATAAGCAATTAAAAACAATAATATACAATATAATAAATAAATATACAATATAATAAATAAATATATATATATATATATATATATATATATTTATATATATATATATTTATATATATATATATATATATATATATATATATATATATATATATATATATATATATATATATGTAATATATATTTATACATATATACATATTTATATATATATATATATATATATATATATATATATATATATATATATATGTATTATATATAAAACAACAATAATATCAATAATAATAAGCAATCAAAACAATCAAGAAAATTTAACAAGATCTAACAGAGATATTTGTATCTTTTTACTGTATATATTTTAATAAACTGGGCTATACTTCCTGATCCCCCTTATTTTTCTCTGATTCATTATCGAGGAGACATCCGGATTCTCTACTCCTGTGCTCTGAGCTAACTTTCTTCTTTCGTCTTCCATGCCCTTACAGTAAATTATATCATGCTCGGCATTTTCTCCTTCATTGCACAGTGGACACACCTTATTGCCATCCTTATCCTTGTTACTATTCCAGTTCAAATGACCTATCCGAAATCTTGCAAGTTCCCTTCGATCTTCTTATGGTAGCAAGTTTGCATACTTTGCGCCATCTATGAAATGGTTTAATTTTCTAAACAGCTGTAATGAAGGTTTACTATCTATCTCTTGTAATATGATCCTTATTCCTGAAGCTTTGCCTTGACTTGATTTATTACTTGCGTACAGTTTTCTTCCCCTTCCATCACACTATTCTTCATTTCTATTTTTTCATTTATATATATTATATATATATATATATATATATATATTATATATATATATATATATATATATATATATATAATTATTTATATATATGTGAGTGTGCCTGTGGACTCTCTAGCGGTCACAGTTTTATTCCGAATAAAATTTGGTATTTGAAAGGGCATGTTCGTTAATGGATAAAATCGGACAATGGGAAAGGGAGGTTTAGAGAATGGGGGAAAATTTGGTATATCTTCCATAATAATCGAAAAATTTATAAGAAATAAAGTTGTACAACTTTGCCATTCTACAACTTTACTTTTCATACATTTTTCGATTGTTCTAATATTAAGATAGGTATTTTATATGTTGTGGTTTCTCTATACCCCCAGCCCCCTTGACCTGTGCTATTTTATTAATAAAATTAGCCTTACAAATACCAAAATCATAACAAATACGATATTTCATTTTGATTAGACTACAATTGTGGCCATTAGAGGGGAATTTATGTATTCTAAGGAAATTCGTTAAGCTCTCTTTTATTTATTTATCTTTTTTCATGTTTATTTTTTTTCAAGGTAGTTCGGCCACATAAAAATTTATTGATAAGTTATAATACATTTTATGGTAATCAATACTTCGAAAATTTGATATAAACAATTTTATTGTTTTTTAGTTTAGTATAATAAGGCGCGTCCACATATACGCACCACGAACCACAACCATGGCGCGCGCGCTCTGCTCGCCTTTGGAATTGTTTATTTCAACGAACCTCCAGCGATCCATAGGAAACCCACGAACATATATTCATATTGCAGTGAAGTTGAACCAATCACAAAATCCCGTTATTTAAGACCTCTATTTGAAAATAATCTAAAGATATTAATTAAAATGTTTACATTTAAGTTCAGCTTGAAAAATATTCAAGTTGATCTAAAATACTACATTTAAATTAATATTTAAAAAAAGCAATAATCAAATGCGCGCTAAAAACGACGAACCTTTCACGAACACGTCCAAATATAAACTGCGAACATACAATGTGTTCGTTGAAAAAACCGACTTCAGATGGATCGTTGTGCACCGCATGCGCACCACGCGCGCGCTTCATCAACATATGAAGAATTTGATGCACACGAGCGGCGCGCGTATCGCGCAGCGCGCATATGTGGACGCACCAATACGGGTTGCCTATTTGAACCAAAGGTTTCAAATGCTTGCACTGATTTTAAAATTAAAATTATTTTGTTAAATCATTTTCAGACTTAAATTTTATTGTAATGCGACATTTTTTTGTCATCTGTTAAATAAATTGGCCCTTCACTGACTAATACTACGTGTTAGTTTCAATTCCTCGAACATCTATTGCACATACTCTTTCGTACACGACAACTGATAAAATGGTGTATTTTTTTTACGAAAAATTGTTACAGAAATAAGTTTTCTTCAAATCTTTGGGGAAATTCCCTGTATATGTAACACGTAAAAAGAAAATGGTTGACTAGTATTTTCTAGAGTGAATATCATTTACTTTTCGTTTACTTGTACGCACACATACTATTTGTTGAACATTATTATAGGTAAAGTGAGAAATATACGAGGGAATTGGGATGAATGCAATTGGGTACAATTGGATTCTTCTTCTTTTTTTATATTTACACAACTGATTTTATATTAGATATATTATTCCCGTTTTCAAATATATTAACCGACAACATAAGGAGAAATGTTATCAATTCGGATGTATATGTTGGACTATGACATCTGGTGGCAATATCTACAGAGTAGTCAGTCTCAACTGTGATAGTTACAAGTGCGTTACCAGGGTTACTTTAGGAAAATAGACAAAAAATTATTATCGTGATATAATAATAATAATAAAGCCCTGTGGCAATCTTTAGAAAGCAAGAGCCTCCCTCTGTGAAGAGGGGTATTGGTTTGGATCATCTAAGTTTGATCCCGATTTCCTTTGGCTTGTTTCCCCATATAATCATGAAATATTCCATTCCTAGATTTTTTCTACCATTTTTCTGCATTTGGTTTTGTTCTTTACATCTCTTGTCCAAAGGCTACCACATATCTTCCTTATTTCGTCTGCCCATCTTTTCTTTTGCCTTCCCCGGTTTCTATTCCTGTCTAAGGGTGTCCACTCGGTAAGTTTCTTACTCCACTTGCGTTCATCTGTTCTTATAACATGGCCAGCCCATTTGAACTTTAACTTCTTTATTACCTTCTCAACCCGTTTTGTTCTTAATTTGCAAGTTATATCTATATTTCTGATTCTTTGTTCTTTCCGTAAATTCAACATTGATCTTTGCATTTTATTTGGAGTGCTTATCGTGATATAATATTGTCCAAAAGTTGTTGAGCGTATGCGTATAGTAAGAGTGAAGGGACATATAGCATAATAAGCCATAATTTTAGACCAAGACTGTACCGGTAAACCCGTTACACATACGATACTTATCTATACGTATATACAAATACTACCTAACATACAAGTTACAATCCGGGTTATATTCCACCAGTTGATATACTGTTTCTTTACAAACGTGTACTCGAATAGGACAACGTATTATTTGGCACAATGTTGTCAAATTATATATGTTCAGCATGCCGACACGTATATTTGAATATAAAATGCTTCACTTTGCAATGTTATAAATAAAGAATGAGACGGCCTCAATAATTCTCGTTTTTTTTTTGTTTAAATACACAGAAGATAATAATTTATACCTATTTTTTAAAATTCTTAAGTGTCTTTTTTTTTAAATAAAAAAACTGGTAGAAATACTGCATAAAATGTGGTAGTCTCCATTGATCCCCATGTTAATTATTTGTACTTAACAATTAAGTTTTTCTCGAGTTTGAGACCATCAATCGATTTTAAATGGGAGTGTATAATAATACCCTTAATAAGTGTGAAAAAATTTGGAACATTCTGTAAGTATGCCCATTAACAACCTAATTGAAACTCATATTTTTAATAAAAAATTGTTTAAATGTAGCCTGACTAAAGCCGCCATTTTAGAATATGACGTCATTTACTTTATGAATCAGTCACTTTATGAATAAGGAAGTTATTCGTAATCGATCCGACAATCGAAATATAAATTTTCTACGGGTTTTCTTTCCAAACATAGGTAGTATATGAACAAATTGTTAGTTATAAAATGCAAAAACAAAAAAATAATAAAAATATTATCTAAACAAAAAACGTTTCTCACTCGGAATAACAAAGATTTTTTTTGGATTATGCTAATTTCAAGTGATACACACTTTTTTTTCAACTTTGTTTACATGTTCAGTGTATACAGTATGTAAATTGTTTAACGTTACGTATGGAATATTCTGTATAATAAAATATTTATGAAAATCTGTCGTTTTAATGTTTCGAACTTTTATGGCTTCAATGTAAACTATTTATACCCCGTTATTTGAACATGTTGGGGTTGGGGACCTGCCTGTCACACCATCCATTTTGTAGGACACAAGTTTTTTTGAAGTCTTTAATAGATTATCTCTCAATTTAACTAACAAATTAACTGTTACTGATTAAATTTTTGCTATCGTCAAACAAACAAGTTACTCTCTTACGCGCTTCGTTAGTCACTGTCAACGAGAATTTTTGCGAGAGAAAAGTTGGGCATCTCGTCAGAAGGAAACTACTAACAAAAATTTGGCCTGTTACTAATCATTAAAAAAAACCGTGCTATACTGTGGACTGTAACAAAACAGGCAACTTTCATGTGTATTATTTTACACAGTTACTCTCGTTAAAACGGGAAATTCTTTACACATTATATATTTAACTTCCGACATATTTTGTTTGAAATCATGTGCAAAATATTAAAAAACAAAAAAATAAATATAAAAAAAAACTTTTTTAATTAAATGTAAAATTCAAATCACGGCTATTCTGTGGTTATGTTTCAAACAACAATATTAACATAAGGGAATAAAAATTATTTTTAGTTATACAGAATGATTTATTAGCCCGAACACATACTTAAATAGACTATAGAAATTTGCTCTGAGAAAGAATTTTCGAATACACTAGCTTAAACCCGCGGCTTCTCTCGATTTTTTTATTGTTATATCTTAGATATGGAAGATTTTTTAAATTAATAATTAATAATTAGTAAAATTATTATTAAATAAAAATGTAATAATAATAAAAAAATATTTTTTTTTAAATTTTACTGACGTTGCTAAACCTACTGCGATAGACTAAAATAAAAGTAGCTTTCGTGAGTTTTAAAGTTCTAAGTACTATTTTTCGATCTATAAATTTAATTATCTCAAAAACCACAAACAGGATTAAACATTATATTATCGAATGATAATTAGTGAGAACTCTAGGTTTTTGAATTAAAATTTCAAATTCGCCCCCTTTGCCTAGATCAGTTTTTTTGTATTATAAATACGTATTTCGACTACAATGCAGCCATCATCAGTATAAATTAGCTAGTCGTAATTTACTCTTTGACAATTAGAAATAGATAGAAAGTCGAGATCAATAGACAAAAATAAAAATAAATAGAAAATTAACTAATTAAAAATATAATAGATTTAAAATATGATAAATTTTAAATTATATTGAAATTACTCTTGTTAAAATTTCCTTCATTAACATTTATTCCTGTTAACTTTACTCTTATTAAAATTACTTTTATATTGTCTCAGGATATGTTACTCGTCATAAGCCTGACATTAATGGTGGTCCAGAAATCTATTTTTATATTAACTTGGTTACCGCCGAGTCCATTTAACGCTATGATTAACCTAATCATAAAAATCGTTACTTTAACATATTTTTACTCAAAAACTAAAAACCGGATCAACTTCAAACTTTGAAAGGATATTCTTTATTATTGAAATAATAAGCTGTATAAAAACAAAAAATGTTTGTCCTTTGTAAATTTCCGAAATCGAGAAAGTTTCATTACCAGATCGGTAACATTGGTAAATCATCGATTTTACAGTTACAAAAATGAAATCCGAGGAAGTATATGCTGTGTTTGTACATAATTAACTATGGTCTTCTGGTATATCTAAAAAGGTTGCAGATGCCTACATTATTAACGATCAACTAGATATAGGTTTGTTCAATTTAGGATATCCGGTTTGTATTGATTTGAAAACTTTGATTAAAATATTTGTTATTAAAAGTTACAACAAATATTATTTTACAGTTTACACAGATCAGAATAGATCACTAACTAATAACTCTCATTAAAACTTATTCATTGCAACAAATATTTATAGATATCGATTTTCAGATACATATTTAGATGAAATATAATATGATGAATATGCACTAATTATTCGAAAAGTTACCCATTGGTTAATATATATATATATTTGAACAATATAGTTTCGTGATTAGAATTATATTCACGCGTATAATAGGGAATATGCATTAAAAATTTTTTTCACATTTATTTTCAGAATATGAAAATACCGAAAATAACGAAATTAAAATCCGACAAATATCAAGGAAGCTATAAGCTTTTAAAGGTTATTATCTGTCTCTTTCTTGCAAAAATACTAAAAACGGAGTTTTACGTGTATTTTAAATGGTGAAAGTGTAACATGACGTCACATAACATATCAAGAGGTCTATCACTCTCTTTGTCTAATCGGGAATTTCAATCATTCATATCTTGCTTATTTTTAAAGTTATTTAAAAAGTAATTTTATCTTGATATTTGTCAAGTAAACATGCTTCAATTCAAGTGGAAAAAAATTTTCATGCATATTCCCTATTAGAAGTTTTATTAATATTAATTCTGCATCCGAATTTGATAAGAACAATGGCAATATACATCTGGAGTCCGTGAAGGGAAACTGTAGAAAACCTTCAAAAGCATTATTGCCCATAATGCCTGTAATGCCTGTAAAGGTTCAAGGCCATACGTCGATAATTACGTCAATTAACTCCCCCATTAACTATAATTGACAAACTGCCCCCGCCCGTACTCGGACTCACAACCTTCCAGGTCCAAGAATACCGCGTTTGACCGCATGGTCACTTAACTGGTATATAAAACTGGTATATAAATTTGTATTCTATGGTTAATCCCCGTATGATTCACAGATTTTACTACAATCATTAGTATCCATAAGTAATAGCACTGTAGTGAGAAGTCCGAATGTGTCCCTTAAACTCGGCCTTGCGACCTACCGTGCTCTAGAATATACATTGATATTGTTGAAGCTAAACATGACGTCATATTCCACGATGGCGGCTGTAGTCAGGCTACATTTCAACATTTATACCTAGAATACAATAAATACAAATTCACGCATTTTTTAGAAATAAAATATGGGCAGCAAATACGAATTTTTTTTTCCATGAGAGTAACTTTTTTAAATAATTTTTTAATATTTGGTAATTTATTGTTTAATAACTTTTTTATATTATTAATTATTTATGTACAATGACAATTATTAGGTTGTTGACTATTTATTGGCTAATTTTAAAAGAATTACATTTTAATTAAGTATTACGTATATAAATTTATATATAAATATATTATATGTATTATATACAATTTTTTATTGTTAATTATTATGTTATATATTCTATGAACAACAAAACACAAATTCATTTATTTTTTTAACATTTATAGCAACTACAAATCTTCTAATCATCCACTCGAATAAATGCGACATTTTTTTAACGAATTTATCTTATAAATGGGAAATTTATAGTCATAAAATAATATTTATGTTAAATTATAATTTTAGATGAAAAAATGATAATATTTCTATCTCCTACTACATGTTCTCCTAGCACTTCACTTTGAGTGCTTCGGTGTTTATCATATCTTTGAGCTAATCACAAGTGGCCTTCGTTTATTTCGGGGAGGCGGTTCTATTGGAAGTTATTATGGAATAGGAGCATCATAGAAAGAAATGGAGGCATGTGCTATTATGCACCTGGTTCGATTCACCCTATATATTTATATATATATATATATATATATATATATATATATATATATATATATACACTTATATATATATATATATATATATAAGTCTACCAATATACAAAACAATTAGCTATAATTTCTTCGAAAATTCGCTAAAAGTCAATATCACAAAGATATAAATAAATAAATGATAACAATTCTTTTTGTTCATAAATATTTTTAATAAAAAAATATATTTAATAATAAAATTTTTATTATTAATATTTTATAAATACAATTGATTTTTTTTTGTGTAAGCCAAAGAGAGATATTTAATTGAATATCACATTAATAAACTGTATAGAAGAAAACAAATGATAGAAAAAATAGTCGACAGAACAATGAAAAATAATTAATTATTTTTACTACTCTTGAGTTAGTGAACCACCACCATCCTTATTGAACACAATGCTGCCTTTGTTGTCTTTGTCAAGTAGGACTATAATGAAGATTATTATTAAATGCGTTTTGTAGACTTAAATGAGTTTAATACAAAAAAACAAAAATTATATGCGTGGGATTTACGTTACTATAAGGTTCATTTCTGTAGTCGATATATCATATATCTGTAGCCGATAGGTAAACGGTTGTAACTCACATTTTCGCTAATAATGAGTAAATATTACCTTGAAACTACACTAATTATAGTTTGTTATTGTGTTAAAAAATATCATGTATTGTTAGTTAGTCAATATTTATAACAAAAAATGCATAAAACGCAATGAGTTAATGATGATTCCTGCAATATATTTACATTTTTATTTATTTGTGTTTATTTTTATTATCAAATCATTTTATGATGTTTGTTTTTATGAAATGTATTTTATATCAAAAACTAATTATTGTTAACTGTATGTTGTTCTATAAACTATAAAAAGGTTTCAACAATACATAATATGTCGGCCGGCAGCCAGTTGATTAGTTCTATCGAATGATATATTCATTTTATTTACGTGGGTTCAAACTATTATAATAACTTTATATTTTTAATATAGACATAAAAAAATGTTTGTTTGTTTTTTTTTTTAAACTTTTTAGCGAATTTCCTGAAAGGAAATAGAGCTATTGGTCTCGTACCGACTTCAAAATTTTGCAAAAATTTCTTCTAATGTCCATCGATCCTACCTAGTAGATGTCGAAAAACACCATCTGTAAAATTTATATATATATATCTATATATATATCTATATATATATATATATATATATATATATATATATATATATATATATATATATATATATATATATATATATGTGTGTCTGTAATCGCTCTAGCGGTCACAATTTTAATCTGATTGGAATGAAGTTTGGTATTTGAGGCGTTTTTGGTATTCAAAAGGTCAAGTACGTTAATGGGTAAAACCGGACAAGGGGAAAGGGGGGTTTAGAGCGGGGGGAAACACAAAATTTGACATATCTCCCTTAATATTCGAAAAATCGAAAAATTTATAAGAAGTAAAGTTGTAGATACTAAGTTTTACTATTATTTCGTTTCTTATCATTTTTTCTGTTACCCTAATATTTACAGAAATATTGACGGTTTAAGATTGAAATTTAAATTCCTCAATATCTCTGTACACATTAGAGTTTGAGCAAAAATGATAAGGTGATGAATTGTAGCAAATTTGATTCTCTACAACTTTGTTCCTAACGCATTTTTTTATATCTATATTATTTCCTACTTTTTAGTCTACAAAAGCTCTGAACCCTTTCATTTGATACCCATGACAAGCATGTTGTTGATACCCATGACAAGCATGTTGTGTCTACAAAGATCAGGGAAAGGTGTACTCATGTTCTAACTTAAGGGAAGCGAGCAACCACTTCCTGTTGAATGGTCGTTAAAGTCGGTTTTGCGACTACCGGTTTGTACACCGAGCTCAGCTCGACGTTGTTCCTTTAAATGGAGCACGTCGATTCGGGAACGATGACAAGCGGTGTTGACGCTCTTATGCCTGAACGTAGAGCTCGAACAACCATAAATCTTTACATACGACTATATACGGTGTAATACTTAATAATGATTCAACTGGATAATTTTTAATGAACGAGAGTGTACCTCAGGCGTCTCTATAAATGCCAACCTCCTTAAACCAATTACATTGTCATCCAAACGACAATGACATCACTGGCGTAATATAAAAGCAGAATTAATCAAATAAAGTCCCAAATTATCAAAATATATGTTGTTAAATGTACATAAATTCAAATTTAATTTAATCGTAGTAAATTGTAAAGACAGAGAAATCTAGACGCATAAATCACTTAATGTTTGGTGGTACAACTTAAAATAAATTTATTTAAAATATATATTCGTTCTCTCACATGAGAAATGAAATTTACTTACCACCATGTTAGGTAAGTGTTCCCTCAGGACATTGTTTCAAGCCGGAGCAACTGAAACAATTAAAATACAATAATAGATTATACATACAATGTTGTTTTTTTTAAAAATATATTTAATCATATCTAAAAATAGAATAAAAATAAAAGCTTCATTCAAAATGATAATTCACAACGGAATTGAATTGAATAGAAGTAATATAATTTATTTACAAAAAATAAAAAAGTGAGCCATTGAAGAATATTTAAACGTGTTAAGACAAAAAGGTTTATTAAAGAAATAGAATTAATTTTATTTTAAAAATCTCATAAATAATAAATACAATAAATAGAATTAAATACAATTTAATTGTTAAATTAACATCCGCCGGGGGGGAGGGGGTCGAATGCTCTTCCAAATAAGATGTCGATACCACCGACAAATTATTAAAGTATCAAACCATAAACGTGAATATTTAGCCGACCAAATACACAGAGTCAGAGCCGAGTTTTTTAACAAAAGTGACAAAATGATTGATATTCTGAAATTCATTCAGAAAAACTATAGCACGGTGTATAGCTGCAAAAAACAAACAAAACAGTTTAATAAAGTTTTTCGATTTAACGCTTAGTCTTTGAGATATAATTAATTAAACATTAATAAATTCAACCAATCACATTTTTTTGTGGGTGTCGCTGCACTTATTGAGAACTCCGTTTTTCGCTACTCTAGCATGCTCTACTGTGGCCGCCCTATTCCACTACTGTGGCCCACCTCCTTAAACTTTGCGCTCTGTGATTGGTGGAGTAGGTCCATTGGCTACTCAAAATTACTACTATCATTCTCCAATCTATTCAAGTTATCATTTCATGTTTCTTATACTTATTAATGTACGAGTATATGCAATCGGTTAAAGCTAGCTTAGATGACGCATTGCTGCCATCAACATTTGCTTTTAATAGCGAATACTAACTTGTCAGTCAATAAAATGGTACATAAAATTTGACCTAAACAATAAAATGAAAATAAAATATAGAAGTATTGCGTGTAAACTAAAAAAAAATTTTCATCATTAATATTTCAGATCTAATAATAACCAGTTAATTTAAAAATTAGATACATTATAAATGCATTGTTTTAGTTTAACATAGCCTTGCGTGTAAACATGGCCACAAATATAGCGCCTCATTTTATTTAAATTTTATAATTGATTTGTGCCTTATGCATTCGATTTTCGAAAAAATCTTCGGATAAAATATGTTCGTTATAAATATACAAATAACTTTAATTCGAAAAATTTTCCCAAAAACCGTATGAGTAAGGTACAAATTAACTAAAAACTTTTGAAAAATGAGCGCTACTTTTGTAGCCTATAGTTTATATTAACATTTAATATATATATATATACACCTTTTTTTAAATTAATTTTTTCCTTATTTTTAAAATGTTTGTAAGTTAATTTACTTCTTTACCCCGTATTTAGGCCAAAAATATTGGGTGTATCACAAAATGTTTCCAATACTAGATATGATGAACAGTTTCTGTATTTAAAGATTTTATCTATCTCATATCGTTAAAACGAGAGTTTTTGGGAACAACTGTCAAGGCGGATCAAGGAATAAAAACCTGTTTAGCCGTTTCATCATTATGTGACAGGTTAAATTAAGACATGTGAACCTGTTCGATATACAGGGTCGAGGTATCCGTGATACTTTGTACATGAATTCTATGACTAATTTTAAGCAAAAATCATTATTTTTCTATTTCACGAATTCCTAGCAGTTCAGTTCTTGAAATATCGGGGTTCAAAGCTATCAGGTCGTTTGGATAGATGATAGAAGTAGTAAATAACATTGTTGCGAGATTTGCATGCAGTGAATTACTTAGGGAAAATCTGATTTTAACACAACTGACGCAAAAAGTAAAAAATAACCAACTGTCAATGATAACAATGAATAAACTGACAATCAATAACTCTTGAAATACCTAGTCCACTATTTGCAACAATTTTATTAACATTTTAGCATCTATCTATACCAAACGACCTGCCAACTTCAAACCCCGATATTTCAAGAACTACTAGAAATACGGGGAATAGGAATACAATGATTTTTGTTTAAAATTAGTCATAGAATTATCTAAACAAAGTATCTGGGATACCTCGGCGACCACCCTGTATACTGACTTTATCATAAATGCGTGAGCTGATTCATTTATATTTTACCACCCTTAAAAGCATAAACATACACTTATAGTAGTGTTTAAAGGTGATATATACATATATGGTATTATAATGAAGAAACTATAGATGTTTGAGGTGAAATTTTGGCAAAGTTATAACCAAAAATAGTTTGTATTTTTAAACAAATTTTTGCATTTGAATTTTTTTCTATATCTTACGGTTTTAAAGAATGATGTTATCTTCCCTGCCATGGGAATATTCACGGAGAAATTTTAACCATTCACGAACTTGAAGCTACTTTTTAGCTGTATAGCTTTACACGCCTTAAAGTTCAGCTCGTTATATCTTCGTTTTTTTTAGTTATCAAATAGACAGATGAACAGACATGCGGAAATGAACTAATTAGATCATTCTATGAACACCTGAATTAAACATTTGCGATACAAAATCGGGAAAGATTTAAACTCAGGCCTTAAAATACAAGATCGAAACCCAAGTTATTTCTCGCGTATAATTCTGGTTTGCATATTGACATCATAGTGCGTTTGTAGCTGAGGTTTTCAAGTTAAATAAACATGCAATCGTTCAAATTTGGTATATTGTTGCTAATAAATCATAGACAATATAATAGTGTGGTCAAATATCATGTAGAATTATAATATGTGTAATATTAATTGGCTTCGTTTCTCGTTAGTCCAGTACAATTAGACACAGAAAGGGTAAAAACCATAATCAAGCTAGATTTTTGTGGCGAAAAAATAGTGTCCCTACTTAGTTGTATGTAGTACAATCGTCTAAAAGAACTTTCAAATAATGAAGAACTGTGAATATTTAAAACAAATGTGAAGTGAACTCTCTATATGGATTGTTTTGAAGCCTGGGCAACGTAAGGTACGTTAGCTGGTAATTAATATTATATTGGTGAGAGCAATTTCTGATGTTCATTACATTTTGAGTACATTTCAGCACAATCACTATATATGAAAAATTCCAAAATGGCGGGGCCAAGGTAATGGATATCAATTTCTGACATAATATAGTCTGATATCTTTGAAACAATCCCATAGCACAGTTTGTGCTATGGAAAAAATTTGTGGAACCTTTTTTTGAAGTATGGTATAAACTACAATTTTTTTCTCAAACTTTTCCTCAAAAAATTCATGTTCGAGATATTTGCTAGTGTGTATCAGAATATATTAAGGGATTACCAAACTACAGTTTGTGTGCCGAAACCAAAGATTTTTATCCAACTAACGATCAATATTTTATATAAATATCATTTATGTATAAAATATAAATTTCGTATCTAAATCCTTCTATTTTCATTGATTATGAGATTATGAGATGGCTTGTTTGAGATGGCCAAATGCTTATTTACTCGGAAATTTTCACCTATTGAAATAATAAGAAGCTTGTGTACGCAAAATATAATATAATTTATTATAATTTCATAATTAGTGCGTGAAATAATTAGTTATGTTTATATAATAAAAATATTACTGTACTTCAGACAGAGAAAATATAGTGTATTTCTTTTTAAGAGAAAATAAGGAATATTTCAATTACTTCAAAATCCAAATGACTAAAGTTAAAATGTTAAAGAAGACTTGCAGCTGGAATCAATCCACTACTTTCGGATTCGATAGAACATAAATACTTTCAAATAAAAATTTGTTGGTCCGGCCCCCACGTTTTTTTAAATTTCCTGACCATTACTCAAACTGACCGTTACTCAAAAATATTGGTGATCCCTTAGAGCAGTGATTCTCAACCTTTTTTTTGTCGCGGCACACTTTTCATGATTTCAAAATTTGACGGCACACAATGAAAAAGATAAGTTTAAAAGTTGTATACTTACCTATAATACACTGTGTAAAATAGTTTATGATAATAATTTTGAATGTAAAATAAAATAATATGTACTACAAAAACAACAGTACGTTTATGAAGGGATTAATTACAAGTTAATAATAAGAATACTTTTAATGAGAAACTTGAGCTTGATGTTTTTTGATAATTTCATTTATATTTGGTCGTAAAAATGACAATGCTACTCTCATATCGTCTTCTACATTTAACAGTCTCGATCTTTTTTTTCGATTTTATGTTGGTTAATACTTTACTATGTACATTTCTAAAATTTGATGGTATTCAAAAGTGCCGCGGCACAGTGGTTGAGAAACACTGCCTTAGAGTATCAGAATAAATGTCTACAACAAAAAACTAGTTCTCAGTCGCAATTTTTACCATTACCAAAATTTAAATTGATTGGTCTACATCGTCGATGTAGTTAAACGATTCTTGTTGTATTGTTGTAGATGTAAATACCAAATTGCCAATCATTATTTATATTGCTATTGACTTTCAACAATCAATTATTTTACATTGGACACTTGGATATGAATGTTACATCAATTTATTTTATATATATATATATATATATATATATATATATATATATATATATATATATATATATATATATATATTTGTATATAACAATATATAATTAATTAATTTTATTCATTGAGAAAATCATTAAAGCACATTTTCTTTTGACTTTGAAATTTTATTCATGACTGATATTATTCATTAAATTAAATTAGTTCCAATATTCCTTCCTTCCGTTTTTCACTGTACAGTGGAATCTAAATAATCATGAACTGGGTATGTCAGATTAATTAACTATATCCCGTTATTTTTACCCTGTAACTGAGTAATCAATAACTGAGAAAAGAAACATCTTTATATGAAACAGTCGTTTATCACGCCTAACACGTCTATAGCTGGGAATGCTTCAATCGTTACATTTATAACCCGACTTCAAAAAAGAAGGATGGTTCTCAATTCGTCTGTATTTTTTTTTATATGCTAGCCACTGTCCTTAGATGACAAATCTTGCTGTATAAGAAAAAATGCACGGTACTATAAATTCTCTCACATTTAGGTTTGCCTGTAAATTTTTTAGTCTTTCTAGCAACCAGGACTGCTCACTTTAACCAATGCAACTGAATATTTTTTCAAGGAGGCGTATTTTGGGAAAGATGACCCGAATAATAGTTGTTATATTCGGAATAGGACCGTGTCCTTCAAGGTTATTTAAGTGTCAATTTGTGCTTTTCAAACAAAATCGGATACCTGTCGATAGAAATATAAAAACTTCGTACTTTGGATAATAATTAACTATTTTACAGCCATTTTTGAAAATAGATTTACAAAGATAAGAGTACATTTTTTGAGAAAATTAAGGCCCTTAATAAATAGAAAACAAGTGAAAATAACCGCTAGGTTAGTTGATTGCTTAAATACCCGGTAAATAGTGAGTTTATAAAAAGTTTCACATAAAATTTGTTTATTTTTAAAAAAGAGACATTTGTCTTTAAATTTTGTTTCTCTCTCTCTTACGGTTTCGAAGATGGATATTTTTCAGGGGAAGCATGGTCCGATTTCAACCATTCACGACCATTCAAGTTACTTTTGACCTGTAGAATACATTGACAAATTTTCAGGTCGTTATCTCTTTTCTTTTTTTGAGTTATCGTGGGTCATCATTTTATGAACGACTATACATATCAATTATCTTGAAGAATACAAGAAAACTTTAGAAAACCAAATATGAATTTAGACAATGGCCCAATTCTAAATTCTGATTTAATAAAATTACACCATATTCAAAATTAATACCTGAATATGAAGGGTAACTGCGAATAACACTCATTGGGAATAACAAGATCGTATGGTCAGAAACAGACTACCGCCAATCAATGGGTTGGGTCATCACACACTTAATCCCTTAATTGATCAGTTAACTCAAGTAGTCCCGTTGGTACTATCTCATTCGGATCATACAAAAGACAAAACTTTTTTAATATCATTGTGAAACTCGCACCAAATTAGCAAGGAGTAACATATCTTTGACTCCATATCCCGGAGTTACGATTAGCTAATTCATACTGACGATGGCTACTTTGTAGTCGAAATACGTATTTATAAAATACAAATAATTGTTCGATGAATTGGAGCATATTTGAAATTTAATTTCACAAAACCTAGAGCTTTCTTTGATTTTCTTAATAATTTGTATACACTACGTAAATTAAAATAGACCCAATAACAACATTGTGTAGTGCATCTATCACTGTCTACGCACAGTATGCCATGATATGGTGTTACACTCACACGACGGACGACGAACAATAACGACGATGTATACATGCACGAGTAAGATGCAACTATATATAAATGATTGTAGTTAGAGAGTGATAAGTATAATATGATAGTTGTTTATGTTATAATACAATACTGATTGTTTAAGTGTGACAAAGTAAACTATATCAGAGGTGGGCAGGAGATGCCTCGGCCAAGCTCTGAGTGAGAGGTAGGGAAGAGAGATAGATTTAATACGGGGTAACCTACCAATTATTAATATTTTCTTTTTTTAATTAAAACATTTTCTGAAAAACATATAATAATACGAAATCTTTTTTATGGGCACTATTATACAAAGTAAATAATACATACAATCATTCAATACATACTCTGGAATTTTGGGCTGGTAATTTGGGTCATAAAATGTACCTTTTTAGTATATATCATATTTGTGTATGAATAAAATAAAAATATATAAAAAATATATATAAATCTTTTGAACCTTTAAGTTTACCGCTGGACCATTGTAATAAAATAGGGAAATTTTTGCAAAGGATAATATAAATAGAAATATAGTTTTAGAAATTCCAAATAATTTGTCTAAATATTTTACTATTCATATCCGAGAACTAATAAAGAATTATTTACCTGATTTAATTATTTTTTCTTCGTATGGAGTATGCTCAGTATAGTGTGATGGGAATTTGATGAATTAAGTTAAATTTTACATAAAGTGGGAATTTGAGTTCTTCGAGTTAGTCTACTTTGAATTGAAAAAGTGAAAAGTACTATTTGTAGTAGTGGAAATTATTTTTCGCATAAATTGTTGTTCAAAAAAAATAAAATATTGACTATACTATAGACGATACTATATAATTATTGGGCAATAATCGGTAGGACAACCTGTATTGAAACATCGTTCCGTCTTGCTTCAAAACATACCTTCTTTACTTACTCTCACTCAGCTTATGGAGAGCCCGTAAGGCTCAGACGAGCTGTCTGTGCCCACCTCTGAACTATATCATAGTACACTGCATATAGACAGTGTTGTAATGAAAATTAGTGAGAATAATTTTTTTGATCCAACACACATTTTAATAGAAAAATATTAAGTAAAATATTATGCAAAATATTTAACAAAACAATATTTTTCTCCTTGCAAAAAGAAGGAGTTTTTTTTTTTGAAAGTACAAAAAGAAAATAATGTAGCTCGATTTATTTTTTTTCTTAAACTAAGTTTTTTTTTAAGTCGAAAAATTATAATAAGATTAATTGTTGCTTTTGATGTAAAGTTTTTCTATTTTTAAAAAAATCAAAAATTGAAAAAAAATTATTATTACATATAATTTAATTTTAATCAAAAGTCATACAAATTGAATGTTTTTTAAATAACATAAATAGATCACAAATAAATAATTTTGTAAAAACAAGTTAGTTTTTGTAAAACAAGTAAACAGAAGTAAGCTAGCTAACATTCATGAATATATCATAAAATTTGTGTATCGATTTTGAATTCACACTGGTCGTGTTCATTAAGTCGCTGGTTAAATATCAACCAAGCGGGGTGTGACAATGGGTCAAACCCAAGGAGAGGTATAATTTTTAATTAATTTTATAAATAGTCTGAACACTCCGACTACGTCCATGGGTGTTGATATACTAAAATATTCTAGAAGCCTCTATGCGAAAATATATTGTCAAAAACAATATATTTATTCAAAAAAACAATCATATTCTAGAACGACCCATGGCGGGTATATAAACCGGTGACCAGTGTCGATTCAAATCAGTTTTTAATATCGACTATTGTCTGTTAGTATCAAAGTTTAATATCGACTATTGTCTGTTAGTATCAGAGTTTAATATCGACTATTGTCTGATTCGTTCAAAGTTTTTAATATCGACTATTGTCTGTTAGTATCAGAGTTTAATATCGACTATTGTCTGTTAGTATCAAAGTTGAAATTCGGCTATTGTTTGATTAGTTCAAAGTATATAATTGTTGTTCAATCCAGATCAAGTTAAAGTTGGAATTTGTACTAGTAATTTGATCAAGTAATTCAAAGTTTGACATTGTGTGAAAAAAATTAAAATAATTGTTGAAAAAGAAATTGGATAATCATTTTTTTTAAGCAATAAAATCAGGTTTTTTTTTGTTTCGTAAAAACTTGTGTTTAATTTAATTTTTTTTTTCTTTTCTTTAAACAAAAACGTGCGTGTTGTGTCAATTACAAAATATTTAGTAATATCTTTTACTAATATATTTTTTTTTGTTTTTGTCGAGTATCGGAATCATTGCAGGTTCGGGCAGCGCTCCTTTGAGGATAAAGAGAGCCAGGATACCGCGGCAACAGTGATAGATACACTATACAGTATTCTAGATTGAGTCTATTTTAAAAAACAAGCTGTATACGGTTAAACAGTTTACTTTTTTCAAAAATTCTTTCTTGATGAAATATTCAGGTGTATTGTTTAAAATTAGCACCCTGTATATTTACTCGCACCATACGTTATTATTATACTATACTACATACAACATCTCTCTCATATCGATTTGTTTCGTTTGTACCAACATTTTTCATGTTTTGTATGAAAATGTAAACACACACACACACACTCAATATTGTGTTTGTTCCACTCTCGGTTTCCTCTCTATTTTAAAATAATTTCATTCATGTTTTCGTTTAGTTTCGTTTTTCTATCGTATCGTTTGTTTTTGCAATAAATATTGTTTCTGAGAAACTTATGATATGTATTTAGACCCGCAGCGTACGAACATGTGGCAAATATTTCCCATTTTTCATTTAAAAGACATAAATAAAACATTTACCAGAATAATGCGTGATAACTGACAAGTGACAAGTGAAAAATTTTTGTTTTCAGCGAGTTTCTCTTTGTAGAAAATTTATATATTGCGAATGTATTTATGAAACGATTTCATAAAAGTTTCTTCGAATGTCCATCCCAGGAAATTTAAAATCGAAAATAACAACTAACTGAGTAAATTGCTTAAATACCCGGTATATACTGAATTTATGTAAGAAAGTTTCAAACAAAAGTTGTTTATTTTTAAAAAAGGAACATTTTTTGTCCTTGTATGTTTGTTCTATTTCTTACGGTCTCAAAGATAGACAGTTTTGCCCATTTTGCCCAAACATGATCTGATTTTGCCCATTCATGAATATGACCTTACTATATCTAGAACATACCAAATTTCAGCTCAGTATCTTTTTTGTTTTTGAGTTATCGTGTCCACAGACGGACGGACGGACATGTGGACATGAACTAGTTAGGTCATTTTATGAACACCTATAACAAAATTTTTTTGTCTACGATCAATATTTTTAACCGTTACAAAGTCGGAACTAAACTAGATGAAGGGAGAACAAAAACTTTGAAATACCTCCCTTATTATTGGTCAAGTGGGAAAATTTATTATCAATATAATTGTAGCAAATAAATATAAACTGTGTTCTGTATCTGAGCGTGTACTTTTTTTTTTCTTCATTCGCAAAAAAAAGAGTGCCTCATTTCAAACAAAGCACCAGTATATTTTATATAACGTATTTTTGGAAAAAATAATCTTAAATAATATTTTTTTCGTAGGGCTTATGATGACCTGGGTTAGGCCCTTGTCCTTGACTTTCAAAAATTAGGTTACTCAAGTTTATTTGAGGGTCAACTTATATTTTTCAAATCGGAACATAAATACTGAATAACTAAGTCTGTTTTTTTTTGACAAGATTTTATAGCAGACAATTTTGGCATTGAACCCACGACCTAAGGCATTTAAGATCAACGAGCTACCATATCCTTGATGTGTATGATCTTTCATATCAAGCATCTCAAAGAATGTTATGAATGTTCATAACATATTACTTAAATGTCTTAAAAGTAGGTAAACACTAGTCTCTTCCGTTGGTATAATATAACCGAAAGGCAACCATACTAAAAATGAATGGATAGCCGCAAGTTTACAAAGTTAAGAAAAATTAAAAAATATGTAAAATTAACAATACAGAGACATCAAGATAGTGAAGAATTATATGCATACCACTACCATAATAATATCATAGGTAACTCAAAGGCAGAGCATTGGTCTAGAATGCCAGAGGTTATGGGTTCGATATCCATGTGTATGATTTTTCATATCAAGCATTGGATTATTTAAAGAATGCTATTTTTTACGGTTTATAAGATTTTTCAATATTTTTTTAATCCGTTGCCTAATGTCCTAATTTTCTAAATTACCCTAGAACACGCTAAAAAAATGCTAAGCTTTCGTGCTGGTGGGCAGATCAACATACGAAAATAAAGTAATTTAAATAATTTATGAACGATACTAAAGGATTTTTCCCTTCAATACATAATTTCAAGTGAGCTTTATTCAAGGTTATGTTGACTTAACCTTTATAAAATATTTATGCAAAAATGTAACATTATTGTGTGTACAAACACTGTATAATATTTTATTTCAAAACCATCATCTTTCTATCTACTAATATTAATTTGCATTTTACTGCAAATTTGCATAGTATTTCAAACATTATGTAAATATGTAAAAACATACATACATACATACATACATATATATAGATATATTAATATATAGATATATGTGTATATAATTTCATAATTTGCCCCAATTCCATGACCAATTTTTTGTAATAAAATTTCAAATACGCTCCAATACCTAGATCAATTTTTGTATTATAAATACGTATTTCGACTACAAAGTAGTCATCATCAGTATAAATTAGCTAGTCGTATTTTACTTTTTGCCAATTAGAAATAGATAGAAAATAGAGATCAATAGACAAAAATAAAAAAAATAAAAAATCACTCATATTAAAATTACTCTTATATTGTCTCAGGATATGTTATTCGTTGTTTAATTTGGAGAAACAACGTCTGCAATCGCTCTAGCGGTCACTGTTTTAATCCGATTGGTATAAAATTGCGTATGTGACGTTCTTTTGGTATTTGAACGGTGGAGTTCGTTAATGAGCAAAATCGGACAAGGGAAAAGGGGGGTTTCAAGGGAGAAGAAAACAAAAAATTTGGTATATCTGTCTTAATGTGGGAAAAATCGAAAAATATCTATAAAGTTATCGATAATTAATTTTACTATAATTTTGGTTAAATTCATTTTTTCTGTTACGCTAATATTGACATTATTAGCGTAAATTAATAAATTAATGCAGTTAAAAATGATCAGATAATGAATTGTAGCAAACATAATTTTCTACAACTTTACTTTTTATACATTTTTAAATTTTTTATAAATTAGGAGAAATATTTTATATTTTGTGTTCTCTATGTCCTCCTCTTCCCTCTACCCCCTGGACCTACGCCATTTATTTTAAAAATTAAACTTGCAAATACCAAAATCATATCAGATACGACATTTCATTTTGAGCAAACTAGATAGTGATTTATTTATTCTAAGGGAATTCGCTAAGTTGACGCAGCTCCTGGGTAACGAATTTTTTTCATATATATTTAGAAATATCCTGTATATAAGTGCTATTATAAAATTTTAAATATTATAAATATCATAACACCATCATAACATCTCTTGCCGTTAATATTTAACTGATATAAATATAATGGCCATAATTTCTTTGTTCCATTATGATTATTTATTTGTGTTTTGCTATGGCTATTAAAAAATGAATTTATGAGGAGTTTATGAATGTAAACGTAAGTGTGAAAAAAATAATAAGAGCCTTTTATTTAGTATATTTTACCTCCACTATGAAAAAAAAAACTAACTAATCATCCAGAATATATTAAAATACAGATCATTCAAAATAATAAAATAAACGGATTAACAGATTTATTTATTAATTTTTTTTACTATGTATATTGTAGTCTACCCAATATTAACCATATGTATATCTGCTAATTAATAAGCGACAACACCCTAAGTATACAAACTATAACATAATATTATTTTCTTACAACTCATTCCTCGGCAAATTATTTAGTATATTAAAACCTTTTTTTACCTTTTTAAACTGCTGCTCGAATCTGGAATCGTTTTTTTATTATCTACTATATTAAAATTCTACTATATTAAAAATAATTACCATATTAAAAACATAACACAAACAGCTTTTTTATAGCCGTTTGTCATTTTTATACATTTTTTATAGCTTCTATTATTTCTTATTTACGTATTCAACAATAGTTCAAGTGAAAGAATAAACATTAAGCAGCTTACACCGAATCAAATGCTCGACGACAGCAAAGATTGTTTTTTTTCTAAAGTCCTATTTTCTATATATGTATATATATATATGTTTTGGATGTGTAGATATAATAGCCCTGGAATCATAAAAATCAATATATAAAATGTTGAACAAAAGTTTTTTATATAAAGATTTTATTTCAAACAAGTGAAAATATTCAACTTACTGCGTAATTGCTTAAAAATTCGGCATATGATGAATTTATGAAAAAAATATTACAATCAAAAGTTGTTTATTTTTAAAAGAGGAACATTTTTGGTTCTTAAATTTTGGTTCTATCTCTTACGATTTCAAAGATAAACAGTTTTGCCCATTTTGCCAAAACATGGTCCGATTTTAGCCATTCACGAATTTCAGCTCGCTATCTCTTTTCATTTTTGAATTATGGTATTTACGTACAACTTTGCAGAAATGGACTGATAAGGCCATTTTATGAACACCTATTTCAGGACTTCAGAACTAAACACCATTCAGGATTTCACCATTTCAGGAGGAAACCTTATATATCCTGATGTATATTATATACCGAGTATAAAAAATGTACTAAAAACAAAAAAAAATATTTTTTGTGTTAACGTTCTTCATTAGTATTCCCACGCGTGGTGAAATGCATCCAATTCTTACCAACGAATGTATAAATCGAATATAGCATTAGAAATGTATGCCAAATAGTTATAGTTATTTGTCTAAATTTTAACAGTTGCATATGCCATTTTTTTATTAAAATTTTGTTGATGACATTTCTATAGAAACTGTAAAATATACTATAACACTGTAAATCGTTGTATATAAGATAGAGATATGCAAATTTTGGCTATTAATAAATTTAAATTTTATTTTGTTTTTTTAATTTTTTTAAATATTATTGTATCGGTTATTATTTAGACGACCGGAAGTCGGTTGAAAGCACACTTAAAAATTCCTTGACATTCATACATACATACGCACATAAGTCAAGCTAATGAAATCATGCTCCAAAAATAATCTGTATCGGCTAATTGCATACCCTTAGAGTGGGTGGATGGAATCGGCATACTTACCGGAAATAGTTTTTGCTAACGGAAGAAGTTTGCTGACATATTTTGGTATTCGGGCAGCCATTTAGTACACTACTAATTGTCAACATGAATAAATACACGAATTTTACTATTGGCTTGCCGTTTAAGTAAATGATATGTTCGCTACTTCATTTCGAAAATGCACGTGACGCGTCACTCTGACCTATAAAAACTTAAAAAATTAAACAATAAACACAGGTAAAAACCCCGTGAACTTGGCCCGTCGCACTACCATGCTCTAGATGTATATAATTGGCACACCCATTCGTAGGAACAGGAATAAAAATATTCGGAAAAAGAATGTTTGTTTAAACAGGTCTACTACCTTATATCTTGGATACAAAGTTATTTTTGAAAAAAATACTGTAAAGGGAGGAATAATCTTCGGAAAATTACTTTCTTCATATTTTCTCCATACCTATTACACCCTGTAGAGATGTAAACAGTTTTATATATAAAAATGTTACATAATAATGATATTCATATCTTCCATATGAACTCTGCATAATAATGTAATAAATTTTAGTAATTACATTTTTTTTTTAAATGCAAAAATACACTCAAGAAATATTTCATTAAAATTGTTAGTTGAGTTTTTGGTTGGAAAAAAAATTTCTGTTGTTACGACTGTGTTTTTTAATTTTTGTTGCTCGTTTTTTTTTTTAACTAAATATTCATTTCTTATCTTTGTTTTCTTTTGTGACTCCGATATAATTTAGTAATCATGAGTGGTCGTAATTCTTCATATATTTGTTACATTACACTATCACAAAAAAGTAATATGTTGAAAACGTGTACAAAATGCAAGATAATAGAACGGACATATGACAGTAAAGTTTATATAAATTTTTAAAAAATAAATAGTTTAAAAAAACTTAAAAAAAATGCTTTTATTGCAATATGAACTAAAAAATACAAAATAATTTAAAATATAATAAGGAGATTGACAACAAAATGAACTTTAATGTAAATAAAATAAGTTTCTATAAAAAAACACATTTTTTAAAACAAGCATTTTATAGTAAAACTAATTTTCTACAACTTTATTTCTGATGTGTTTTTCGATTTTTCCAATATTAAGAGGGATATACCAAATTTTGCGTCTCCCTCTCTCTCTAAACCCCCCTTTCCCCTTGACAATTTTTGTCATAAAAATGCATGGTCTTCGGAACTAAACCAACATGTAAAAATTCAACTCCGTAGGATAAGAGGCAATGATTCTAATACATACATACATACATACATACAAGTTAAATAAAAGCTTGTAATAAAAGCATTGGATGCGAGATATTATGAAGACGTAAGTAGAGAGAACCCCTGACTTGAGTTTACATTAAAGTTAATTATGTTGTCAATCTCTTTATTCTATTTTAAATTATTTTCCATTTTGTTGTTTTTTAGTCTTAAAACAAAATAATTTTGTGTGTTGAAGTTTCATTCTTCATTATTATTAATTACCACGAGTAATGTAATGAATCCAATTCTTACCAAAGAAAGTTTATATCGAGTTGGAAATGTTATTTTTTTATTAAAATTTTGTTGATGACATTTCTATGGAAACTATAAACTATACTATCACGCTATAAATCGTTAGAGATATGAAAATTTGTATTTTGGCTATTAATAAATTTTTTTTTTAATATTATTGAATTGTCATCGGTTTTTAATGCGTCTGCAAGAATCAGATTATTCGAACGTCCGGAAGTGGGTTAAAACTCACAAGTCACGCTTATAAAAGCATGTTAAAAACAAGTAATGTAACAACTAACTGTGTTAATTGAGTTAACTGAGTTAATTGTTTGAATACCCAGTATAAACTGAGATGTATATCAATATTTGAATTGTTAAAGGTTCTGACTATTCAGTTTGTTCTGAACAAATTGTTTTTCTATCTCTTACGGTGGTCAAATATATAAACTTTTCGCCCTGACGAGGAGAAACACGTTCCGATTTGGCCCATTAACGAACTTGAACTGTTTTGCTATAGAATACGCAAAAAAAATTTCAGCTCGTCATCTCTTTTCGTTCTTGAGTTATCGTGTTCACGGACATACGGAAATGGCCGAATTAGGCCATTTTATGAATATCTTTGTGAAGTATTTTTGTCGAGGATTACTATTTTCAAGCGTTACAAAGTCGGAACTAAACTTAATATACCTTGTATATTTACATATACTGGGTATAAAAAAACACTCGAAAATAATAAATTCTATGTTCAACCTATTCATTATTTGTAGATATACAGAGTATCTCGAAATTTCCAATAACCAATGACAATTTCCAGTACGGTTACGGAGTCATAAGTTTAAATGAACAAGCATATACTATATAGACTAGCATGTCATTGAATTTTATACCAAATATGTCAGTAAATATGTCTCTTGGATAGAACTTCGAAAATATATTAAATTTTTTTATAATTAATTTCTTAGGGATTTCATTTATCAAGAAAATCCTTCAAGATAGATGCAAATTTAACATTGAACTATTTGTTTTATTATAAAATTATACCGTTGAATACTTTTTTCATTGATCTATTCATACCCAAAGGATTGTGAATTATCTACCAATGCTGTGATTCATTCTGTATTTTCATCTCGAAACCAATATTATACTGTATTTGTTAGGCCTCCAATTACTAGTAGTACATATTCGAAATAATAGAAGATTTCGTGTTTTATAAAGATAAGAGGCTTAACGAACATAGAAAATCAATCGAAGAATGTTAACATTGAATACTACTTCAACCAACTGCGAGAAAAATCAAATATAGAGAGATTTATGTGAACTTTCTGTCGATTAGATTAATTTCATCGAAATAAACTAATTACAAAATAATAATTTACTTCCTCAGAGCGACCATGAATATTTCATTAGAACTTCTAGGTGGAATTTTGAAATGGTCTTAGTATATTTTCACTAACAAGAACTTTTGCATAACCAAATTGAATCTTAAAACCCAAAATAATGCAGATTGGCGCAAATTGAAGAGGTTGAATACATTAACTAAATTTCTAAGAGGGGAAGTTGAACTATTAGACGTTATTACGAATTGTGAAATCAATGTTTGACAAATGAAAGTGTCTCATTTAAGGTTAAAAAAAAAACAAAAATAGTTTTACATGGATCAGACGCAGCCACAATTTCTAGGATTTTGTTAACAAACATCCTAACATTCGCTAATGACGATTTTCTTTAACACTCTAAAGCAGTGATTCTCAACCACAGTACCGCAGCACTTTTGTGTACCGCCAAATTCTTAAAGTGTGTCACCAAATTTTAGAATTGTATATAGTAAAGTATTAAGAAACATAAAAACGAAAAAAACATCGAAACTGTTGAAATGTAGAAGATAATATGAGAGTAGCATTGTCATTCTTACGACCAAATATAAATGAAATTATCAAAAAACATCAAGATTAAATTTCTCATTAAAAGTATTCTTATGATTAACTTGTAATTAATCCCTTAATAAACGTAATAATTTTTAAATTATATTGAAATTACTCTTGTTAAAATTTCCTTCATTCACATTTATTCCTGTTAACTTTACTCTTATTAAAATTACTCTTATATTGGCTCAGGATATGTTACTCGTCGCTAATTTGGTGACAATTTCACGGTTTAGTAACATATCTTGAGCCAATATAAGAGTAATTTTAATAAGAGTAAAGTTAACAGGAATAAATGTGAATGAAGGAAATTTTAACAAGAGTAATTTCAATATAATTTAAAAATTATTATATTTTAAATCTAGTATATTTTAATTTAGTTAATTTTCTATTTATTTTTATTTTTGTCTATTGATCTTGACTTTCTATCTATTTCTAATTGTCAAAGAGTAAATTACGACTAGCTAATTTATACTGATGATGACTACATTGTATTCGAAATACGTATTTATAATACAAAAAACTGATCTAGGTAAAGGAGGCGAATTTGAAATTTTATTTCAAAAACCTAGAGTTCTCACTAATTATCATTCGATAATATAATTTTTACATTTTTACGGTATTTTAATTCTGACATGTGATGCAAACATATTATATTCTTTATTGGTTTATTAAAGCATCAAAAAAAAACAATTTGTTTTTGTTTTTCTGTTTTTCTGTATATACAACAAAACAAATGATTAAAATCTAAAAACAGAGAAATAGATTGCAGTAAACAGTAATTACAAAAATAATCATTCAAACTTTTATAAATACATTCTCATTAACTTATGTTTTCCCTGACATAATCCGGCTTTTCTTTTTTCTTTCTTTAATATGTAAGAAATCAATTAACAGTAAACTGAGTGTATATATGAGACCATACCTTTTTTTTTGTTATTTATTTTATGTTTTTAAAATAATTATTTGCATATTTTATGAATTATATTTTATTTCGTTTCAAATAGAAAAAATACCTTGAGAAAAATATAATATACATATAAATGAAAGAATATCTTCAAAAGATTTTCAATATTAATATACATGTATTCGAACTTCAATAGAGAATTTTTTGTTTACGAATTTACAGTGAAATATGTCATATATAACCAAATTTCGTGATCTAAATATATTTGAAAAAAACTTCGTTTCGCAGAAACTTATCGAATTTCCTTAAAATACATTAATTACTCTCTAGCGGCCACAATTTTAGTCTGATCAAAATTAAATGTCGTATCTGATATGATTTTAGTATTAGTATATTAATTTAGTAGTTCAAAGTGAAAGAAGAAAACATTAAATATAAAATATCTCTCTTAGTATTAGAACAATCGAAAAATATATAAGGAGTGAAGTTGTAGAACATCAAGTTTGCTACAATTCATTACTCTATCATTTTTCCCAAACTCTAATGTGTACAGAGATATTTAGAATTTTAACTTCCAAACTTTAATTGTAAATATTTCTATAAATATTAGTGAAACAGAAAAAAAGATAAGAAACAAAATTATAGTAAAAAAAAGTATCTACAACTTTATTTCTAATACATTTTTCGATTTTTCAAATATTAAGGGAGATAATTTTGTGATTCCACCTCTCCCCCCCCCCCCCCTTTAAACCACCTTTCCCCTCACGCGATTTTACCTATTAACAAACATAGTATTTTGAATACCATATGCACCTCAAATGCCAAATTTCATTACAATCGGAATAAAACTGTGACCGCTAGAAAGTCCACAGACACATAAACCTATATACAAACTTTAGCGATAGTGATTTTTAATATCTAATAGATAGGATCGATGGACATTTGAAGAAATTTTTTGGAAATTCTAATATTGGTACAAAAACAATGGCTGCTTTTTCTTTTGGAGGTAATTCGCTAACAATTACAGTGCTAAGTCAGTGAGTTATCTTTTGTTACTTTTGTCACTAAGCCAATTGAATTAATTGCATCTGGTAAGATTAACTACAGATGATGTTTACACTGAAATCTCTCTTACGGTTTCGAAGATGTAGTTTCCCAAATGGGTTGGATGGGGGTGCGCGCAACGATTTTTCCCCTGTTTTTATTTAGAACGTTTAGCTCTAGAACCCTCACGAAATATTTCAGCTCCTATCTCTTTCCATTTTGGATTTTCCATTTTGAAGGTATCGTGTCCATGCCCGAACGAATATGCCAAATTTGACTAGTTATTTGGAAAACTTTGGCTTTCTATTAAAAAAAATAATGTCCTAGTAGGTATGGCTACTCATATTACCTTTAACGCAAACCTTCTTGAGCTACCTTACCTTCGGAAAAGGTCAATATTTGTAGGATATCCTAAGAAAAAAATATGTAGATATCAGTTTCTAAATTAATTTATAAATTTTTATAAAATGCCTTCTTCAGTACAAAACCAATAAGAAAACGTTTCTTATGATTGAAAATTTGCTAAAAGATAAGAATTCAATATGCATATTGATGAAGTCTCACTACACATCTTGGTACATCTTTTGTAAATATTTAAATATTTGATTAGACATCATGAAATATTGATCAAATGTTCATTTATTCAACTAACAGAGAAGAAGAAGAAAAATGTATTTCAAATATTTTTTTTTTCTATTTCCTTTTCGTTTAAAAACTTCAAAAGAAAATTGATGATTTGAAAATACTTGACCTTTTTATTTTTTTGTTAATGGATTAAAATTTGATTATATATGCATGATTGAGTTTATGTGAAAAAAATTTATTTTATAATATAGCTAAAAAAAAATTTAGCGTGAAAACCTCACGCGACCTCCTTTATACAGAGTTTAACAAATGGCCTCCTTTATGGCAGAATTTATTAAATTTAAGATATATATTTTGAAATCGGCATTGGAGTAGAATATATCCCATCAAAAACAACAATGTGAAAGGATCCAAGTTTTCGCATACGAAATATTGTATTGTATTGTATTGAATAAAACCTATTTTGACAAAATGGAACCCGACTTCAAAAATCAAATTCATTTTATATGTGATAACCGATTTCTGCGAAATTGTTTTTATTTTTGAAAGGATATACTCATTCATAATGGGAAAATGAGATAATTTTTTTAAAAACCGACTTCAAAAAAGTTTTTACAAAAAAAAAACCGACCCCAAAAACAAAAATTTGTACAAAATAAAAACAAAATGCTTGTAAAAAAAATTGAAAATCTGTTATAAAAAAATGCACTAAAAATTAAAAAAAAAAAATGGGTTATAAAAATATGCACTAAAAATTAGTTGGTCGTTTAGTAGGTCTACCCATATTTAGACAAATAAAATCAGTTATAGAACTTCAAAGAAAAGAAAAAGCGAGAAATAAACCCATTTTGACAAAATGGAAACCCGACTTCAAAAATCAAATATTCTATAACAAAAAATGCACTAAAATATAAAAAAATAATTGCACATTCTTGTGCCAATTTTAGTTCACCTAAGCAAAAATTTTTAAATATATATGTACAATTATTGTTATTTTTGGAGGCGGTGTCAGCATAGAGAAATTCACATAACTTTTGGACACCGCCTCCAAAAATAACAATAATTACTGGGGAAAACAATATAACTGGGAAGTTGTATAAATGAACTTAATAAGGTCTTTATTATACTTTTTGAATGTGTGCCTATTAAGTGCACTGCGCCTGACTCAGCAGCCACCCGTATTGCGCCTAACGAAAGGTTTATTTGAACGAAAATATGTAAATTATTGAGCTTAAACTGAGCATCATTTCCTTTACGAAAGAAATGCTTCATACAAAAGTTTCTCATATTTTTGTCGGGAATAATTTTGTAAATTTATTCTCTTTTGTACTACAGCAATTGAGAAAATTTGCAAACTCCACAAAAAAAGTCCAGAGTAAAAGGCCACTTTATGATTTTCACTTGAAATCTGGATTCACAGGTTTAAAATTTTGTATCTCCAGCTCAAATTTTTTTTTACATCGCTAACCAGTAAATTACTCTCTCTAACAAAATTAGAATCGTTTTCAAAAATTCTCATAGAACTCAAAAACATTAATAATAAAAGGTTAGCTATCTCCGCCAAAACATTGCAGTCTCGAAACACGACAACATTAAACTTAAAGTATAAAGATTTGTACCTCTCGATATCACTGTTCTTGAGATATCTTATTCACATCTATCCAAACACACATAGACCTAACAAGGGTCAAAAATACGGTTTTTTGTATCGATGGGCCACAAAACGTTAAGATTCGGTAAAATATCAATATCGATTATCAACATCGAAGACAATACCTCTATAAATTCTATGTACATAGAGGTTAAAAAATAATCCGAATAATTTTCAACCAGATAGAAAATTGTTTGACGAAAATACCTCACATGAACTATATCACATTGATTAAATTGGAATATTATTAATACCAGAAGTGAATTTTCAAGTCTTATTTAAAACTTATTTAATTTAAAAATACTCGAAGAGACTTTATCTGATATGATAATTTTTATAATAAATTTCCATTCGTTTATACCCCTGTGTATACATCGGTTACCAGCCCAAGTGGTCTAAGGCGTTATGTCTGCGCAGTATGCCTATTTTGAAACTGGGAGGATATGGGTTCGAATCCCGACATCGGCAGTTTGTCAATTAATTAAAAAAAAGGGGTGGTTAATTGACTAAACTGTCGGCGTATGGACAAGAACGAAGTAACCAGCTATGCTTGAGAAGGTTTTCTGCAGATTCCTTCACGAACTCCAGATAAATATCGGCATAGTTCCTATCATAGTCGGCTGCAGCCGCATATTCTACCAATTCCTAGTCTATACACAGAAATTCCAAAGGTGGCAACCCTAGCTGCAGATTAAAGTTGTTCATTATAATATACTAGCAAACTTTTGTTCGAAACATTTTCCCAAAAATCTAATAAATAAGGTACAAATCAACGAAAAAATTTGAAAAATGACCTCTGATTTTACGGGTAATAGTACATTCAATTCGGGGAAAAAATTGTCCCATAAATTTTTAGCTAAAGTAACGGATTACGGACTTATGAAAGGCATAACAAAAACCAATTTACAGAGATTTGATAACAATTTTTAATAAAATCTTCAGACAAATTTTCACAAAAGTTTCTAACGGCATATACGGTACTGTAAAACACAACTCAGTTGCATACTTATTCTTTGGTTTAACTATAGTTGAAACAAACAATTAGTTAAGGAAATTCCTAAAGAAATTCTTAAATTCATAAAGAATTACAAATATTTTCTCGTTTTATTAGTTATGGAACTGGTAAAAAAAATCAAATTATCAAATTTTCAGACGTTTCTTTCAGATAAAAATCTGTACAAATTTCTTAAACTTCTAACAGACCTTTCGGCAAATTAAAACACAATATCCAAGTGATTTAGAACTTCAGTTGTATACTTCTTCTTTATTTGTATCTACAGCAGGGATGTCAAAGTATTGTTACAGCCCCCGGGCCGTAACAATACGGCCCGCGATCGCAATGTGCGACAGACAGAAGAATCATGACTTCACTCGATTCCTCTACGGAAGTTTTAAAATGCACACACTACAACATTTATAAGTAATTTCAAGGGCAGCGTAAGTAATATATATAATATATAATTTATAAGTAATTTCAAGTGCCTAGACAAGCGAGAGAGGTAGACAGTAACGCCATCTCTTAGCAACAAGCGGAAATACCACGAAGGCTCAAACTTTGGATCATTTCCCTCATTTAAAATCATTTGGCACGGTGAACCAAAATAAATTGGATCAATATTCTCAACTTCTGCAAAATCTGATCACGGAATTCAACAATCGTTTTAAAGACTTCCACAAAATGAATGAAATGGAATTCCCAATTTTCAACAATCCATTCAATTTTGAAGCTTCACAGGCACCAGTTCATTTGTAAATGGAGTTGATAGATCTTTAATCAGACAGTATTTTGAAAGAAAAATTTAAAGAGGTTAACGCTCTTACATTTTATACACAATATTTCAAGAGTTTGGATAACTATCTGCAATTAAAAAAGGATGCAGCACGCATTCTGTGCATGTTTGGTAGCACCTATTTATGTGAGCAGATGTTTTCCGTCATGAAAATAAATAAGAACAAACATCGCACAAGACTTACGAATGAACATCTCCAATCAATTCTTAAAATAATTACAACGAATATGATACCTGACATCAATGAGCTTGTCAAACACCAGAGAAGTCAGGTATCTGGATCCTCGAGCTCAAAATAATTACCCTCTTTTATAACTTTGATATGATTTTTAACAACCGTATATTATAAACTATATAATTAAGTAAATAAAATGTTATAATAATTCAGTACATTTTTTTTATTTGAATCTGGCCCGCCTACACATTCTAAATTTAATATATGGCCCTCTGCAAAATTGAGTTTGACTCCCGTTCAATAAAATTGAACAGATCTGAACCGAATCAGTCTCTCACAATTTTGATTATTCATGTAGAAAATGTTGTTTACTATACTTACATTTCTTTTTTCACACTTAAAATATATACTACTTATCTTTGTTGATAAATTAATGATTATACAGAGAGTTACAAAAGTGAGGAGTTTTATGAAATGTACGAAAATTAACATTTTAGGTCTGTTCAATTTTATTGAACGGGAGTGCATTTTCTCGTTTTATTATTTCAATATTTTGTTATTATTTCAATATCATCCTATAATTAATTGATTGATTACTTTGTGTCATGTTTTTTGCCACGATCCTCTGATTACTTATAATGCCTACGCATATCATTAAATGCCTAATTATAAAACGTACTCGTATTTGTCAACACCTACGACCATCAACTTATTAAACATGTACACACATATAACGATATATTATAAATATTATAAATAAAACTCGTATAGTAGAAAAATAAAAAGCAGATGTCGTATAATTTTCTACAGATGGTGTAGTTATTTCCGTATTATATATTTTATCACTGACCTCTATGTATAGATTGCATACACGACTATAGTCATCAATCAACTATAGAAAACTAAATATAAAGATGACTGTCCACTCTTTGAAATAGACAATTTCTTTGATATTCAAGACTATTTAAGGTTGATCGGACACATGTATAGGTAGAATTGGCAATGTATAGATAAAATCTGAATTTTTGTAATTTTATTAATTGCTAATTCACGTGTAAAATATTTTTTTGAAAAAAATCTGACGAAGGGTTTTCATGTAATTAATCATTAAAAATTGGAATTTTAACATGCTGTGAATAGCAAATGGTGAATGAACGCATACATTTTCGATAATGTTGCTCCACCTTCTACAGATTAAACAGTAAAAAACTTCTACGTTTATAAAATAAATGTCGTACATTACGTTCAAATTTGAAAAAAATAGTCTGGCGAAGAGCTTTCTCAGTTCACTTGCATTTCCAAATGTATATAATGACTGGACTATAAGATAATAATAAATTATAAAACTATAAATAAATTTGAAGACAACTATGCAAGAATAATAATGAATTTTTGTTGCTTAACACATGTTGCCCACGCGGTATATTTGTTTTTTATCGGTGCCCTGGTTCCCGGATTTATGCGCATTATTTATGCGCACATTTTTTGGACAACTTTGATGTTTTGCATGTATGTGAGTCAACCACGAGTGGTTTTCATTTAGTTTCAGTATATCGATTTCTATTGGATGTTGTTGAAGAAAGGGAGAATCGTGGTTGGAAGTGAAGGTGTGTGCTATTATCCATTTGGTTCGACTCACCCTGTATATGGAGGTTAGTGATTTTTTTCTTACTTACTTAACAACTATACTAGAATATTGTATAATATAAATGAAAATAATATAATCAGTAGCTGGCAGTAGTAGCTCTAACTTTTGACTATATTCAAACTTGACAGTTTTCACACGTCCATATTTTATTTTTGTTCCTTTTTTTTGGCTTTTATTTGTGATGCTTTTATATGTTATCCTAAAATATATTGTATATATATACATAGTATTATAGGAACTATTATGCTGGTGGGTAATTCTACTGAAGCTGTCATGTGCACTTTAGGAATTTTTATGAATTTCAGTCAGTGAAGTAGTGAAAATTTATATTTAAGAAATTGTTCATTGTTTTTTTTTTTGTGGTGTTTTATCTTAAGATTATAATTTAAAATGTAGATTTGATTTATTTTGTGACAGAAAATACCCAAAAAAAAACCTACTTCGCGTAGAGCACAGCTGTATTAATAACCTGTGTACAAAGTGGTCCACCAAAATTGATACGTGTGCACAATCATAGCGCACTTTAAAGTACAAAGTGTCTCGTCGTGAAAAATTTCAGAGATCCAATTTAAATGATTCACTCAACTTTTATAGGAAAATTTTTTAAAATATTTATTGCGGTGGGTTAGACCGTTTGTTACCTGGCAACGTACTGGTGACGTTTTATCACCATGCGTCAACAGGTTGTTCATAGGTGATATTACAGATAAAAAATCAGTTTTAAAAAAGATGCTGATAGATGGTAGTACATATACAGGTTCAAAAACTCATTCATAGGTGGCAATGCATATTTTCTATACAAAATAGTTAATAATAATAATAGTTTAGGTAACAGATTGAAAGAATTGAACCATCTCAATTTTTAAGAAATTATTTAATTTTTCTTTTTTTGGTATTAAATTACTATGTATTTTGTAAATAAAGAATAATTTGTTTTCTTTAAAAAAATTCTGAATATTTTGTTTTTGATTATGCCATTTTTACTTTCTTTAATAAACCATCCTTTCACATTTGCCAGGTATATTTGCATAGCCTCGCTATAGATGTTTTCACATCAAAAAGCAACATTATGTTGTTTTTAAACATTTTTTCGATCTCTTTTAAACGATTTTAACGATAGATATTTTTCCTCTTAGCTGAGAAAGGATGCATCGTCCATTCACAAACTTGATGTTACTTTTTAGCTCTTAAACACACACAGAACAAAATTTGCTCATTATCTCTTTTCGTTGACAGGCACACAGACAGTCGGACAGATGGACATGCAGAAATGTGGTAATGGCCTAGCGGTTTCAAAGTCGGGATTAAACGGATGTATATTTTGTATATGAATGCAGTGTTTCTCAACCACTGTGCCGCGGCACTTTTGTGTGCCGTCAAATTTTAAAATGTATATAGTCAAGTATTAACCAACATATAAAGGAAAAAAAGATCGAGACTGTTAAATGTAGAAGACGATATGAGAGTCGCATTGTCATTTTTACGACCAAATATAAATGAATTTATCAAAAAACATCAAGCTCAAATGTCTCATTAAAAGTATTCTTGTAACTTGTAACAAGAAGTAACTTGTAATGAATCCCTTAATAAACGTACTGTTGTTTTTGTAGTACATATTATTTTATTTTACATTCAAAATTATGATCATAAACTATTTTACACAGTGTAGTATAGGTAAGTAAACAACTTTTAAACTTATCTTTTTCTTTGTGAGCTGTCAAATTTTGAAATCGTTAAAAGTGTGCCGCGACCCAAAAAAGGTTGAGAATCACTGATGTAAAGAGTATAAAAATGATACTTTTAACTGGAGATATGTCGTGGGTAATTAATTCTATAACAATATATTATAGAATTATATAAATTTTGGTATATTTAAATTATGAATAACGTTCTCTTACAAAGTTCAAATTGGTTTATTTCTAAAATAAAATGATATTTCGAGGACAAAATTATGGGATTAATTGTCGGATAAATTATGATTTCAAATTAGTAAAAGAATCTAATGAAATCACAAATATTAAATTACATACTTTAAAATACGTTTTAAATTTCCTTAGTCAATGCAATCGGACATAATAAAACAAGTTGAAAAATAATTTGATCCTACTTAGTTATAAATACAGTCAACACAATTATCCATTATAAAATATATACAATATCCATGATAAAATTACACCCATAAAAACGACCATCTTTATCCTTAATATCGTCATAAAAAGTGTATATTTTTATAATATATAATACTAGTATTTCACGTTGCGGCTTCACCCACAAAAATTTTGTAAATCTCTGAGTAAAACTGTGTAACATAATATTTCTTGCCATCAAGGACCGATTTTCTTAAAACGTTACACGTATTTAATTGTATATTTATACATTACATGCTAAATATCAAATTCGATGTCCCTAGTTTTAAAATACTAAACTCCCAAAGAAACGCTCACCCCATGTTTCACCTCCTTAAGTGTCCATTTTCCAAAAACTTGGAAACACGTATTTTATGATGTTTAACTGAAATAGAAATTTTCATATCTCCTACTTATCTGACTCAGACTCCCGAGTTTACCCCCTTAAGGGTTGATATACGAAAACGCTGAAACGTGTATTTCTTTATTTATTATAACTAACCCACATAGACTTCGTACTGAAATTGTGTCCAAACTTCTGGTTGTATAGAAAAAAATGTTTCATACAAAAGTTGCTTATATTTATTAAATCATCATTTTCTATATTTAAAGATTTTCTCTGTCTCGCATCGCTTAAAAGTTAGGTTTTAGCATGCCACGCGGAAATGGATGCATGAAATGCAAAGTTATAGCCTTTATCCCTCGAGAATCGTGAAGTTTTTTGAAGAGTCAAAGTGTAAAAATTTCTGTTTAAACTATTGGTTGTGTAAAAAAATGTTTCATACAAAAGTTGTTTGTTTTTATATTAGATAAACACTTTTCATTTCAAAGATTTTCTCTATCTCGCATCGTTTAAAAGTTAGGTTTTTTGCATGCCACGCTGACACGAATTTAGTAGCTGCCACGCGGGTACGGATGCATAAGACAAAAACTTATTATAGCCAATGTCAACTGGAAATTGTGTAGCTTCCTATCACTGAAAGAATGTATAGAATCGGTTCAGTATTTCCAGTGATTACCCATCCCAAACAAACTAACAAATTTTACTTCTTTATACACCGTGTAATGGAGAAACCGTGTTTTTGTTTTAAGTAGGCAATTACTCCAGCTCTATGTATTTTTTGCAAAGTTAAATAAAGTTAATAAGCGTTTTATGTTTCATAAAAAAAAAGTATTCTATTTTAAAAATCTATTATTTAATCTTTAAATAAAAACACGGATTCTCCGTTACACGGTGTATATTAGTACCTATAGATATAGTTAAGTATGATTGGTCACCTAAAAGATATTTCAGTAATTCAAAAGACAACATGTAAACAGGTGATCGACGAGTGGATGAATCTTAAACACCGTGATCACTGGGAAAATATACCGCTGAAAAAGCTCGGGAAAATACGATTTCGGAATGCATCCAAGAGGCTATCCCTCGATGTACTGAACCTGAGCAGGATACAACTGCGGAAGGTCACCGGATTCAACATTGGGCATTATCACCTGTGGAAGCATCTGGACACAATGGGACTCCATAACAGATCCATTATTAAAGACTATTAAATTCCTAGAACATTTGTTTGTATTTTATAAATACGTATTTCGACTACAATGTAGTCATCATCAGTATGAATTAGCCAATCGTATCTATCTATGGTATATGGAGTCAAAGATATGTTACTTGTTGCTAATTTGGTGCGTGTCTCACCAAATTAATATCATTGTGAGAAACGCACCAAATTAGCAACAAGCAATATATCTCTGAATCCATATCCCAGAGATAGTTACGATTAGCTAATTCATACTGATTATGACTACATTGTAGTCGAAATACGTATTTATAAAATAAAAACAAATGTTCTAGAAATTGGGGAAAAATTTGAAATGTAAGGTTCCATTATGTGCAGACTGTGCGGCGAGGACGAGGAAACATCCAGCCACATCATCTTTATCTCACCCCGAATATATGCACCTTCAGGAAAACTAAATAAGCAAGCTCCTTGCTATTGCCAAGATATGGAAGAAGCGATTCTTGTCAAACTGAAGTAGAAGGGAGAGCTCAATGGACCATAATGTCAAAGTGCTATACATTTTATACCCGAAGATATATCTATCTAATAAATATCAGCGTCAAAAAGTTCTTAAAAAAATGTTCTCAATGTCTAGGAACTTAGTTGGAAAGAATTTTCCTGCATTATTAAAACTTTACGGGATCTTGTGGAAGAATATAAAATAGGAAGTGATATTTCAGAAAATTTTCTTATAAAATAAAACAGTTCGACATGTACTTGATAAATGTATATAAAATTGTTTCAGTAATAACAGATACTCGAAAATTATACATTACGATACTCGAAAATATACATTAAAACAGAGGAAAATAACTTTTTTGTTTATTATCTGTACAATGTCACAAAGTTTTCATTATGTATACACCTAAATGAAAATTCATGTTTTCAACATTAATTTTCAATATTTCATATGTACACTTCCATTCAAAAAAATGCATACCATCGTCTTAAATTAACTATTGCATGTAATATGGTGTTGTTTTGAAAGTAATCAAATCATGAACTGAAACATATGTCAACAATTTCAACAAAAAAGCATCTTCTTTTTATACTACACAACTTTTGTAAGAAAAAATTTTCCATAAACTCAATAGTTTTCTCATAAGTTGTGATTAAATGTTCCTCGGAAAGCGATTTGTTGACAATTCGAATACGCAGAATTGTTAACAATTCAATCATTGATATACAACTCAGTATATAATGGATATTCAAACAATTAACTCAGTTTTTACATTACTTGTTTTTTTAATTTTCTGTAAAAATTCGTTCTACGTAGCTCCAGTGGCGTATCTGAGAGTTAATAGGCCCTCCTGCAAAAATCTTTATGAAGCCCCCTCAAGGCAAGGAATTTGAATGAATTAAAAAAGAAAAACATATTTTTAATGTAAGAAACAACTATTTATTTATCATAAATGTTTTAAAAAATAGGTTTTAATATAATGTAAAAGTTTGGCGGAGATCCACAACATTGATGCTATGGCGGTATATGTTATTTTACAATAATACTACCGCGAAGACGCGCTACGCGTGTGTGAATTTCTTCGTTCTGTTATAGTTACTCTTTCAACTGCGGGTGTCACTATTTCTAATCTTTCCTTCAGGTCTCGCTTTGCGCATCTCAAGTAAAAGATTTCTGGACCAAAATCAAAAGCCGTCTTAAAAGCTTCCCATTTTACAAAAAATTGTAAGTTGCACGAGAAATCCTGCCACTTTTAAATTGAAATTTTTACAACACACCACTGATTTCAAAATTAAATCATATTTTTTCCGCTATAGCAAGCGGGGCCTTCTAAAGCTCGGGGCCCACTCCGCACCCGGGGTTCGCGGCCCCCCAGCCAAGCGACTGCGTAGCTCCAACATGACGAATTATTACAAACAGTTATTGAAAAGATTTAAAGCTTCGCATTACAATTTATGTTACGTTGATGCAATTTTTTTAAACATACGTGTATATACTTGTACATACAATTAAAAGATAATATACATAAACAACAATTTATTATCACATTAATATTACTTATAATAAGTACACAATATATAGACCGTTTTCAAAAGCATTTCTAATAGGGAATCAATGTTAAATAAATAAGTAAAATATTTACTACAAAACCATACATATACATACTTACATACATCTGGCTATAGCTTGTGTTGTATGCCTGCATGGTGTTTGTTTGATGTCATTTAAGAGTGGGGGCATTATGATGCACATTATAATTGATAATTTTTATCATTACGTATGTGAATGCATGGAAAATATTTGGTTGTGTGGTTTAATGGTATTACCGTGTTTCAACAATGGGTTATTACACAATAATAGAAAAAGTGCAAATTATTAAATAGTACTTTGGGGAACATTCGACATAGGAATGTGTCAATTTATTTATTGCAGCATTTGAGGATAGACCATCGCCAATCATTTGAACAGTTAATCATATGATTAGCTGTTTTGAAAAATGGGGTTGTATATCTAGTTGCAAAGACTGCCACAAAGATAAAGATAATGAAGCCCCACAAAAAAATGAAGAGAGAGATATAGTAGTTTGTAATTTATTATTTATGGACGATAAACTTTTCGGATTTCTATTTTTTCTTTCATTTTGGGGTTTTATTTTTCTTTTAATTTGTGTGGATTGTTGTTTTATGTTATACCGTTAATAGAATACTTTCATTTATTTTCAAACATTCCACATACAAATAATAAGGGATATTCAAAAAAGAATTTTCAATTGTTAGAAGTAATGCTAAGCGTAAGAAGACAACCATAAATATATTTAACCCACTCTCATTACATGTTAATGCAGTACAAAACAGTCCAGCAAGCATACACAACTGACACACAAAAGAGTACCCTCACTATTTTTATTTCTTTACTAAGCATATTCTGTATAGTTGTTATAGTAAATAATATTTAATATTAATTCTCTATTAGCAATGCTTTCCAACACATACCGTATATATATATATATAGACTGTGTTGGAATATTTTTCCAATAGAGTATCCATGTTAAATATTATTTATTACTGGCAGGCCGTCTGGTTACTGTACGAAGTCAATCAGTCTCATGTAATGTGTACACACTCTTAAATGACAAACAAACAACCATACGCATACAGTATAGCTGTGAGATAACTGACTGACTTTATTTATATGTGTACTGACTGACTTCATACAGTACCAGACGGACAGCTAGTAATAAATAATATTTAACATTGATTTACTATAGGAACAGCTGTCCAACACAGTCTGTATATAAAGTTAATTTTATTTGAAAAATCTATTCTCTTATACTTTGAAAAACCAATTATGTATAATAGCACAACCAGCATATTCAATTTCAATTGTGATAGAACATTATATAATATATTGTGTATATACGTACGATATGAGAAGAAAAGAACAAAAGAAATATTTAATTATGTTCGTTTAAAATGTGTTTTAATAGTTTAATGTTTTTAAAAACGTCACTCAATACGCGTATATTTATTTACACAAAAAATTTAAGTAAATTATATCAAATTGAATTTGTTTGCTAAACAAATGTTGCCTATTTATTAACACGACTTCAAAAAGGAGGATGGTTCTCAATTCATCTGTATTTTTTTTTTTTGTGTGTATCACCTCAGAACTCCGTCATTTATGAACCGATTTTGAATTTTTTTTTGTTTTAAAGGGTTTGGTTTCCCATTGTTCTCATTGTCACCAAATCCCATTCTGATGAGGGGATCCCCGGGAAATCCAGGAAAATCCTCATTTTATATGTGATAACCGATTTCTGCGAAATTTTTTTTTTTTTTTTTGAAAGGGTATACTCATTCATAATGGGAAAATAAGAAAATGTTTTTAAAAACCGATTAAGTACCGATGCGATAGGATGTGGTATGAATACTTTCATGATTACAGAATCTATCGGAGATAGACCTTTTATTTTATATAAATAAACGGTTTGAGCTGAGCTACTGGCAAATATTTGCCCTTATTTTTATCTCTAAAATCCACCTTTTATATTTTGCATGCCGGATATGTGTAATTGGACTAATTGGGTCATTATGTACAGTCAATAACAATATATGGACATCAATATGGCTGTTAGAATAGGAATGATTTTAAATTCAAACTTAAAACAGTAATGACAATTACGAACTAATGATGAGATTAGGTCACATTTGAAATAATCGACATTCAAATAATATATCTTCATAATTATATCCGTATAGATACTTTTATATACGTATGTATTCTCTCGGACAATCAAGCTGCTTTAAAAGCCTTGCCTGGAACTGAGGTCACCTCAAGGGTAGTCAAGGATTGTCTGGAGGAACTGCTGGAGCTGGAGAAACGGAACAATGTTAAATTCATCTGGGTGCCGGGTCACAGTGGTTTCGAGGGAAATTAAAAAGCAGATACCTTACCAAAGAAGGAAGTCAGAATACCCTTCATTGGCTCAGAGCCTATTTTAGGAATTCCTAGGAATGCGTGTAAACAGGTGATGAACGAGTGGTCAAATACTCAACGCCGTGATCTCTGGGAAAGAGTACCGCGGCAGGAGCTCGGGAAGGTACTGCTTCAGAGTACAACCAAGAGGCTATCTCTCGATGCACTGAGGCTAAACAGGATGCACTTCGGAAGGTTACCGGATTCATTACCCCCTGTGGAAGCATCTGCACGTAATGGAACTCCATAACGGGTCCATTTTGTGCAGAATGTGTGGCGGGGAGGAAGAAACATCCAGCAACATTATCTTTGACTACGAACCTCTAGGTTACAGCAAATACAGGATATTCGGTGCATCTCACCCCGAATACGTGAACCTTCAGAAAGACCTAATAAGCAATGTCCTGGCTTCTCCAACGTATTGGAGAGGCGAATCTTGTCGGACTGAAGTAGAAAGGGGAGCACAATAGACCATTAGGTCGAAGTGCTATACCTTTTAGAATTTAGACCCCAAGATGTATCTATCTATCTATCTATACCTTTATATATTTTAAAGGATGGCTTCCACACCAAAATTTTATGACTCTAAGAGCAATAAAATTCTCATTCGTTAGCTAACTTCAGTTTGAATTTAAAATCACGCCTATTCTAGCAGCCATATATATATTTTGTAATTGACAGTACACCTAAACCTAGAATATTATTTTAATATTAATATTTTATACAGCTTGTAAAAAAAAATTAAAAAATTTTGACTAATTAATTCTAAAAATTCATAAAAACTTCATTAATATTGGTGGATTGCCTTTAAATACAAATTTGAAGTACATCCCCGCTTCGATGTGATCCGGCCAACTGGTACTTAGTTCTGCCAAAGAATACAGTTGGTTGTGTTGGTAATGGCACTAAATACCGAAATCGAACAACCATTGTCATCTAGTGATCAACAGACACACTAAAAATTTTAAGTGACACAAAAATCGTACTTATACGCTTGCTTATGTATATTGTATTCGTTGGTGCTGCACTATGTTTTACATTTTTTGTCCCTGAGATACAGTGACCTAAAAACCATCTCTAATAGTACCCTATAAATCATAGTACTGTAGGCGTTTATGCTGAAACATGCTCTTAATCACTACCTGTGCTATCTACTATGTGATTAAAAGATTACGAGCAATATATGAATATTTGGAATACCTACACTAAATTCTAAAAATTGAAATTAACCCTTCAATACTCTTAAAGACTCTCTATAAAGGTATACAAACCTCAAATTTTCTTTAAGACCCATTTAAAACTAAAGGTATACGTAGTAATTTATTATTTAAGTATAATTAACCAATTTGAAAGTAAAATTATTATTATCTCTACCTTAGAGTTGAGCATAAATAATTATACATATCCATATGTGTATATAGGTATATATATTAATTGAGTAAATATAAATGAGAATATGGTTTTACCGCTCTATATCATAGATGGGCAGGCCTTGACTGGACTCAGCTCTGAGTGAGAGGTAGGAAGAGAGATAGAGTAAATATAGGGTATCCTACCAATTATTATTATTTTCTTTTTTTAATTGAAACATTTTCTGAAAAAAATATAATAATACCAACCCTTTTTTATGGTCACTATCTATTATAAATATACAAAGTATACACTATTGACTATACAATACATACAATACAATATACATTGAATACATACTCTGGAATTTTGGGCATAAAATGTACCTTTTTAATATATTTGTGTATGAATAAAATATAAATCTTTTGATCTTTTACGTTTACTGCTTGACAATTGTAAACCGCTGGTAAATTTTGATGGTTTAGCTTTAGTTTAGATTTTAGAATTAGATTTTTGGAAATTCCGAATAATTTGCCAAAAGTATTCATATCGGAGAATTAAAAAAGAATTATATACATGATTTAATTATTTTTTCTTAGTAGAGGGTATAGTGTCATGGGAATTTGATGACACTGGATACAATAAACATGCCAATGGCAAAGCTGGGTGGATGAGGGCTAATTTGTTACTAATTTCTAAATGGTTAAATTTTACATAAAGTGGGAATTTTATGATAGCTTACTCAACCTGACTGAGTTGTTTTGATTTAGTCTACTTTGAATTAAAAAAGTGAAAAGCACTATTCGTGCTATTGAAAATTATTTTGCGCATAATTTATTTTTTCAAAAAAAATAAAAGTAGTGATTTTAATAATGGAGAATACATCGCAAGCAGTCTTAGGATAAGTTCAGCACTGGAGGTGCGGTGCCGTCTGCGATTAAAACGAGGATATTTTTTGGCATCAACCAGTGGGAGCATCGTTTTGGTATATTTAACAAAACTGATAAAGAGGTAATTTGCCTATTTTGTGGTAAAACGTTTATTTATTTAAAAAGAAATAATTTCCAACGTTTCCTTATACCGCGAAAAATTCTGCCGAGTTTGATAAATTCGAAATAGGGACAGCAAAACGCGATCGCGTAATTGCTGTTTTTAAAAATAATTATTTTGAATCATCGTCCGCCAAAAAATTATATATTAATAATGATGCATTGGTAGGACAACCTGTATTGAAACATCGTTCCGTCTTACTTCAAAACATACCTTGCTTACTTACTCTCACTTTCTTATGGGGAGCCCCGTGGCTCCGCAGAGTCGTATACGCCCACCTCTGCTCTATATAGTCAAGTATTATAAGTAACCACTATAATATATAAATTTTAAATGGCGACATAATGAATTTTGAGGTTATCCGTATACGCTCTATAAGTCTATAATTCATAATATTAACACACAATAAATATATGTTTGTGGTGACTATCTAGTGACTAGTAATTTATCAGATCAAAAGTAACAATACCTTTATATCTTTTCCAAAATGTACACCGTGGATACTGCAAGGTGGTTTAATCGTAAAAGTCAAAGCAGAAAGTATAAAATATTGTTCATATATTTATTTGTGTATACTTAAGCTTCAACAATACAATGTTACGCCCAAATTCCATTTAGGTTACATAAGACAAACTGTAGAAGACTAGCATATACTTTATAGACCAATGTCATTGGATTTATAATTAAATACTGATATGAAAAAATTAACTCGTCAACCAGGAATCGAACCTCGGGCCTCTGGATATCTAGTCCAGCGTGCTAACCGCTACACCAAAGACGACTCTGACGTAAGAGCCAACTTTTTCATTTCATTCCTATTTTTATTTTGACAGTATTATTTCTGTCGAAATTATTATTCGTATATTTATTTGTGTATACTTAAGCGTCAACAATACAAAATAATGGAACCTATTTTGACAAAATGGAGACCCGACTTCAAAAATATTCTATAACAAAAAATGCACTAAAAAGTAAAAAAATAATTGCATATTCTTGTGCCAATTTTAGTTCACCTAAGCAAATATTTTTAAATATATTTGTACAATTATTGTTATTTTTGGAGTCGGTGTCAGATAGAGAAATTCACATAAGTTTTGGACACCGCCTTCAAAAATAACAATAATTGTACATATATATTTAAAAAAATTTGCTTAGGTGAAGTAAAATTGGCACAAGAATATGCAATCATTTTTTTACTTTTTAGTGCATTTTTTGTTATAGAATATTTGATTTTTGAAGTCGGTTTTCTATTTTGTCAAAATAGGTTTCATTTCTCGCTTTTTAGTGACTGAAGTTCTATAACTTATTTTATTTGTCTAAATATAGGTAGACCAACTAAACGACCTACTAACTTTTAGTGCATTTTTTTATAACACATTTTTTTTTATCCGTTTTGTTTGTTTTTTTTTTAATTTTTAGTGCATTTTTTCATAACAGATTTTCATTTTTTTGTACATGCATTTTGTTTTTTTTTTGTAAAAATTTTTTTTTGGGGTCGGTTTTTTTTTGTAAAAAATTTTTTTGAAGTCGGTTTTTAAAAAAAATTTTCTTATTTTTAATGGGACCAATCGAAAATCAAACTGTTTAAATCAAAAAATTCAAAATCGGTTAATAAATGACGAAGTTCTGAGGTAACAAACATTAAAAAAAAAAAAATACAGACGAATTGAGAACCATCCTCCTTTTTGAAGTCGGGTTAAAAATAGGATGTACCCGTTTACGTATATCGTGCATATAAAAAAATGTTAACTTTGATTACGGATATCTCACTACACAATCAGTCAAATAGAAAATCATTTAATTAAGTAAAGGTCACTGAGCTTAAAATCATATTACAAATTGATCTATAGAGTGGCGCATAAGTAACGTTATGATTTAATTAGTGAATAAATTTTTTGTTTACGATTTTTTTTCTTTTGTTTTTTCAAATTTAACTTTGAAAAACTTGGGAAATTTTTGATCAATATAAATATGCATCAAACGCTTTCAACCCCTTTACTTTTGAATGTATTTTTAGATTTAACTTTTTTATTGTAAAATTTTCAACAAAAAGTTTTGAATAAAAGTTGTAGACAATAGTATTATCTACAAAAAAACTTATTACAAAATATCTTTGGGATCTATGGTTTTCACAATAAACTGAAAATACTAACTACGTTCCTTTAAAAACATTCGCCCCCCTTACTACTGATTTATTTTTGCCTGCAACTTTTTTATTATAAAATTTACAACAAAAAGTTATGCATAAAAGTTGTAGATAATATTATTATCTACAAAAAAGATCATTACAAAATTTCTTTGAGACTTATAATTTTCATAATAACAAAAAAAAAAACTAATAACACCCTTTTTTTCGATTTATGGAATGTTTATTTTTAGGAAAATCATAGCATCATACCAATTTCGATTTCCGTGTTTGCAGATTAATAATCTACTTGAAAAATGCAAAACAAATGACTCCTCACACACCTTTATTGCATAAATGATGCCATTTTCAAAGATGTAGAGAGATTAACTGATACACAGATAATATGCTATACAGTAATTATAAAATGAGTTGCAATACAATAAAGATTGGACACCTGTTTAAACTTTTCTCAAGTAGTTACCTGTCCAAAGTATGAAGAAAACACTTAGGTCAGGTTGTTTATCAAAATATGTGCTTTTGAACTGTATTCAAATAACAAAAATTTAGATAAACTGATCATTTGTTTATTATTTAAAGTAGAACGATCACGCGACAAAGATTAATGCTAGATTTTAGTTTATTATTAAATATTTAAAAAAAATGCTTTCTACAAATAGCTTGAAATCTATTGAAGCTTATCGAAAATAGTTTTAGTAAAACAATTGAAAATAACAATTAAATACCCGGTATATACAAAATTTATTATCAATGCATGAACTGTTTATTTTACTTCTTACAGACACACACGAATGTATATAAATACAAAGCTATGTTCATAAATAGTTTCGTAAACAAGACTAATTTAAGATATTTAAGCTGAAATTTTAGCAAAACTATTCAGTTTATGAAACAAAAGTTTGAAACAAAAGTTATTTAATTTAATAAAAGAAATAATTTTGGTATCTAAATTTTTGTTCTATCTCTTACCGTTTCAAATATGAACATTTTACCTTCTGGCGGGGGAATTCACGGTCCGATTTTGTCCATTCACGAGTTTTTCCCTACTTTTAAATTCTAGAAGTCACACACAAAATTTCAACTCGTTATCCTTTTCTATTTTTAGTTATCATTTTATGAACACCCGTACCAAAAATTTGTTTCTACAATCAATATTTTTAATCGTTAGAAAGTTGGACCTAAGTTAATATATCCTCCTATATATTATGCATACACTAGTTATAAAAAGAACAATTCCAAAAGACCCTATTTGATCCCCGAGAATACAAAAAGATCCCTCGGTTTGTATTCCCGGGAATACAAAAACAGAAATAAAAAAAAAGTAGGAACATTTGCAAAGGATCTGAACAATATTATTTCATTTGAGAAGGTTCAATTAAAGTTAGTTTGTTTAAGAAGGAATATATTCAAAACCAGTTTTGTTTCATACCGTCGCGGAATAAAATTGAATTTTTCTGATATCTTAACAAAGTTTGTCGGTTAAAGAAAGGTGTCAAAACATGTAAAGTTAAATTTTTCTAAGAAGAAAAGTGTTCAATACCAATTTTGAACATTTGTTGAAACAAAATTTAACGAAAGAGCCTTTTTTTCCAAAAAAATAGTATCTGAATAATATTTATTTGGATTCCAATTAGGAATTTTACGGAATCAGAAACTATGACACAGCTTTGAGCTTTGTATTATTTTTTATTTTATTATTAATTTCGATTCTAAAAATTTCCCAAAAATGATTAGTTTCTGATATTTATCAAAATATACAGTTTGCGTCGGTCATGAAAGTTTTTGGTGGGCATTATTCCTAGAAAAGGACGTCCTAAATGTAAATTTCATAAGAGTCTCAAAACATTCCATTCCAACATTAACTATTTTTTGGATCCATTTTAATTCAAATTTCCTAGTAAAGTCGAATTTTTTACATTTTGAAAATTAGTGAATGATTCACAAACCCTGTAAACGATAACAATCAAAATAGCATTCAATTCATCCCTAATCGTACATTGCAAATCATAATTGAAGCGATATCAATTTTAGGGCGTGGTTCCCATCGATCCTCTGGTGCTACGTCAGACTATTTGAAGGTAAAACCGTTTGAGTTTAAATATCTCGAAAGCTATCGTAAAAATTGCAATTTGTTTAATAAATTGAAACAATGTTCCTGATAAATATCATAGTTTTCGAGATATTTAAGAAACAATAGTTTTACCTCCAGATATAATCCAATTTTTCACCGGTTGATCGTAGTGAAACCTTTATCAAATTAACGTACGGCACTAATTAACATCTATATAAAGTCATCATGTTTTAAACGTTGCTATGGAAAATGTACGTAAATTAATATTACCTTCCGATTACCAAGTTTATTTTGCTTGGAATCGAATGCAGTGTTAGCAAAACCATATGTTCTATGTGTTGACACTTTGTCTCTTGGAACCAACCATAAAAATTCCAAAGGTACGTGGAAAATTCTACTTTAGTAAAAGAAATATTGTATTAAAGTCCATATCGAATCGGATTTTGAATACCCCTTGAAATGGAGAACTAGGTTATGATCACTGTCCAAAATTTTGTATATTTGATCTATTAAAAATTTCCGACGGTATTATGAATCCATTTTATGGAGCTCAAATTACAATTTCACAGTTTATGATCGTAAAGTTCCCCGATTAGAATCCAAATAAAAACAATCGGTTTTTGTATCACTAACAAAAGGTTATGTTTCATTAAATATCGTTTCAAAACGTCGCAAACTGGTTTGGGCTGTTTTTAAATTTTACACATTTGTACCTCAGGGAAAATTTGATAAGGTTATTTTTTCTATATTTTGTAATTTTCCGTCGGCAAACAAATATTAATTGTACTCTTTCATCGATGAACAAATTATTTTCAGAACCTTTGAATATTTCCAATTTTCATTTATTCTGATCTAAACATAAGTATTCTTTCCATAAAAATAAAACCATCAGACTTATCTGGTAAATTTTATGTGACATCGCAATCACTAAGTTCTAAATTCCATTATCGATTTCATCAAAATTTTGGGACCAATATTCACATTCCTATGTTTTACATTTCTATATTTTCACATTTCTAAGTTTTATACAAAGTACAATTCAAATTTTTACAAAAAATTTCAAAATAGCCGTCTTCGTTTACATTCTGACGTAAAGAATAATTATTTGGTTGGAATTCTAATGTTCATTTCACATTGACCGATAATAATTATATGATAATGACCCACACAAGTGAGAGTCATTATTTTGTAGACTTCGAATTGAAGTTTTCTATCTACGAAAAACAATAAATTAATAAATGTATCTGATTTTATTTAATTCAAAGCGTTCAATAATATAATGTATATTATTACAGTTGATTTGTGTCGAACTCATACGTTTTTCGAAAAAATATTTCAAACAAATGTTTTTAATTATACAAAAATTAATAACTTTGATTCTTAGCACTTTTTCGAAAAAAAAAAACGTACAGATTCGATACAAATTGACTGTAAATATTTTTGAAGCACTCACCTCTGTAAATAAAATTTTATTAAAAATAAAAATACTAACTATTGAGATGTCGTTGTTTTGACAAACTATAAACTCAAATTAAAATTAAATCGAATTTTTAACAAATGCTTTCGATAATTCCAATAATATATTCACTGATTTAATAAATAGATGCTCATTAGGATGGTCGTTCACAAAACGTATTCGAAGCGGGGCTAAAGTCTGACACAACCGTTCAAAAATATATATGTTTTTAATGACAGAAACATGATGCAACAGTTTATATTTGAAGATATATTTCAGACTGCTCCAAAAGGTTCACACGTGACGGATGAGCATATGTTGTTTACATTTAAAAATCATACAACGGACAAAATTTTGTACGAACTTGCATAGAAAAAGGTTTTTTATTATAAAGGTTGTTAAATAGTTACATATTTCAAAATGAATAAAAGAAACATTTTATTAATTGAGATATAACTCTCAATAGATGGTAGAACCTTGTAAAAATAGTGGGAGGATTCCTTGGAAAGCTCCATTAATCAGGACTTCCTGATCATAAAAACTCCATCTTCAAATTTTATAAACGAACGCTCATTTGCTTAATTTGAAATTTCTCAAATGAGAAATGATTTTTTGTTATATTTGAGTCAATTTAGAGTAAATCTAGTTTTAAAACTAACAAAAACATCCGTTTTATAATTATCATAACAATTTTAATCCTAATTTTGAAAGTATGAGCGCTCAAATTTCGAAATCAACGCTCCAATATATCAAAAATTTCTTTGTGGGTACTTTGTATTGAGCATATGTAGCAAAAACCAGTTCGTATCAGTTTTGTAATTATAACGAGTCAAGCTTCTTTCAAGAAATACCCTCGTTAGCAATTACGATAGGCTCAGATTTGTGTGCTCCAAGCTTGAACATCAATTTTACAAGCACAGTTGGCTCAAGCTTGGTCTGCAGGTCAGTAATTGTTCAATGTATTTAGTTTTTCTTATACAGTAAACTTAATATTCATGGAAATTTGGATCTTATGTCAAAGCTCTCATACTTACCAAGGATCTGGAAATCGAGGAAATGAAAATGGACGATAGAGTGTGTTATTTCAAAATATTTGATAGACCTTATTTGATAAGATTTTGAAATCCCGGGTCTGATAAACATTTATAATTAATTTTTTAATTATTTTTTGTGTTTGCTCATTTGTATATATAATCATGCCGTATGACACCACATTTATATTCAGTCAATATACCTCTTTCATATTTCAAAAAAATTATTATTTTAAAATTATTTAAAGATTTCTGGATCATAATTTATGAAAATAATATTAATAATTAATTTTAATCATTTATGTGAAAAGTTCAAACTATTTAGAAAAATGAAAATTTTCGATTAATCAAATATATTGATTGATCGATTTAAATGATACGCGAAATAAATGACCGGAATATAATTCTAATATAGTTTAATTGACATGCGCATTAATTAATAATTAATCGAACAAGCCGGAAATATAGAATCTTCATATTTTTGGTGTTCGTTTTATGAGTGGATGCGTGAATTGTAAATCTTCGATAATCTTCTGTTTATTAATGGATTATTTTGGAATTATCATTAAATCAAAGGTAGGATCCATTTTCTTATACATTAGAATAAAAATTTTTTCGAATTAATTAGTAAAATGTATTAAAATTTTTGTGAAAATATTTGATTAATTTTTTATCATGTGGACGCCATGGGAATTTTTACGTAACCATAACTTTGAATTATATTTTTGGAATTGTATGAATAAATTTGGAATTAATTCATTAAATTAAACAAAATTTCTAATTCTTTCCGTAATTTGAATACATGGGTTAATGTTTTTTGAAAAATATTTATGTTTTCACATAAAGATTGCTTTGAATTGTGGAATGTGGTATAACTGATTTTTGGAGTCATTGAACTCACAGGATACGATCTACTTGATCCCTTTTAAAGTGGTAATTATTTTGTAAAATTTTCTGAATATAAAAATTGATTAACAAAATTTATCCTTTACGAAACTCTTTAAATTTGTTTTTAACATTTTGAGGTGGTATTTTAATTGTTTTTTTGGAAACAATTTTTGTGTTCTTATTTATAAATTGGTTTTTGTTTGGGACGATAATTTGAAAATTGTTATCAAATGTTTATTTCGTTTTTGAAGTGAATTAAAATTACAAAAATTTTCTGTGATTTGAATTAATTTTGAAATCAATATTATTTGAAACTTGATATATTGAATATTTATTCGAACATGGGTCTGGGGGTCATATTTTTGTTTTTGAAAGTATTTTTATTTAAGATTGTAATTGACAATATATAAAGTTAATTTGGAGGATAATGGGACCTAATCAGCATTTAATTTCGAATACCACGGTTTTTTTTGACATAAAGTTTATACGGATTAAAAGTACGTCAAAATTTTTTCAAATATGTTGTATCTTATAGAATGTAGTAAAAAATTTATATTACTATAGTGGAAATTTTATTTTCTGGATTTAGTATCTATACCTGACATTAGGGACTTAACTGGATTCACTTGGGACAGGTGTATACGACCCAAATATATCAATCTGTTCTTGTTTGGGGCATTTGTTTTGGGTATTTAAGTGTGTTATTATATTAAAAATATAAACTTTCAAGGTTTGGATCATTTTGTTTACAGTTGTTTTAGATAACTGAAAATGTAACAATTAATTGAGTTCATTGTTTAAATACCTTATATATACTGAGTTCATTATGAGTGAGTGAACTGTTTGTTTTACTTTTGCATATGCACCGATGCATATAAATAGGACTGATACATATACCAATGTACTATATACATATGTAGTGAACGTATTTTTTTTGTATTCTACAATATATTTGCAGATGTTTGAGTTGAAATCAGGACCAAACTGTTCAGTTTGTGAAATAATAGGGACTTATAATTATTGTTGTTTTTTGATTCAGGAAAATTTTTTGTACTTAAACCTTCTTCTATTTCTTACGGTTTTTAAAGGGTCGATATTGCATCCTTTTGAAATCGTAGGGGTAGGTCGGTGAGGGGTAGTGCGTTGATTGGTTTCGTCCGTTTACGGAGGTGATCCTCTTTTTTCAAAACTATTACGCAGGTACGAAATCCTTTTGGAATTTTGTATGGTGTTGTTTTAGAACCGAAAATTGTTGGAGGTTTCGTAAACGTGTGGCGTGATCTTTCAATGTATACGCCTTTCGTTTGGAGGGAAAGATATTTACCTGTAAACCGTGAGGGTAGATAAAAGTTTTAGTACAAAAATATTTTCCTTTTTTGAAAAATCAATAATTTTTGTTTGAAACTGTTTTTTATAAGCTGAATTTTTTACCCCGATTTTAACTTAACATCTGTAATTATGGTGGAGTACAGGAGTCTAAGAAATGATTGTTTTTGATTAAAGAACATTTTTTGTACTTAAACCTTCTTCTATTTCTTACGGTTTTTAAAGGGTCGATATTGCATCCTTTTGAAATCGTAGGGGTAGGTCGGTGAGGGGTAGTGCGTTGATTGGTTTCGTCCGTTTACGGAGGTGATCCTCTTTTTTCAAAACTATTACGCAGGTATGAAATCCTTTTGGAATTTTGTATGGTGTTGTTTTAGAACCGAAAATTGTTGGAGGTTTCGTAAACGTGTGGCGTGATCTTTCAATGTATACGCCTTTCGTTTGGAGGGAAAGATATTTACCTGTAAACCGTGAGGGTAGATAAAAGTTTTAGTACAAAAATATTTTCCTTTTTTGAAAAATCAATAATTTTTGTTTGAAACTGTTTTTTATAAGCTGAATTTTTTACCCCGATTTTAACTTAACATCTGTAATTATGGTGGAGTACAGGAGTCTAAGAAATGATTGTTTTTGATTAAAGAACATTTTTTGTACTTAAACCTTCTTCTATTTCTTACGGTTTTTAAAGGGTCGATATTGCATCCTTTTGAAATCGTAGGGGTAGGTCGGTGAGGGGTAGTGCGTTGATTGGTTTCGTCCGTTTACGGAGGTGATCCTCTTTTTTCAAAACTATTACGCAGGTATGAAATCCTTTTGGAATTTTGTATGGTGTTGTTTTAGAACCGAAAATTGTTGGAGGTTTCGTAAATGTGTGGCGTGATCTTTCAATGTATACGCCTTTCGTTTGAAGGGAAAGATATTTTCCTGTAAAACCGTATGTGATAGAAAAAAGTTCAGGTACGAAAAAATTTTCCTTTTTTAAAAATATTTTTTTGTATAGGTATGCTTCGGTAATCTTCAGCAGTTGTAGATGTTTGAGTTGGAATTGGGGCCAAACTGTTCAGTGTGTGATATAAATGTTTCAAATAAAAGTATGTTTGTTTTTCAGGAAGTAACATATTTTGTGTTTAAACTTTTCTTCTGTCTTTGGCGATTTTTAAAGGGTTGATATTGTATCCTTTTGAAGTCGTAGGGGTAGGTCGGTGGGAGGTTGTACGTTGATTTCGTTCATTAAGGAAGTTGATATCATTTTTCAGCTCTAGAATCCACTTGCAAAGTTTCAGTTTGTTATCTCTTTTCATTTCTGAGTCATCGTGTTGACGGACAGATGAACAGATAGACAGCCATGCGGACATGTAGTAATTCGAATTAATTCTGAATATCTGTAGGAAGATTGCTGTTCTTTGATCAATATTTCTAACCGTTACAAACTTGATACTAAACTCTTAATATTCGAATTTATATTAATATATATACGGGGGTATTCAAATTTGATTTTTCTACACAAAATATTGCATAAAATCCTCCCAATCAAAATCAAACGGCCGTTGGTTTTGGTTGGGGGTTAGTATTCAACTAAAATTATACGGCCGATAATTTTGGTTGAGTTTAGTTGCTACATTTTGCATAGAAAATTAATTTTATATAGTCTATAATGTATACATGTAATATATACACAGGTTACTATAAGTTTAGTTTCATAGACTGCATATTTTTGTCTAAATTTCAACTCAACCATCTGTAATTGTTGTGGATTACAGAAACATTATATTGATTAGATAGATATGTACAACCGTATCTTGTATCAGAAATACTTGTATACATCTCTACGTGTGTTAAAAGTAAAATAAACAGTTGACATACTTGTATTGTGCTTCGTATATGCAGGGTATTTAAACACCAAACTTAGTTACATGTAACATTTTCCGTTGTCTAAGAGAACTTTGAATAAAGTGATAAATTCTATTGAAGTTTAGATTTTCAATGTAAAATCAATACTTTTATTCAAGGCTCATGTTTGAAGCTTGAATAGTTCGATATTTTATCGAATACAATTGTACAAGTTGATCTATTGTATGTGACTAATGCTGGGATTAGATACTAATAGATATTGATCATAAATAGATATAGCTACTAAATTTAGATACTATATATATATAGACACTAAATTGGATACTAGATTCTGTTAGATCGAATCTAAAAAGATAGATACTACATAGATTCTAAATTCAGGAACTCATATATTCACTTCAGTAATTGAATAAGTTTGTTACTGCATCCTAATCTGATGTACAACTATAATTTGAATTAATTTATAGACCGGTTTTAATCCACTATAAATCCGTCAGAAAAGCCAAAAGTTATTCGAGATGGAATTATTGATGTAATCGGCACCATTATCAATCAAAATTCCATTAAATATAAACTAATTATGATAGTAAATATAATTATTTTCTTATAGAAACATTAATTATTCCAGAAATATGTAAAATAAATTTTTAAATAATTTGGTTTGAAATCATATGATTTTGGTTGATTATGATAATCCAAAGTTTTTATGACTTTGATTAACTTCAAAATGAAATACTGTTTGACACAATCTTTAAATCACGCCCCAAGAAAATCAATTTTCATGTAAAGCATGATAGTTTTCCTACAAAACGAAAGAAAATTACTTTAAACGTTTCGAATAAATTTATAAGAACTTCGTTGAGGAGAAAATTAGATTTATCGATTTTTATATAAAAAACTTTTATTATTTAAATTTCACTTTCAATGAGATAGAAAGATCCTATTCCCGTGAGGCAGTGATTCCAGGAATCAGTTAAACCATACTCCATTGCTTAAATCGATTTTCATCTGAAAACACGATTATTTGTAAAAGAACAAATTTTCCATTTGTGTTGGAATAATTATGAAATAATTACAAATATATCTAATTTTTTTTATTAACTCATAATTGGTTCATGAAATTCAAGAATGTACTTTGAAGCCAAGATACTTGGAATTTTTCGTCAATTCATATGTAAAAAATTTTCGAATTTTCTCAATTATTATGATTATTTTTAAAATTAATTCAAAGATATTGATTATAATGTATAAGAGAAATAATCTAACCTGAAATTTGGTGTTGATTCCGAAATTAATAGATTAGGGATTGTCAGAGGTCATGGGTTCGATTCCCATCCTCGAAATGTTTGATTTTTCATATTTTCAAAGAATGTTAGCGTAGGGATTATTAGGGAATAAATTCGGGAATATGTGAATGAGCGTATACACTCAATAAGATGGATACATTAGATCGACAAATCTGGAATGGTAAAAGAGATTAGTGCGCGAGGACCATGAGCTTAGACATTATCCGGATCGTTCAACCGAATAGGCCTACGGTATTATTCGCGTAAATTTTCGTGGATACTGGATTCTATAAATCATTTGCATAAATTCATTGATTTAAAATAAAGTGCTTGCGAAAAGTCGTCGGCATAAAGAAGTGTTTCTTTTTTTGATCTTTTAGTGCGCGATCGCGTGAGTGAGTGCCCATGGTATGGAGGAATCTGACGACTGCGATGGATGGACTACCTGATCGGTGAGTTTCATTTTTTTTTATATTAGTATTTTAGAAAAAAAATGATCAGGTCAATATTAATCCCTCTTAATCAATATTAAGAGGGATCTTTCCCCTTGACCGATTCTATTCGTTAAGGAATCTGGCATATCAAATACCAAAAGCTCAATTAAGCTTATTTTGAAAATTCTATCCTATATTTAATGCATAGCTATTTTTAGGGTTCCGTTGTCAAATCAAGAAAAATATAAGGGGCCGTTTTAATGTTACAGTCGTTTTACTTGCAGGCTATTAGATGGTATCAAGTTAAAATTTGTAAGTGTTTTGGAATAGTTTATAGGTAATTCAAACAAAATTTATGAAATAAAATTTTTTTGGATGTTCTACTTGTAAATTGACGATGGCATTTTTTTCTATTTGCATAATTTATCGCGTATAATATCGTTAGTAGGTCTTTCAAAAGTATGAGGGATATGTAATCAACACATTTTCGATACTGAGATCCGTATACAAACTCTTAACCCTTTAAGAAATCATTTCCCAACCAACTAAACCAGTATTTTTGAATATCTGGAATGATTTCAATATGGAAATTGAAAAGAAAATAACATAGCTAATGCTACTACTTAACTAGTAATTATCGCCTAAATACAAAAACAAAATAACACTTTAAATAAAAACCATTACTACGGAACCCTACGCTGTTCGTGGTTCGACACTAACTTGACCGTTTTTTTTTTTTTTCATAAATTCAGTTTTGTCCACAATTGTTCACATGTTAATTGCTTACACAGTACCTTGGTGTAATTAACTGCTAAAGGATTTTATTTTTTTTTGTAAATTTTTGCATTCGAACATCTCTTGTACTAAATATTTCTCGAACAAACTGAATTGAATTCGTGAAAACAATAAAACTTTGGAAAAAATAGAATGTCGACTATACTTAAAACACAAGTCATGTTTATATACACAAATATGCGTGTAGCTGAGTAAAATAAACCGTAAACCATGATGAAATTAGCTAATTTAAGTTATTTTTTGTATTGTTTCAGGCCTGTATCCTAACATGAACATCGTCGATTGGGGTAGTTCGAGGAGTAAAAGTTTGTGGTAGAATTGTAAGTTTTTATTTAATTATTTTGAACTGTTTATGGGTACGATTTTTCTTCTACTGTTTCATGCTTTTTTTTTACAGGTGGTGAGGCTTTTATGTTCATAAAAGCCTCCCTCACTTATGTCTGTCTGTTATCGTGGATTAGGTCTACAGGGGAGACCACGTTAAAAAAAACGCACTCAAGTACCCTACCTCCAAGGGTGATGTGGAAATGGGTACCAACTAATATATTTATTTTACCGGATAAACCGAAAATTTGAACAACGTAGAATTTAATCCATCAGTTTATCTAAACTGAAATTATTGAATATTTTGCTATAAAATTTCTGGAATTATGTTCTGGAAATGATAAAAGTCAAATAAATTATTATCTTTTATCCGGTAAATATACTTATAAGAAGGCTTTATGAACATAACTGCCCCGCGATTATGTCTCTAGTTGATAAGAATTGGAGAAACAAAAAAATAATTATCAAAAAATCGAAAAAATAACATTGAAATTATTCGATAATAGACCATTTTTTTAAACTCTTTTTAGCGAACTTCCTAAAAGGAAATAGAGCTATTGGTCCCGAACCAAAGTCAAAATTTCGCAAAAATTTCTTCAAATGTCCATCGATCCTACCTAGTAGATGTCAAAATTCCCCATCTGTAAAATTTATATATATATATATTTATGGACATATATATATATATACATATATATATATATATATATATATATATGTGTCTGTAATCACTCTAGCGATCACAGTTTTCATTTTATCGGAATGAAATTTGGTATTTGAGGCGCTTTTGGTATTCAAAAGGTCAAGTTAGTTAATGGGTAAAATCGGACAAGGGAAAAAGGGGGTTTAAAGGGAGGGGGAAACACAAAATTTGACATATCTCCCTTAATATTTGAAAAATTGAAAAATTTATAAGAAGTAAAGTTGTAGGTACTAAATTTTACTGCAATTTTGTTTCTTATCATTTTTTCTGTTACACTAATATTTACAGAAATATTGACGGTTTAAGATTGAAAATTAAATTCCTTAATATCTCTGCGCAAAAATGATAAGATGATGAATTGTAGAAAATTTGATTTTATACAACTTTATGCCTTACGCATTTTTCCATTGTTCTAATATTAAGAGAGATATTTTATATTTTGTGTTTTCTTCTTTTTTTATACCTCCCCCCATTCCCCTCGACGTATGTCATTTATTAATAAAATTGGACTTGCAAATGCTAAAATCATATATGACCTTTCATTTTGATCAGATTAAAATTGTGACCACTAGAGAGTGATTTATATATTCTAAGGAAATTCGCTAAGTTGAAGCAGCTCCTGCGTAACGAATTTTTTTTATACATTTGCACGTTTGTAAAAAGTATAAAAAAATAGTTCACGCATTGATAGTGACAATTATCAAGTTTATTGTTAGTCACACTATATTTTCGTATCTGATTTGATTGGCTTAACACTTATATTGATAACTTTATCAAATATTGACTGTTACAATCACGCTACATTTATAATGCAACAATATTATGTTTGATAAATTAATTATAGTATTGCAAAATAACACTATGTACACTCCCGTTCAAAAAAAAATGAACAGACCTGAAATGTTTATTTTCTTACATTTCATAAAACTCCTCACTTTTGTAACTCTCTGTATATTATTTATTTATAAACAAAAATAACTAGTATATTTTTTAAATATGAAAAAAGAAATGGAAGTTTTATATTTTTTATTTATGTAAACAATGTAAACAAAAACATTTACTACAAGAATAATCAAAATTTTGAGAGACTGATTCGATTCAGGTCTTTTCATTTTTTTTTTAACGGGAGTGTACAACAAATATTATGATTTATAAAATAATAATTAATTGTAAATAATAACGTTATAAAATATATCATTTATTCATAATAATAATAATTATTATAATAATAAATAATATTATTGTTTTATTTATTATTCATAAATTATTGCGTGTACAATTTATTTATTAATTGAAATATGATTAAAATGTAATTACTTTTTTTAATACTAGTACCTACCTACCTATATATCTGACAATATAAAAACGATAAATCGAAACAGAGTGTTTCGAGATAATCAAGGGTGGGTAGTATTTAAAATGGTTTCATTTTAAAATGTATATAAATGGTATTTTATACCCGGTATATAATACATACCAGGGTTTATTAAGTTTGGTCTCGAGTTTGTAACGGTTCAAAATATTTATCACAAAACAAAAATTTCAGTACAGGTGTTCGTAAAATGACATTAGTTAATTTCCGCATATCCGGCTGTACGCCCGTCCGTCCATCCGTCAACATGATAACTCAAAAACAGATAGTGGCCTGAAATTTTGTGCAAATTGTGCAAATTCGGAACATGTTTGGACAAAATGGGCAAATCTGTTTATTTTTCAAACCGTTAGAGATTTGAAAATTTAAAGACAAAAAATGTTCTTTGTTTGAATCTTTTTTTCCTTAAATTCAGTATATACCGGGTATTTAAGCAATTAACGCGGTCATTTGTTATTTTCACATATTTAATTCATATTTTAAATTTTATTTGTAAAAATCACGCTAAAAATACTGGACCGATTTCGCTGAAACTGAAATTTTTTTGTTAAAAAGTTTTGATTAGATTTAAAAACTGATAGGAATTTAACTCACTACAACGACGGCAGCCGAAGTTCAAAATAAAATAATTGCATCTACCCATTTTAAAATGATTAGACGGCTTAGATAATTTCAATTAATTCATTATTTGGTTGTTCAAAATTTAAAAATGTACAAGCTTTAATCCATAAACGTTACTAATTGAATACCAATTGGTTCGCAAAGAAAATTTCCAATTTTGTACTTCGCGAATCACCATTTACACAGTTTATTTACACTTTTAACTTTCGGTTTCTAAATATACAAATTTCCAGAAAACCATTTTGGATTTTCTAAACTATTTTAAATAAAACTTTTCTATTTTTATTTTCATTTTAAATACATTCCTATAAACTATTTATATTTAGCATTTTAAATATAATTTATAGAGCATTTAACCATTTCCTTTTTGTTCATAAATGAATTTTATGATAACATTAAATCAAAGAAAAAAACATTAAATCCGAGGAATTTGGAGGAAAGTTTTATTTCACTGTCTTATGAAAAAATATGGTTTCATTTGTGATGTGATCTTTCGAATTTCAGTTCGTTTGAAACAAGTTTTATTTAAATATGCGTTATTTGGGATTCGTACCTGCTATGCCGAATAAGATATATGCGTAAAAGTATGATTTTATTTACAATATGCAACAAAAATTAAACAATTGAACACACTGCAAGTATTTGGGCCAAGTTCATTACAATCAATAAAACTTCTTTTAATTGGCAATATATTTTCAATTTGGCAAGTGTATTCTATTAGTTAAAGAGTTTTAATATTCAATAATAAAAACCATTGCCAAACATTGTTAATATTTATTGTTCTATATAAACATATACACAACATATACACCGTGTAACGCAGAGGTGGGCTCAGACAGCTCGTCTGAGCCTTACGGGCTCTCCATAAGCTGGGTGAGAGTAAGTATAGAAGGTATGTTTTGAAGCAAGACGGAACGATGTTTCAATACAGGTTGTCCCTACCGATTACTACCCATTAATTTATTCAATCAATTTAGAAATAGTTTTATAAAATTGTTTATTGTTTAAATATTTTTTACAGTATGGAGAGATACACAAAAAACATAATAATAATAATAACAATAATAATAATAATAATAACAATAATAATAATAATAATAATAACAATAATAATAATAACAATAATAATAATAATAATAATAACAATAATAATAACATAATAACAATAATAATAACATAATAACTAATAAATAATAACATAATAATTGATGGAAACCACGGGAAGACGGTAGGCGTCTTCCATCAGGAGAACGATAGGAATAGGTAGGGAGATGAAATAAAGAGATAAAATGGAAAGGGATAAGTACAATATAAAATAATTAAGAAACAAACAAAAAATTATTCGTTTTCTATTATTATTCTTTGAATAATTTTGATAAATTTTCAATATCAGGAATATATGTATTTTGGGATATTCGCATTATATTTTCTAAATGTTTATCCGTAAGGGAATTTCGCGAATCTGATTTTATATGTTTCATATGTGAAAATCCCGATTCACATAGATAAGAAGATGCGAAACAACTACTACGTTTTTTATATATTTTTAATAATTCCTAATTTTTATTTTTAATAGATATTTAAACGAAGATGGGTTTTCTGCGACGATTTCCCAAATACTTTTTGTGCTTGTGTTCATGGCTCCTAATAAATTATAATTTGTTGGAAGGGTAATCATTTCGTTTAATAACGCGCAATCATTGGAATCCGGAAAAAATTTGAGAAAAACTTCTATTAAAGTGGAAATTTTAAATTGTCTATTAAAAGGGGCCATTAAAAAATCACTCATTAGATTTATATTTTCAAAATCTTTAAATCGATTATTAAATTGTAAAATTACCGTTTCTAATAAACATTTATATTTTAAAAACAATTCAGTAAAATCACTCTTCACACATTGTTTCGCAATGTGTAATAGTTTAGGAAAATTATTTGGAATTTTTAAACCACCAAAAAAATTTACCGCCATCTCTAAAATTTTTTTCAATTCTATAATAGTTCTAACCGCGTCCCAAATATAAATATTTTTGCCCTGTAATTTTAAATTATGTAAATTAACTATTGAAGTTAAATCTACGAGAAAAGCTAAAGTTGCTGTAAAATCAAAGTCTCTTAGTTCAGGGCAAGGCTCACCGATTTCTTCATGAAATTTTACAATTACATCTAAATTTTCATAAAATCGTGCAAACATTTGTCCCTTACTAAGCCACCTAACTTGAGAATAATATTTTAATTCCCTAAATTCCGGATCGTTTTTTTTCGCGAATTCGTTAAATAAACGATGTTTCAACGCGCGCGTTTTAATCGAATTAATTTTTTTTATAACAATATTTTCAATTTCCGTAACTGAAAGGCTTTTCATGCATAATGCCTGCTGATATATGATACAATGAAATGATAAAAGATTTTTTAATTCAGGGATTTTTTTAAAAAGTGCAATTAAACCGTTATTACAACCCGTTATATTACTTGCACCATCTGCGGTAAGTGAAACAAATTTTTCTAAAGGTAATGATTTTATTCGTGCAAGTACTCCGGCATAGAGATTTTCGGCGGTCGTTTCGCGATGTAGGGAAATCATCGCAAAGAGTTCTTCTTTAACAAATAAATCATCGAAAACCATACGAATGTAAATTAACATTTGCGCAGTATTTGTTGCATCGGTCGATTCATCCAACTGCAATGAATAGCAATAACAAAACTTAATGTCTTCATTTAATTGACTTGTCATGTTATCATCAATTGCTTCTACTCGCCGTGTTATTGTTCGACGAGAAATTGGGACTTCTTTAACGAATTGTTTACATTCTTCTTCAAGTTCGGTCCCACCGAACATTGAGTCCACATAGTCTTCCACTACCGTCTGCATAAAGTCACATTCACTAAATGGCTTTCGCGATTTCGCGATTCTATACGCTATTTTGAAAGATAACGCGGTTTTTGTTAACTCATCCTTATTAATATATAGCAAACGGCGCACCTCCACTGCTGAACTTATCCAAGACTGCTTGCGATGTCTTCTCCATTATTAAATTCACTACTTTTATTTTTTTTTTAAAACAAATTATGCGAAAAATAATTTCCACTACTACAAATAGTACTTTTCACTTTTTCAATTCAAAGTAGACTAACTCGAAGAACTCAAATTCCTACTTTATGTAAAACTTAACTTAATTCATCAAATTCCCATGACATTATACTGAGCATACTCCATACGAAGAAAAAATAATTAAATCAGGTAAATAATTCTTTATTAGTTCTCGGATATGAATAGTAAAATATTTAGACAAATTATTTGGAATTTCCAAAACTATAATTATATTTAAATTATCCTTTGCAAAAATTTCCCTCTTTTAGTTTTATTACAATGGTCCAGAGGTAAACTTAAAGGTTCAAAAGATATGTATTGAATGATGTATTGAATGAGTATGTATTGAATTGTATTATTTACTTTGTATAATAGTGACCATAAAAAAGATTTGGTATTATTATATTTTTTTCAGAAAATGTTTTAATTAAAAAAAGAAAATATTAATAATTGGTAGGTTACCCTGTAGTAACTCTATCTCTCTTCCCTACCTCTCACTCAGAGCTTGGCCGAGTCAACTCCTGCTCACCTCTGGTGTAACGGAGAAACCATGGTTTTATTTAAAGTCAGCGTTTACTCAAGCTCTTAACCTTATGTAATATTATTGTATTTTTATACCCAGTATATGTAAATATACAAGGTATATTAAGTTTAGTCCCGAATTTGTAATGCTTGAAAACATTAATCCTTGACAAAAATGCTTCACAAAGGTATTTATAAAATGGTCTAATTCGGCCATTTCGGCATGTCCGTCCGTTTGTGAATACGATAACTCAAGAACGATAAGAAATAACGAGCTGAAAATTTTTTGTATGTTCTAGAGCAAAAAAGTAAGGCCAAGTCCGTTAATGGGGAAAATCGGAACGTGTTTCCCCCCGCCAGGGGGAAAACTTTATATCTTTGAAACCGTAAGAGGTAGAAAAAAAATATGTTGACAAAAAATATTTTTTTCTTTAAAATAAACAAATTTTTTTCATAAACTTAATAGTTTTTTCATAATTTGTGCTCAAAGTTCCTCGGTAAGCGAAAAATGTGCTCATTTTTAAAGTCATGGGAATTTTTTTTTAAATTGTGACACAACAAATGTTAACAATTCAAACATTGATGTTCAACTCAGTATATACTGGGTATTCAAACTCAGTTAGTTGATACATTACTTGTTAAATTATATTATATTTATTCTTTTAATTTAGAATACTTTTTATTAATGTATCATAAAACTCTTATTAACTCATATTAACAAATTGTTAAACAATATTAACAATAAATTATATTAAATATTATAAAATTCTTATATATGTATAGTTGTTCAGCGGTACAAGGTCAATAGCTGAATTTTCTGAAGAAATTCCCCAAAAATATTGAAAACTGGATATTGGCATGAATCATAATAAAGAAGTTTTCAACACAAAGCGCTTCACGCTATTTAATTCTTTTTTGCTTTTAAGTGCGTTAGTAATATAAGCGTTAATTTTAGAATTTGTTTCTTAAAAATAAATTTTTCATCATTGATTTACGTTCCTGAAACTGACACGCGATAATTTTGTGACAAAAAGATATTTCCGATATCATATTCCATTACCCCACATGCAAAAAATATATTCACGTATATTTATTTAAACTCGTAAAATAATTCAATTAGGTGTACGCGCAAGCAAAGAGAAAATATTAATTGAATTTCTAATAGAAACTAAATTATTGAAAGAAAATTAATTAAAACAAAATACATACAGAAATTAAAAAAATATTTCCATATTATATATCACCTATAAATGGATATTCTGATATATTGATAATTTTCTTGAAAATGTTCTCTGTCCTCAATTGTTCCTACAGATAGATTACATCCGGAAAAAAGTATATGAGGTATTTTTTACAAGATATATCTTACAGAATAGAAAGTTTAAATCAACATCGAATCTACACTGATAGAAGGAATTTCTTTTCTCAAGTAAAATACGTTTTCTTCAAAATATTTGCTTCAATAAAAAAAACCTTTCATTGAAGACTACACAGTCGAACCAAAAACACGTGTTTAGTTGAGCGAAAAAACTAAAATTATTGAACGGTGTTTAAAATTTTTTCGTTAGTCTTGGCTTAAGAGAGTTTTTCGTTAGTCTTGGCTTAAGAGAGTCTGTTGTGAAATAATCATGTGATTCTTTAGTCAAGAAAATGAAATTCTTTGGAAAAAAAGTATTTTTCTTATTAAAATAAACTCAAGAAATAGTTTATGCAGCTTCTTTAACTGTAGTATATACTGTAGTGTACTGTAGTATAGTAGTATAGTATAACTGTAGTATATATATATATATATATATATATATATATATATATAAAATTCAAGATATATATAAAAGTTATATATTATATATAAAATTATATATATATACAACAGTTAAAGAAGCTGCATAAACTATCTTTTCTTGAATTTTATTTAACTCACGTATATCATTCCTTTTTTTTTAAGTTTCATTTGTTTTAGTTTAATTTTAGCATCTTGGTCCAAAGAATCATTTTTCCAAGGACTGCATGTAAACAGGTGAACGAGTGGTTAAATGCTAAAACCGTGATCACTGGGATCCTGCTTAAAGCATTATTATATTGTTACAAATAATGCAGTTGAAGAAAAGCTTAATATAGATTATATATTAGTTTTCAATGGGTTTCAACAATGTTATATATATTAAAGTCTTTATAATATATAATATGTTTCATTAAAACTTTATACTAAAACTAATACCTATTAACTCTCTAAAATACATAATCAATAATCAATCAAATACCAGTATCTTGCTGTGTGCCTTGTTGGCTGGCTGGCTTGCTATGTGAAACTGAAAGGAAGTATTATAACATATGTACATAGTACATACACTCCCGTTCAATAAAATTGAACAGATCTGAATCGAATCAGTCTCTCACAATTTTAATTATTCTTGTAGTAAATGTTTTTTACTATACTTTCATTTCTTTTTTCACACTTAAAATATATACTACTTATCTTACACAGTTACACAGAGACTTGCAAAAGTGAGAAGTTTTATGAAATGTAAGAAAATTAACACTTCAGGTTGGCTCAATTTTATTGAACGGGAGTGTACATATATTCTCTTAAAGTTTATTATTGATGAGATATTCTCTTCCGCATTGTCGTTTGTATAACCTTTATTGATATTATTATACAAAGTAATAAGATATATTTGATGAAAACTTTGTACATACAGTAATGTTGTAATTAATATTCAGACCTTTTAAACAAGACGTTATGAAAATGATAAGAAACTATGTTACGATAGCACTGGCCATCATAATTTATTTACACTCCCGTTCATAAAAATTGAACCACCAGTAAGTCACATTCTAAGCGTATATATTACTAAATATATGTATAATATTACATACAATAACACTTAGGCTCTTTCAATTGGTTCAATTTTTATGAACAGGAGTATACATTAACCTTTTTATGGTGTCTTTTAATTAGTGGAAATTGCAAGATTAATATGCAATAAAGTACTACAAATAATGTAGTTAAAACAAGTGAAAATATCAGCTAACTGAATTAATTGGTTAAATACCCGGTATATACTGAATTAATAAAAAAAAGTTTGTTTTTAAAAACGAAACATTTTTGTCTTTAAATTGTGGGCACAGCAATTGTGACGAATCAGCGGCTGTGTTAACACATTGTGTCCAAGTGTCTCTTCAGATTTTCAAACAGGTTCGACATTTTTTCCTATACTCCATACATTTCTTATACATATTATATAGTAATATTATTACTAAATCTTGCAATTCAGCTTGCAAGATTTGACCCGAACATACATACATACATACATTGCAAGTTAAATAAAAGCTTGTAAAATATAAAAAATTTAGAAAATAATAATTATTTGACACATATTTCCAACGCACTCTCAATAAGAATTTTTTGATGAATTTTCCGACAATGCTGATTATTTCAGCTACTATCATATAATTTGATAAGGGTTAATATCCCATTTTTGATTATCTTTTGGATAATTCACAATTTCCGAAAGGTCATTGTTGTTTTGTTCGAAGGGGAGCACTTTATGGCGATCTTGATTGTCATCCTGACCATGGTCTTCAAGCTCATTTGAAGAACGTTTTATATCCCGAATAATTTTTTATCCACAAATCAACTTTTATTCGGGTCATTTTTTCCGTTGTTTCAAATGAGACATCCCATAGAATTCACAACATATTTTTTAATAAAGGTTATACGTGGACAATGTGCCACAGGGTATAGATGGTTATTAATTAAAATCGTGTAAAATGACTATAAACAGTGTACGTTCAATTATACAAGCATAATAGCTCTTCGTTAGTAGGTACAATAGAATACTTCATTCACTGTTCGTGAAATATTCTAAACCGATAGAGAAATCCTAATGAATGTGTCTCTAAGTCTTCAGTAACAGGTAAAGTGTCCACGGATGAATCAAGTATCCGTTTCAAGTATCCAAGTTTTAACAAAGTATAATGAACTGTTTTATGCTGTAACATGTCTAGATATTGCAGCCGACATCAATAGTGTTCTTTTTAAAAAATTTCATAATTAATTTTTTTAATTTCATTTTAAATTCATGTAATGTTCGTTTGTTTCAGTTATACATATATATATATATATATATATGTATATACACTTCCGTTCATTCTTAGTGTTACTGCATATAATATTGAACACATATTCAGTAATATATACGCTTAGATGTGACATACTGGTTCAAATATTTTGAATAGGAGTGTACATATATATATATATATATATAGTCTGTTTTCAAAAGCATTTCTAATGGGGAATCAATGTTAAATAAATAAATAAATAAAATATTTACTATAAAACCATACGTACATACACATACTTACAAACATCTGATTTATGTTTGATTGATGTCACACAAGAGTGGGGATTTAGTGATGCCCACTTAATTTATAACATTATTATTCATTACGTATGCACACACACATTACACTCTACAGACTACAGAGTACCCCAACTATTTTTATTTCTTTATGAAGCATTGTGTAGTTACTATTCTATTAGCAAAGCTTTCCAAAACAGACGGTATATATATATATATATATATATATATATATATATATATATATATATATATATATATGAATAGGCATGCATTCACATTTCAAGGACATCACTACATTTTTTTACTCTTTTTCAAAATAAAACCAGTGAAAGTAACAACTAACTGAGTTAATTGCTAATGGAAAATGTCGGACCCTGCTCCCAAATCGGAACAACTTTTGTTTGAAACTTAAAAATAAACTCAGTATATACCGAATATTTGTATATACTGAGTTTATTTTTAAGTTTCAAACAAAAGTTGTTCCGATTTGGAAGTATGGTCCGATTTTTTCCATTCACGCACACATAACATTACTTTTAACTTTAGATCACACATACACACAATTTCTCTCTTTTCTTTTTTGAGTTATCGTGTCTACAGACAGATTAATTGGATCATTTTATGAACACCTATACCAAATGCTCTTTTGTATGATCAATATGTTCAATCGATACATAGTCGGCAATCCAACTAAATATACCCTTATATATATCATACATAAGGTGCATAAAAAGATATAAAGCTATTAATAGCGTCAAATTACGATTTTTCAGGCAAGTTGTTGGGAACCGAGATTTTTTATTATAAAAACTGAATTTTTTATAATAAAAAATTCTGAGCCGGGACGTCAAAACTTAGGGTCATATTTAGGTCGTCAAAACGCGTCTATAAAACAAATTGCGGTTCCCAACAACCTGCCTAAAAATTTCTTTTTGAAGCTAATTTGACTCTAGTCTATGTACAAATTGTTTTTATAATGCGCAGAAAACGTTCCCTATTGAACTTGAGAGTATATTTTTAATTGACATTTTTTTTTTGCTCTCGAATGCAGTAGTTTATTTTATGAAACGTAATTTTTGTTTCAACATTTTGGTAATGAAAAAAACTTCAAACCCATATCATACTTAAATAATGAATTTAATATATGAAGAACTTTGTCAATGTCAATGTCAAAATAAAAATTTGTTATTTTATATCAAATTGCATATTTTTACGAATCAAGAACGTCGTATTAGAGCAAATTTCAAAATAGATTCAATGACAAAAAAAAAACGATTTAATATACGTACGTATATATCATATATACGGGGTATAAAAATATATAAAGCCATTAACAGATTGTTTTTATAATGCCATTGAGCTTGAGAGTATCTTTTTAATTGACATTTTCTCTGCTTTAGTTGTTTATTTTATGAAACAAAATTTTTAGTTGAACATTTTGGTAATGAAAAAAAACTTCAAACCCATATCATACAAAAATATTGAATTTAATATATGACAAATTTTGTTAATGTCAAAATAAAAATTTGTTATATCAAACTGCATTTTTTCAATAAATCAATAACGCCGTTATAGAACAAATTTCGAAATAGATTCAAAGACAAAAAGGTTTTTTATCGATAAATTTACTTTTCAAAGACAAAAAAAGGTTTTTTATCGATAAATTTATTTAGAATATATTTTTTTTAACACGCTTTTATTCGCTTCACTTATAACTAATTAACTAACAAACAATGTAATTAAATCTTTGGAATTACTTTAACCTACTTGTAATTGTCGTATTGAAATGAAACTTTGTATGTAGATGTAGTTCGGATGAAAATGTATTTTTATGGGAAGCATGAAAATAATCGACAAGGGGAAAAATTTGGTATATCTCTCTTAATATTGAAAAAATCACATAAGAAGTAAAGTTGTAGAAAATTTTATTATAAAAAGCTTGTTTTGAAAAATGTTTTTTTCATAGAAACTTATTAAATTTAGAGACTAATTTCCAAAATTTTGCTAATCCAAGTATTTCTATCTATAGAAACTATAAACTATATTTTGAGATCTAGCCATCTAGAAACGTTATAGTTTCTGATAGTTTTGATAGTTTTTCTAGATTCGGAAGGAAAATTTATTTAGAGTGTTCTCTTATCAATATTTCGATATGTGCTTTAGTTTTCGTCAAGCAATTCTGATAAACACACACACACACCAAACATATATCCCTAGAGATATAGATTCAAACTTGGATTGACATTAAGTTAGCTGAATTTTTCTAAAAACCTTTGTTTTGGCATTCTAAAAGCTGGCTCCAAAATTCTCTACAAATTTGTTGAATTTTCCGTATTCTCAACCATTCTGGATATAAAACGCAGATTTGGGACGAGATGGTCCATAGTACATATGTATATATGTATACCGTCTATTTTGGACAGCTTTGCCAATAGAGAATCAATGTTAAATATTATTTATTACTGACTGTCCGTCTGGATGTTATATGAAGTCAGTCAGTACACATGTAATGAGATTCATCACATGTACAGTCATCAACCATACACATGCGTATGGTTGTTTGTTTGTCGTTTAAGAGTGGGGATTTTGTGATTCACATACTAATAGGCCCTACAAACGAGGAACATTGAACAGCAACATTGTCCAGCAACCTAGGATGTTGCTGTGTGTGTATAGCTGTTGTAGCAACAAAAAACATGTCCTTGAACGGTTGCTGTAAAAATCAAAATTATTTGATATTTTGTAGGAGTTAAATATGCATATACAAATTGCCCATATTATCTGAAATGTTATGCTTTCCTTATATCTTATTATGTTTTATTACCTATATTGGTTACAATTTACATTATATATATAATATATATACATACTTTATTATTTGTATAGATTATAGAATATAGATATTATCCATCCCAACACTAGTTTTACTAGAGATACATACATATAAATAAACTATACAAATTAAATGAGATAGATAGAGACAAGAGGAGAAATAATTGAATTTTTATGACTAGCGTCATAAAATAATAAAATTAAATTTTATGTTCCCAAACTTTGGTTGCAACGTCTGTACTGAAAATATTTTATAGGCGGAGTTCAATGTTGCTGCAACATTGTTCTGCGTCTATTCCATACTTAAAGTTAAGAATTCAATGAATATATTTAACCATTACATGTGTACTGACTGACTTTATACAGTAACCAGACGGACAGCTAGTAATCAATAATATTTAACATTGATTTTCTATTGGAAAAGCTTGTCAACACAGTCTGTATAGTAGGTGTATAATATAATACTATGTAAATATAATATGTAATAATATAAACATATCATTATCTTATATACGGAAAAAACCAGTAGAGGTATCGTTATTTTTTGCAAATATTATAAATGATTTTTGTTAATATTTATAATGAACAACTTTTATCTGAAGCGTTTTGTCGAAAATCAAATGAAAAAAATTTGTTACGCAGAAGCTGCGTCAACTTAGCGAATTTCCTTAGAATCCATAAATCACTCTCTAGTCACAATTTATGTCTGATCAAAATGAAATGTCGTATCTGATATCATTTTAGTATTTTCAAGGCCAATTTTATTAATAAATGACATACGTCAAGGGGAAAGGAGGGGGGCATAAAGATAGAATAAAACACAAAATATAAAATATCTCTCTTAATATTGGAACAATCGAAAAATGATAGTGATTTTTGACATCTAGTAGGTAGGATTAATGGACATTTGAAAAAATTCGCTAAAAGACACTAATAAAATTTTTAAAAAAGAACGCTAGTTTTGTGGTCATATGTACCTACCTATGTACTTGACACTATCTAGATACCGGCTTTTAGAAATGAACTCATCTGCAGAAAATAATGTACCAGATATAATATACACCACAGATTATCTCAAAGAAATGTTTCTTTGTGTGGATGAATGAGAATGCATTGGTGTATCAGTATAAATAAAATATGATGATTTTAATGTAAAACCTCAAATACTCTTTAAAAATAAGTGAAGCAACAAATGTCTCTGATAGAATGCCTTTGATAGAAATAGTGTAGAAGTGTAAAAGGCAACTTTTCTCTCACCCATATTTTTCTACATAAATACTTGAAAATGAATTTTAAAAATATAGTTCACTATAAGGTTAAGAGCTCTAATAAACACTTTCTGTTTTCACGAAATGGCAAAAGTAAAAAACTGGTTTGTGCGTAGATACATTTAGTCTTATCTCACAAAAATCCGGCAGTCATATAACCGATTTAGCCGACCATGACACTAAACTTCTTCATCTATTCGCATATACATGACTAGCTAACTAGTCCAACCAATACATTTTTAACCCAATGTTAATGACTCTAAAATTCCTACCCAAAAATGAAAAATACTATCGCCTTTTTTTCGAATAATCTCGAAAACGAAAAAATATTTTTCTATTCTGCCAAAACGTACTTATTTTGTTTCTTGAGATCTATCTTTGTGGTAAGTTTCAAATACTCAAATTTGAAAAAGTTATGGTAAAAACAAGAAATGGGATTTTTCGACGGTTTTTTCGAGATATCTCGAAAAATTATGTATCGATTTAAACTCAACAAATTTTAATTGAAAGCTCTTTTTATTACCTACAACTTTCTTATTTACTTTTTTCGATTGAAGTTGTAGTTTTTTTAATTTACAAAAAACTGTTTTTCGAACTGGATTTCGGATCGAGTTACTCCACACAGCAACTTTTCTTAGAATTTTTTTTCCTACACAACAGTATTTTTTATTTTTGGGTAGGAGTTTTAAGGTAGCTACACTTATTATATATTAATTGGACTAAACTGGTCTTGTTGGATCAACACAACCATCTCCACATTTCGTCAATTATTCTTCAGTCGCTTACGAACATGGAGCGTGTAGAGATTAAAAAAATAAAAAGAAACAAGTGAAAATAACAACTAACTGAGTTTATTGCTTAATTACCCGATATATACAGAATGTAAGAAAAAAACTTTCAGACAAAAGTTGTTTATAATTAAAAAAGGAACATTTCTTGTCTTTAAATTTTTGTTCTATCTCTTACGATTTTGAATATAGACAGTTTTGCCAATTTTACCCAAACAGGGTCCTATTATACCCATTTACGAACTTGACGTTTCAGCTCTAAAATACACATACGAAATTTTAGCTTCTTCTCTATTTTCGTTTTTGAGTTATCTGTTTCCGTTACAAAGTCGGAACTAAACTTAATATACCTCGGTGTATATTATATACCGGGTATAAAATAGGATATAGGTTCATCCAATGCTTCTGAAGAGATATAAGTTGGGGGCGTTCAATGTTCTTTTTGAAGAGTTGAGAAAAAAATGAAGACATTTCGACGACCTTCTCGCTCGAATCGAAAACACTATTCAATGCCAGAACAAATTATTCAGAGAACGTATCCCCCCTGAACATATGTTGCACTGGAAGAAGACAAAGTGCAGACTTCAAAGTACAAACAGACCGGTGTCGGGTAGATGTGAAGAGCACCATTTGTTTAAACCTCCACTCACTGGCCTGGCTAAACACGAACGACATAACAGTCGCCCACAGCCCTGACAGTTTTCAGCCTCCTTACCAGACAAGTAGCCGAGCGGTCTAAGGCGTCTTGTCTGCGCAGTATGCAGTACTTGGAAACTGGGAGGTTATGGGTTCTAATCCCGACATCGGCAGTTTGTCAATTATAAAAAAAAGGGGCGGTTGATTGACTAAACTGTCGGCGTATGGACAAGAACGAAGTAACCGGCTATGCTTGAGAAGGTTTTCTGCAGTTTCCTTCAGGAACTTCAGATGAATATCGGCATAGTTCCTATCATAGTCGGTTGCAGCCGCATATTCTACCAATTTCTAGTCTACTCACAAATTCCTTCCACTCCACTTCCATCCTCACATCCGAAGGTATCACAATGGATCTTATGGTCGAAGTGTAGCCCGTCCAGGGCAGCCTTTACAATCTACCTCTTCTCTTCAGCCTCCTAACGGCTGAACGACTGTCAATTGTCTGTAAAACGACCACAACATAATTTCGACCAACTGTAAAACATCTAATTACTTTTAAAACTCTTGTGTCATGTACCCGGTCCGGTGTCGTTTACATGATTGTCCGGCTGGTATGAAATATCCCTTACGCAGGCAGGGTATCTATGTTTGGTCCGCTATTACGGACCTGAACTTGAAAGTATAACAACCATAAAATAAATGTATAATGTTTTACAATTAAATTGTAAAAGTATTAAAACATTAAAATTAACATAATGTTTGTTCAAAATACTGTTTTTAAGTGTGTCAATTTAATATTTAAACATTAATATTCATTTTATTACGTATTTCAAATGTGTGTTTTTAATACAATGCTAAGATATATTTTATAATCTTCTTAATAACATACATTTATATATATATATATATATACAGACTGTGTTGGACAACTTTTCCTATAGTGAATCAATGTTAAATATTATTTATTACTGCCTGGCCGTGTGGTACTGTATGAAGTCAGTCAGTACACATGTAAATAAAGTCAGATATCTCAAAGCTATACTGTATGCGTATGGTTGTTTGTTTGTCATTTAAGAGTGGGGATTGCACATACTAAAGTGTATTCTCATCACATGTGTACTGACTGACTTCATACAGTGCCAGACGGCCAGGCAGTAATAAATAATATTTAACATTGATTCACTATAGGAAAAGCTGTCCAAAACACACTGTGTATTTAAAAAAAAAAATAAATAAAAGTTTTTAGTTTAAAAAAAAAACTAAACACTTTATTGAAAATAATGAGTGTGTGTGTATGTAAAAATATACCACACTTTATAGAAAATAATTGAATTATCAATTATTTTCATAAAAATGAAATTTTGGTAATTTAGTAATTTTAATTAAAAGAGGTATTATGATGTAAAAAAAAAATAATGAAAACTAAATATACGGTACTTTAGAAAAAAAAATCCAAAGCAGAGTATTGTATGTGGAATTATGAAAATTGGAAAACGATCGGTGCTAACGCGATACACGTAAATATAAAAAAAAATAACACGTTGAACCGAAAGTCTTTCAATAAAAGCTGGGCCCATTAAAAAAGATAATATTGAGGTAGTAAGATCTTTACTATCCAGTAAGTGTCTAAGTTATCGACAAGTGATTCGAATCTGAAATACTGAAAATAAAAAAAAAGTACAAAAAAAAGAACAAAACAAAATATATGTTAAAATAAAATATATTTGAAATAAATAATTTTTAATTTAATATGTTGATAGTATAACTATCCTTAAAATACTAAGTTTGGTTGTACAAGTTATAAAAAAAAAGATTACATGAATATGTGCTAGATTGAACTGTAGTAAAAGAAATATCGTATATAAAAAAAAACGACACTACAGTAAAAAAAAATATGTTCAAATATGTCTGATTTGCAAAAATATAAATATGGACTACAAATTTAATTCAGATACATAGTTGTATATAAAAGAGACATTACGCTTCTGTAAAAAAAAAATACACGGCCGAAAACGCCAAGCGTATACAAACAATATAGTTATAAATTGAAAAAGTCATTGCATATTCACATAAAATATAAATTGTACAGCAAAAATGTGTATAGAATGTGTATTGAATTGTGACAAGTTTGAGAGACCACAAGTTTCGGAATAGTGAATTAAATAAATTATACAAAAAAAATATACTTAGATACAATCAGATAGAAACCATTAATTCGCCCATTCGATACTTCAGCACAATCCATAATAAATATTCAATTTGTAAATTGAAGAAATAAAAATTCAAAATACCATCTGATTAATTCATGTGAGACAATTACTTTTAGTAACTGTACTGAGAGAAGTACTTTTAGTAACTAATTTCTTTTTGTAACTCTACTGAGAGAAATACTTTTTGTAACTGATTTGAAATATGTGCAGAAATATCGAAGTAAGCTTGGATATACGCAAGTCATATCCAATCTAAGCAAATGTTTGTTGAAATTATGTAAATTCTCAACTCGCATAAACCAATAATTATATAAATTATTACTTTTTGAATAATAAAAATATGAAAACAAAATAATAATAAATTTTAAACAGTGGAGTACTAAAAAAATTATTCTCCAACACAGTGTATATATATATATATATATATATATATATATATATATATATATAGTGGTTGTACTCTATAGTAGAGGTGGGCAAGAGTTTGCTCGGCCAAGCTCTGAGTGAGAGGTAGGGAAGAGAGATAGAGTTAATACAGGGTAACCTACCAATTATTAATATTTTCTTTTTTTAATTAAAACATTTTCTGAAAAAATATAATAATACCAAATCTTTTTTATGGTCACTATTATACAAAGTAAATAATACATACAATCATTCAATACATACTCTGGAATTTTGGGCTGGTAATTTGGGTCATAAAATGTACCTTTTTAGTATATATCATATTTGTGTATGAAATAAATAAAATAAAAATATATAAAAAATATATATATAAATCTTTTGAACCTTTAAGTTTACCGCTGGACCATTGTAATAAAAGAGAGAAATTTTTGCAAAGGATAATTTAAATAGAATTATAGTTTTGGAAATTCCAAATAATTTGTCTACATATTTTACTATTCATATCCGAGAACTAATAAAGAATTATTTACCTGATTTAATTATTTTTTCTTCGTATGGAGTATGCTCAGTATAGTGTCATGGGAATTTGATGAATTAAGTTAAATTTTACATAAAGTGGGAATTTGAGTTCTTCGAGTTAGTCTACTTTGAATTGAAAAAGTGAAAAGTACTATTTGTAGTAGTGGAAATTATTTTTCGCATAATTTGTTTTTCAAAAAAAATATTGCTGTGTGAATTCAGTCAGTACTGCAAAAACTATAATGAGAGTGGGTTAAATATGTTCATTGACTTCTTAACTTTAGTATGTACATTACAAAATCCCCACTCTTAAATGACAAAGTTATCAATTCTTTCCTATGTCTCGTAACATAGCATACTAATTACAAGTTTTAAATCACCAATTTTGAATACGGTAGAACATAAGATAACATTTTACCCGGAATATATCAGGGTATATTAAGTTGCCGGTCTGTCTCTGAACACGATAACTCTGCTGAAATTTCGTATGTATATTCTAGAGCTAAAAAGTAAGATCAAGTTCGTGAATGGGCATCGGACCATGTTTGGGCCATTTGGGCAAAAATGTTTATCTTTAAAACCGTAAGAGATAGAACAAAAATTTAAAGACTTAAATGTTCCTAATTTTTAAATAAACAGCTTTTGCTTTAAACTTTTCTTCGTAAATTCAGTATATACCGGGTATTTAAGCAATTAATTAATTTGAAAACAAATGAAATTAATTTCACGTGTACAATACACTCCTACAGTTTACTCTTTTCCGTTCATTCCGACTCACCCTGTATATATATATATTATTATTATTGTAAGTTTATAAGGGATTTTTAATCCTTCTGATTAGGAAGGTTTTATTATCGTAACAAAACCAAAGTTATTAAAACTGTATTACATGACTATAAACATTAGTCCGAGAGCTGATAACGAATTTTGGGTACGAGTTTAAGACAATTAATAATAGTGTGAATCTAATACTGTGGTATTATAGTGTGGATCTACCCTTAACGAGCTTAAAACCCACTCAGTCAAACATGAATATACTACTACAGAACCCCACATCCCAGGTGGCAACAAACTAAGTACACCTGGCCTAAATAACGTGAAATTCGAAATCAACTAGCTTTTTGCAAATAAACTTGCAATCGAATAGCAATTCTAGTAGTTTAGTCCTATATCCTATATAGTACCTGCCCAAAAAAGCCGGGTTTTATTTTTATGGTCAAAATTAATTCAATATTACTATAAGCATAATTTGGTTTTCTCTAAAATGTATTTTTGGTACACTTGGGCACAAAAGTTGATGTCAGTTTATTAAATTTTATAGTTTTTGTGCGGATTTGTACCTTATTCATTCGGTTTAAGAAAAAAAATTTCGATTAAAGTTGTTACTATATTTATAATTTTTAATGTCTAACTATAAAAACATTTATCCGAAACATTTTTTCGAAAATCGAATCAATAAGGCACAAATCTATACTAATATTATAAAGCTGAAGAGTTTTTTTGTTTGTTTGTTTTTTTGAACGCGCTAATCTCTGGAACTACCAATCCGATTTGAAAAATTTATTTTGCGTTAGATAGCCACATTCATGAGGAAGGCTATAAGCTATCTATCATTACGTCAAAATTCTTAGTTAGCCTTAAATATTGATATTTGTAAAGTAAGTCGGAAGAAAAAATATATTCAATAGATATAGGTACACTTAGGTCGCTGGTTCAAATCCGGCTGGAGGAAGAATTTTTTTAAAATAATTTATGTTTTATTTATTTTTTATTTATTTTTTTTTATTTTAATTTGTAAAGTCGGAAGAAAAAATATATTATATACATCTATTATATAGCGTGATTATTATTATTATTTTCAATACATATAGCCTTTATATAAATGTGGACGAAGTCACGGGGGACAGCTAGTCAATTATAAAATTTTAAAAAATGATAACAACTTTTGTGGTCTATAATACATATTCTTTTTTACAAATTGTCTCCCGATTCAGTACCCCCAGGTATTCGCAATGCCTAGCCAGACTCGCCATTCCCTTTTAAGCTATCATATGATATACTTACCATCCGAATTTGTTAAAAGTTTAAAACATCTACATTAAAGTCGTTCCCAGCTCTCCGGCTATATTCGATATAGATAATGTAATTTATGTACAAAAAGATTTTATTATTATTATTGTTGTTTGTAACCGACAAAACAATTGTAATAATAAAATGAGAAATCGATTTGGTATCAGTTTTGTTCGTTTTATATTTTTGTTGTCATTAGACGTAGTAGACCATGACCTAGTTTTGCTCCTTTACGATTTTCGAAATACACATTTTAAGAGAGCTTATAATTTTTGAGAAAATATCTTATTTCGTTTTAGAAATCATCAAATTTGAACATTATGAAAAAAACCAATTTTGACTACAAAAAATGGCAAAGACCATTTATTTTTCTGTTCCTTAATTTTATTCTCAATGTTTCCCAGGAAATTTTCGTTATCTTTTGAAAAAAAATCTATATTTTACCAAAATTTACGGCGTCTTGGCAAAAAAAAACTTCCGGTTGTCTAATTTTGGTAAACTTATTATCTGTTGATCAATAGTACACCTGGCCGAAAAAATGTTAATATCTTTTTTTTAAATTTTTTAGTTGATTTGTGCCTTATTCTTTCGGTTTTCGAAATAAAACTTTGAATAAAAGTTGTTACTATATTTATAACGAACAACTTTTATACGAAGCCTTTTTTCGTAAAACAATAGGGATATCAATAGGGAATCAATAGGGATAAATCAATTATGAAATTTAAAAAAATGGCATGGGCTTCTTGTGAAAGACACCGACAAGATGGGGTTGGGTGTCAGATTTTTACTGACTAAAAACAATCCTCTTTCCTCTTTTCCTGTGAGAAGGTGGCCAGACCGGAAACCGCTCTCGCATTACTTTGTAGCGGTATCGCATTTTCATTAAATTATTATTATAATTTTATTTATCATTTTTATCTGTTGCTTAACAACTATAACTTCTCTCTTTTATCACGGTTGTTTTGGATGTTAACAACTTTAACAGATAACCAAATTTAACAGATAAGTCTTTTATTTCTGTTATAATACTTATTTTTGCTTTACGCTTATAACTATTTCGATTTCTAAAAAAATATTTTTATTATTTTTTTTGACATTTCATTTTTAATATGCCTAGAAATCGAAATGAGTTACTGAATTTAGATGCACCTACAATACATCTTCCAAATTGTTGAAGTGATTGATTGATATGATAAATAATTATTATTTAAATAAATAATAAATAAGTGTTAAAGATATAATTGATCTTTATTAGATTGAATTATGATATATTATATATTTATATGTAAATTATCAAAGTTGTTAACATCCAAAACAACCGTGATAAAAGAGAGAAGTTATAGTTATTAAGCAACAGATAAAAATGATAAATAAAATTATAATAATAATTTAATGAAAATGCGATACCGCTACAACTTCAGCCTGGCCCGGGGTGCGCTGTTAAGCGCCTGCGATCATAGACTCGTCGGATGTTTTAGATTTCAAGTCTGCTTCTGCGTAGTGCATCATGGCATTCCAGGCTTCCTTGTGCTTTGTCACATACATCTAGTAGTTGCATAAAAACAGTCATTTTGTTGAACTTTTTTTCAGGCAGAAGGGTACGCAGAAAAACATTTCGGAGTGTATTTTCGGAAAGGGTGTGTTAAGATTAAATCCAATTGCATTTATCATGTATTTTCTTATCAATAATCGTCAAATATATGTAAACTGTGCTTTTATAAAATCGGTTACTTAAATCGCAGATATTTGGGGAGTGGGGGGTGAACACTCAAAACACCCACCGACGTATGTCTGCGGTCATAGAAGAAACTGAGCATTACTTCGACTACAGACTTGTAAAGAGAATGTGTGTGAATACTTCAATTTTTAGAAAGAATTCAGATTGAAGGAACAAAAGTTATATTTTCAAAAGCTATATTTTGCTTTTCCACTATTTTATTTGTATTTAAATTAGTGACATGTTTCAGCTAATATAGCTAATTTCGAACCGCTATATTAGCTGAGACATGTCACTAATACAAATAAAATACTGGAATAGCAAAATTTAGTTTTTGAAAATTTATTTGTCTCCTTTATTATATGAAATTAAATTACAATTGAATATTCATTATCAATACATTAAAATCGTAATTTTTTTTTTGTAAATATTTAAATGACAGAAAAAATGGTCAGAAAATAAATTCGGGTAAAATTAATTTGCTACAACTATATTCATTTAAAATTATTCCATTTTACCAATATCAAGAGATATATTCCTAATTCTTCGTTTCCTTCTTCCGTTACACCCCCCTAAATATTAGCCTATCCAATACCAAAAGAACGTCGCCTATCAAGTTTCACACCAATTGGACTAAAATTGTGACCTGTAGAGTGCGTAAATGAATGTGCGTAATGAATCATAAATTGTCGTCAAGGTTACTTAATTTCATGTATATTATAATTCCTTTTCCTGAGAAAATTAGCTTGGTCAACGTAGCTTCTACGTGTCGAATTTTTTTTTAAATAATGTTGTTTATGATGTGAAAGTTTCTGTTTTTTATGATACAAAAACATAAATTTTTTGTTTTTGTATGAGAAAAAGTTAAATTATTTTTTATTAAAATTTATGTTTTATTACCCATAAAATAGGAACATAAGCACATATATCATTTAAGATATAATGTGTATAATATAATATTCGTTCCGTATACATTGAAACAATTATTAGATAGCGACGAGGATAACAAGGTTATAATCGTATTTTATTCAATTCCATATTACATTTAAATCATGAATTATTCCAGATTTTTTATTTATTGTAAAGAAAGATAATATATAATGCTTAAGGATGTACGAGCGCTGATGTATAGTCCATTTATAAAAAAAATCTTATATCAGCGATACTTTTGAATGCTATTGTATTAATACCTTGTTTTAGTGCCCCTCCGGTATATTTGTGTGTAAGAGGAGTATATTTAAGGATGTACGAACAGTGATGTATAATCCATTTGTAAAATTCTCCAAAATCTTGTATAGTACATTCATGAATGTCCCAATAATGTTTATTATTTTTTGTCGTAAGTTAAAATTAAATTTTAATTTAGGCCCGTCATACCGGGCCTAACAAAAAAGATATTTAAGAAAAAAAGATTTGGGTTTTTGGGTAATTTAGCTACCGCCGACAGAAATAAAATTTACCCGAAATCTCAATTGTTTTCTTAAATATCCTTTTTTTTAGGCCCGTCATGCCGGAATTTTATTGGATCAATCGCTTTATATAATATTTCTATTTTCTATTGCGTAGTTTTTTTTTATTCGTCTTATTTTATTCCAAGTGAAAATTATCAAAATATGTGTAAAAATATGGCTTTCTCACCTTTAACATTAAATAATTATTTCAAGAGCCCCGCAACCCCCCCCCCCTTGAAACTTTTTATAATTGATTTATATGCAGTTCAACTACATATAAACAAAAAATCAAGCGTTAATATTTTTGAAGTTTCAGTGCTCGTACATCCTTAATTGGTGAATAATTTATTTTTTCAATTCGTAAATATTCATTTAAAAAAACCCAACAAACAAACAAAAAAACAGGAAATAAATATTCTACGATTTTAATATCGCAATACGTTCGTACTTTCAAGTTTTAATTATTTCATGTAGAAATACAAGAAATTTCCTGTGCTATACGAAATAAATTGGTTATTAAAATTTATAAATTCATATTTTAATTGAAGTCAAACGAACGTGAAGAACATTCAAAGATGTAATGTTAAAAGATTTTATTTTAACATTCTTTGACGTCGAATGCTTGATAGGAAAAATCATGCACATCTAGAATGGGAATCGAACCCACAACTTTTGGCATTCTAGACTAATTTTATTTAGCTTCACTGTCGTATATTTTTTTTTTTTGCTTCAAATATTCCGAATGATTTTTTACCTACTTCTAGTGAACCGATTCTCATGAAACCGATTCGTAAATTCATAATTTTGGTGGGGTCGTCGTGAAAAATGATGGGAGTTTAGTCTTAAGTACGTACGCTAGAGTCAAATGAGTACTATCTTTAATAAAATTTAGTTAGGAGTTTAAAAAAGTTGTAAAGTATATCAAGAATCTTACAACGATTTATAACCTTGGTTTATTTGTCCTGAAAATTTCAAAAGTATTTATTGTAAAATATCAGGAAATGTAAATTAGAAATTAGACTTGATATGACAGATCTGGCAATAAACTATGATGTATATTTGTGTGTATGTGTATATTTTTTTAATGTGCACTGTCGCCACTTTTCAAAATATGGTGGCAAAAGCAAACCTAACCAAACAGTTTTAATTTTATTAATTAATTAATTTTAACGTTCGTCAACACCAGTTTTTTAATGCAATTATATAAACTGCATATTTCAAAGAATATTTATAAACATTATTTATTATGGTTGCTACTTTAATAATATAGTTATTATAATTTTAAGTACACAAGAATTATGTTCTCCATAAGGTGCTGTGTTAAAAGTTTGATTTTTAATCGATAATTACTCTTTGAAATGATCGATGATAGGTTTTAAATTTTTGAGGGAAGATAAATACATAGTTGAGCTAATCAATTTACTAAAAGAAAAATTTATATCTACTATCTAGCCGCATGCATCAACGTCCTTAAAAACCTTCCAAATCACTTAAACAAGAGTTTATTAATGTATTCACTTTTATAATAAATTTTTAGAAACACCTTTTTCCATCACATTACTGCCGTCGTTCGGTTTTCTTTAAAGCTTAAATTTTTCCAATAGAAAACATAAATAAATATGATTAAAAATCGTGACACTAATCATCCAGTATGACGTACGAGCAAGTGCTTATTATTATGTCGAAAGTTTTCCTATGCTTGTGGCATTAAATACACGATTCCTTGATTAATTTCACAAAAGATTGTTCTTTTTATTTTTATAGCCATCAGTCATATATTTATGATAGCAATCTATTCATTTCCGACAATAAATTTAAATTTTTCTATAATAACATTACACGTATATTATTCAGTAGCGTAGATAGTTTTTAGCGAATTTCTTCTTAAGGAAATGGAGCTATTGCTTTTGTACCGATAATAGAATTTCGTAAAAATTTCTTCAAATGTTCGTGGATCCTACCGAATAGATGATAAAAATTAGTATCGTTAAAATTTTTATATATGTATATATACCGTCTGTTTTGGACAGCTTTGCTAATAAAGAATCAATGTTAAATATTATTTACTATAATAATTACACAATGCTTCATAAAGAAATTAAAATAGTGGGGTTACTCTGAAGTCTGTAGTGTGTGTGTGCATACCTAATGAATAATAATATTATAAATCAAGTGGGCATCACTAAATCCCCACTCTTAAATGGCACTAAACAAACAGTGAGATGTTTGTAATTATGTGTATGTATGTATGGTTTTATAGTAAATATTTTATTTATTTATTTACTAAATGCTTTTGAAAACAGACAATCTAGCGGTCACAGTTTTAATTCGATTGGAATGAAATTTGATATTTGAGGCGCTTTTGGTATTTGAAAGGTCAAGTTAATGGGGAAAGGGTGTTTCGAGGGAGAGGGAAACATATAATTGGGCATTCCTCCCTTAATATTGGAAAACCCGAAAAACACAAGTAAAGTTGTAGAAAATTAGTTTTACTATACTTTTGAGATTATTTTATATTTTATGTTTTCTTCCTTCCCTATGCTCCCTATTTCCTTGACCTATGCCATTTATTAATAAAATAGGGCTTGCAAATACCAAAATCATGTCAAATACGACATTTTTTTGTGATTGATCTGACTTAAATTGTGACCGCTAGAGAGTGTTTTATGTATTCTAAGTAAATTCCCCTCGCTTTCCCGCGTTTTCCCTCGAAATTTATGCCCCTTCTTAGCCTCAATTACAAGTAACATCAAGGCGCTCTGTTTTTCGTTTTCAATTGTCAGTTTCTATTTTTCACCTCGGAAACCAACAATTTCCTAGCTTCTAGCTTCTAAGGTAACAACTGGTTGCTGCCTTAGACACCACATCAAGCTATTTTTATAGGTATAAAATAATTGCACATGTAATATTATTAAACGATTGCAATTTCGTTATTTTTAAATCAATTTTGATAACTAAGATGTAGTTCGATTTGTAATTAAAAATGCGAAAAGTTTTGTATCTTAAAAATTTGGGTTAAAGTTACTGATTTTCTAGATTTTTGGTTTTAAACATTTGAAGTATCCGTCATTTTGCAATAAGGTAACATTTTTGTGCGTGAGGTAACAATTTTGAGTTTCAAAAGAATATCTTCAAGAGGTTTTGAAATACTAACTAAAGACAAAAAAGACGGAATGCGATTAAATCAGGCATTCGAAAAAAAAACTGAATATTTTTTGCTTATTTTAGTGTAGAATAACACTCCTTATAGTGCATAACACATTTTTGTAGCACCCTGTATATAATATTTATACACAATATAAAAGCTAAAAACCTTGAATTCTGTATTCAACTGATTGGCTAAACTTTTTACTTGATAACAATAGTATGAACTTTTAGAATAACTTTTCAAACTTTATAAAGCTGAAAGAAATTAACTAGAATGATGCCCCTTTGTTAAAATAAAAAGTAATTTTTGTTACAATTGATTCAACTTGGTTAACATCCATCCCTTCGATAAGTTTTGTTTAGTTGCATTCCGGAAGGGTTTGGATCCCTCGATCAACCCCTTCTATTTCTACGTCACTGCGTACATATAAGTAGTACATTCTATTAATTCGAAGTCACATCATTATAATGTAGAAAATATAGTTTGCTATCACTATCAATGTACATTTCCCTGCAATAATATTGAACCAAACTGAATCAAAAAGTTCCCACTGATATTGTTGCTATGTGTAGTAATAATATCGGAAAATTTGAATTATGTATTAATTTTATCTTCAAAAGTTAGATAGAAATAAAAACTTACTCTGTTTACCTCACATGTGAGAGTTTAAAAATAATTGTATAATATGTAACTAAGGTGATATGTAACTTTGGTGTATTAACTTAAAATTATAATTAAATACGTAAGCCATGAGTGTAAATTTTTTTCGAAATATCTTTATTATTAACATATACGAAACTTTAATCAGGATGTACTATACATAAAAACCTTTCGGAAAAAATTATCTACATTATCGTGAAAACTGCTTCAAAATCCGTTGCGTGGTTTAGAAGGAGCGGAAGGCGACTTCCATTTATACTATGTATCTAGAGCACAGTAGTGCGACAGGCCGAGTTTAAGGAGTTTTTTGCCTGTGTACGTTACCGTGATATTTAGATAATACATGTAATTCTAATAATTGTTCAAAACAAAATGATGATAAAAGAGATTTATATATTTATATATATTATTGGATCATTTTACATAACTACTTATATATGTGAATAACTATTTGTTTGTTGTGTATGGCCTTGTGAAAATTAAAAAAGAATATATGTATAAGAAAAAGTAAGCCATCAATAATTATTTTTTGAATAAAAATATATTTAGTGTATCAAATAAATATATAAAGCTTTCTACATACACTATCAAAATCATTGACTTTGTTCAGATTCAAACTCAGATCGATTCAATTTTTTTGCAGGGGAGTGTACTTTCTAATACACAAATAAACATGCATAACAAAATAATACTAAGGTATATAACGTGGTAATGTCACGCTGCGGTGTGTAGGTACACTTGGCCATTAAAGTTGATGTCATTTTTTAAAATATTATAGTTGATTTGTGCCTTATTAATTCGGTTTTCCAAAAAAATTTTCGAATAAAAGTTGTTACTATATTTGTATTGAACAAATTTTATCCAAAGCATTTTTTCGAAAACCGAATCAATAAGGCATAAATAAATTATACAATTTTAAAAATGACATCAACTTTTGTGGTCCAGAGTACATGTCAGATATTATCTTACAACAACGCGATATATTTACGTATAACATATATTTTATACGGATAATATTTGAAAATCATGCCATTATAAACTGCGATTCCGTAACAAAAAATATGCAGTTATTGTGAATTTAAAAATCGGGAAAATTCGTGCTAAAGCAATATAGTCCGATATAACGAAATTAAGTCCGTCGAAATTTCCTTAGCTATAAAATTGAACTCCAAAAGTGTTTATGTGAACTGACCATTATACGTAGATATACACGAAAAACTGGTTTCTGCATCCATTGACTCCGCGGTCAAATTTTTTGCGGCACACGGATCGGTGAGACAGAACTTAAAAAGGAAGGTGTTTACCAAAATACAGCTTTACTCTAATTAACACATAGATAATTTATTTAGATAATTAACAGTGAATACATTTTTCGAATTATTCAATGTTAGCATACTTTCGACATGTTACTTTCGAAACTGACTAAGAAGTATGTTTCATTCAAGCTTTGTATACCGTACGTTTAGTTTACATCTTCGCATAGTAGATCTCCCACGAGTATGAGAGAGTACATATGTATATATTAAGCAATGTGTATGAGAAGGAGGTCTTATAAGTTTGTTTTGTTACTGTTGTGTAGTATGTGCCTATGTGTTTTGTGTATGTGCCTATGTATGTGTTGTATGTGTTTTGTTACTGTTGTGTTGTGTTGTATCAGACAATCACCAACCACTCGAACAGTTATGAATATTATTCACTGTTTTGAAAAATATGCTTGTTTTTCAAACCTATAAAACCTCCTTCTCATACACATTGCTTAATGTATACGTATGTACTCTCTCATACTCGTGGGAGATCTGCTATGCGAAGATGGAAACTAAACGCATGTATAGTAATTACATGATAATACAGCAAAATATGACATAAAAGAATCGTTTTAGTGCGATTTTAAATTCTTCGATTTTTAATAATAAGTTTTCTTTTTCAATAATAAGTTATTAAACATTAATGTGCGTGAACCGAATTAGGTTTGGTTTTATGCCCGTTCTTTTATGTAAAATATAAGAATTAATTGTCTAGAATTAGAAAAGACCATTTCGTTGTATTGATTTTTAATCTCGTTAGCATATATTCATGATGGTAACAGCCATATATAAACTACACCCACTAAAACCTTTAAGCTTTAAATTGAAACTATCATTATTATTTTCTATTCTGTTCTTCTACAACATTCTATTTCGCAAAATTCAATTTAAGTATTGGAATATCATGAATTTTAACAGGATCATTGTATAAGCTTACATGTTAGTATATATAGTAGTTATTTTACATGACAATTAAGACGAGAAGTTCGAAAACCTATATTTATAGTATTAACGATGACTTCTAACAATTGGAAAATAACAATTAGCTGAATCAATTGGTTAAATACTCGCTATGTACTGAGTATATGGAAAGGCTTCCAAGATGAATCTGCACTAGCAAGCACGGTCCAATTAGGCTGATTGACGAACTTGACCTTACTTTTTAGCTCTAGAATACAATCAAAATTCAGCTCCCTATATCTGTTCGTTATCGTGCTTACGGAGGGGCGGCTATACCAACAATTTTTTTCTACTATAAATATTTTCTACACTGATAGAAGTAATTCCTTGCACTAAGAAAATTTTTTTTAAACCAACAATTTCTGACTCTCATATATAGGGAAGATAACATATATTTGGTATAAGAAAATAAGTATCTTGACATCTATAGTTTTGACTTGAGAAAATTATCTTAACTAAAGATGAACAGACTCTTGACTCAAGAATCTCGAAATTCTTAAACTGGAAAGATGATTTCTTTGGACCAAGATGGTAAAATTTCGGACCAAAATAAACATTTGTTTAATCCAAACAAATGAAACTTTTTAAAGAAGTAATGATATACTTCAGTTAAATATATAAACTTCAGTTAAAGAAGCTGCATAAACTTACTCTTCTTGTGTTTTTTTATTTTATTTAATAAGAAAAATACCTTTTTTTTCTTCAATAATTTCATTTTCTTGACTAAAGAATCACAAGAGTATTTGGCCAAAGAAAGACAATCTTAGGCCAAGACTAACGACCTCTACTTTAAAAAATTTTAAACACCGTTCAAGAATTTTAGTTTCTTGGCTCAACTAAACATATGTTTGTGGTTCGACTGCGTAGTCTTGAATGAAAAGGGTTTCTTTATTGAAGCAAATATTTTGAAGAAAAATATATATTTCTTGAGGAAAGAAAATCCTTTTATTAGTGTACCCATACAACGCCGGGACCAAACAAAATATAACCTTTTATGCATAAAATATACCGGGCACCCTTTCATAAAATGGTGAAAAAACTAGTGGGGAGTTTGTATATATTACATAAGGTTCAGTTCAAGCTGTTAAAAACAGATATAATAAATACGAGAAAAAATATTTTATATTAAAAAAGAAAAAATACGTTTTAGTTTTACCAACGATTATATTCAGTCTTACAGCGTAGCGTTATATGATTAGTTAAAATGATTAGCAGCACAGTTTATCACAAATTTAAATTTATAGCAGCACAGCTATACACAATGTTAAATTTCTAAACCGTATGCTTTTATATGATACAGCATGTTTCTTAAACTACACCCAATCTGGAAACAATATATGTACCTTTCGCTTTCCATATACAGCGCACCATAATACGGTGCACTCTGTTCCACCCAACCTCACAGAAATTTATAGAGTGCAGTTTTGGTGGAACAAAGCAGTCCACATCATGGCACACTGTTCACAGACAGTGATGTACATAACACTGTCTGTGTACATATCAATGTATACATATCACTGTCTGTGTACAGTGTGCCATGATGTGAACTGCTTTGTTCCACCGAAACTACACTCTACAAATATCTGTGAATTTAGGTGTAACAGAGTGTACCGTATCATGGTGCGCTGCATATGGACAGTGATAGATGCACTGCACAATGTTCCTGTTGAATCTATTTTAATAGACGTAGTGTAGTAAATAATATTTAACATTGATCCTCTATTAGCAATGCTTTCCAACATGAGAATCCGATCAGAGTATATTTTCAGCATGTAACGAATCTCTGATACAACCATAGAGATCATATATATAGAGTAGGCAAGACGAGTCAAAAGTTGTCCCTCAGATAGAAAGAGAATGGCGTAGGTTGAGCTATTTCATTTTAATGATTAATATATAGCATAGGGATAATATATACTCTATGGTATATAGTCATTATATATCATAGAGAATATATTATCTCTATGTTATATATTAGTCATTAAAGAGAGATAGCTCAACCTACGCGATTCTCTTACTCTTTCTATTGACGGGACGTTTCCACTTACACGCACGCCTATGACTTGCTTACTCTATGTATATTATCTCTATGGATACAACACCAGCACATTGCTTAGCAGACATTTAGTAAAAAATGTGTCTTGCAGTAGAAAGAGTAAATTTATATATACATACATTAGATACTTAGCAAAACAGACAATATGTCAGTCTGTCACATAAGTATCCCCATTCTTCGGTGGATAGTAATATTGTGTGTGCTATGATTTTTTCATATTGAAATACAAGACAATATGATACATTATAGAACGAAAGATGAATGATCGTTATTTTTTTGGTAAATACACCGCCAGTTTTTACATTATAACATTTCAATTTGACTATACAGTAGAAATTAGGTGCATGAATGTCTTCATCATTCATTTTTCTGATAAAAGAATATTATAATAACGAGCTACATTAGCAATGATATCATTTTTATGGGCTCGTAAACTTTGTATATTAAATGTATATATTAATAAACCTAGTCTGGTCTTGATAATTCACTAACTTTGATTCAAATTTAAATAATGAATTTAATGCCAGCCTTTTAAACTCTAATTTGAACGAAAGAAGTGGAGCTGGTTCGGTTCTACCATGATCGAATGTAGAATCATAAGTTTTAGATACAATATATAATTTTTCTATTGAAGTTTTTCACTACTACAATCATTTTATAAAACTTTTGTGTCTTAATAGTAATGTGGACATTATTTAATTTAATTTTACTAAATTATTTAAAAAGAAGTATAGCATCTTACGTGCGTACATAAGTACACATGTATGTTAGATTCAACATATATTTACTGTTTTGGGAGTTATTGGAAATACCAAAATAAATGTTTAAAAAAATACCTTCTATATATATATCAGCTTTTGAACACTCAACCTTGTAAAGTAACTGAACTAATATTAGTACATACAACTCAAATACAAACTTCATAACGGGAACGAATTGTGGTATAAAAAGGAGGATCATGATACCACATTATTTTGATACATCCGTTCATTCTTTTTTCCTGTCATCGTTTTTATATTTACAAGTTCAGAGGTATGCTTTTAGTATTTACTCTGCAATCTAGCTAGAGTGAAAAATAGGGGAACATTAAATCTGATTCAGGCATTATAGGAGCACAACCGATAAAGTGTGATTATCTCAGATGCTGGTTATTAACTCTTACTTATAGATGTGTTATACTCATAGGAATATAACTTGAAAATATTATATTTAAGGTAGTTCACTCACGTTTTCACGAATTTAATAAAACTAGAGATAACAGACAAAGATCTTTATATCAAAGTATGCTCAAAACTTTACGTCAGAAGACTTACGATATTTTTAACATAAACTACAATTGTTTAACTACTTAATTTCAAGTTTTTAAATTTTTTTCTTAAGCAGTTATAAAATTTCAAATTCGCTCCAATACCTAGATCAGTTTTTGTGTTATAAATACGTATTTCGACTACAAAGTAGTTGTCATCAGTATAAATTAGCTAGTCGTAATTTACTCTTTGACAAGTAGAAATAGATAGAAAATCGAAATCAATAGACAAAAATAAATAGAAAATTAAACAAAATAAATTAAAATATAATAAACTTTATTGAAATTACTCTTATTAAAATTGCTTTCTCTTATTAAAATTTACTCCTGTTAACATCATTCTTATATTATATTGTAAAATTACTCTTATATTGTCTCAGGATATGTTATTCGTTACTAATTTGTTGACAGTTTCACCAAATTAGCAACCATTGTTTCGTGAAACTGTCACCAATTAAATATAATAATTTATATATAACTAGCATTCCCCGTTGCAGCCTCTCCCGCAAAAATTTTGCAACGCCCTTATAACCAAGTAACATAATATTTTCTCCCGTCAAGGACTAATAAATTATACACCTATACATCAATAAATTATACAACTATACCTTCCTCATGAATCATTTTTATAATATGTAAGGACCAATGTATATAAAAAAAATTGACAAATCATATACTAAAACCTTCCTCGAGAACCACTCTGTCCATTGGTGAAAACAGCATGAAAATCGGTGCAGTAGTTTTTGAGTTTATCGCGAACAGACAGACAGACAGACGCGGCTTTATTTTATACTATGTAAGGATAAGGATTATGACGATAAAAATATACATTTTTATAATATATTTTAACAATTTAACATTAATCCTCGAAAATGGCATTACAAATGTTCGAAATATTGGAAATTTTATATTTTTTACTTATTAAATTATGAAATAAAGATTTTTTAACAATGGAAATGTTGTTATGAAATGTTAAACAACTAGAGGCTGTGAAATGGTTTAAGTAACATATATAATAATTAAATTCGCCCTAAACCTACCACATACCATTGCATTTTATAGAAACATATTTAAGATAAAGATATTACATAAAATATATAATTGCTGAAGATGCAAAATTAAAATTGTATATTTACATTTGTACATCCAAATATATAGTTGTCAAATCCTTAAGGTGGGCGTACTCACGAACAAACAACGAAGGTTCTACATTCAGTCGGTCTCGATTTGTTAATTTCAACATATGAGCGAATCCCAAATGAAGTTTAAAGTTCGTTTGGTAATTATTTTCTTTTGTTTTTACCATAATACTGTGTCTAAGGAAAATATCCCGACTGATTGTTACTGTATATGGAATTAATTTAGAATGTAAAACCGTGACATGTTCGTTGAAACTAACAATTCTTTGAGCACCGCACCAATTAAAATGATGAATGGTATATTTTGTACTTTGTTTCCAATGTGTTCATTTATACAAAAGCTCTAATTCACAATAATAATAATAATAATAATATATGAAATAGCTTCTTACACAGGTTGACTACATAATAAATGCAAACCAAAAATATCAGTGATTCTAAATTATCAAATTTTGATAGATTATCCGTTTGTTCTTGTGCCATTCCAAAGAGGGTCAAATTTCTGTCAAGATTGACTGGCCGTATGGAGTGAATTAAATGGAGTGAATTATCATGTGGTCCTTTCAAAGCTAATCAAATGAGGGGCCGAATAGCAACCATTCCAGCTCACACATTTATGAAAAATTGTTCTTAGAAATGGCATTGCTTTAAATTATGAGATTATGAATAATTTCTAAATTTCAAAGTTTTAATAGTAATCTCTTTTCTATTTAATTCAAAAGTTGGGTATTTTCTGCCCTGATGGCGGGAAGCACTGTCCGATTTGGCCCATTCACGATCTTGAAGTTACGTTTAAGCTCTAGTAAATACTCACTAAATTTCAGGTAGCGATCTATTTTCGTTTTTGAGTTATCATGTCCACAGACGGACGGGCGGACATATGGGAATGGACTAATTAGGTTATTTAATGAACAAAAAGTCGGAGCTAAACTTAATATACCCTTGTATATATTATATATACCGGGTATAAAAATTACACATGCTTACTCGAAAATAATTTCATTTAGCACATATCTTCCTTTTTTCACGAAAACAATTGCGACCTCCAGAACTAAACGACCCTACTAATCAAATACTATTTAAACAGATAAATAGATTCTCGTGAGTGTCATATGTAGAATGTAAATCGCTGAGGAACGGTCGATGTTTTGGAACATCCAGTATATTAAGTATTATTTCTTAGAAATGAGATTAATTCTGTCACCCATATACAACGGTTAGTACGTAGTTCCTAAGATCTAGTGAAATAGGTATACAAATGAGTATAATATGTCGGGAGATATATAAGCTAGATGGAAATCTACATTCCTAGGTGAATGTATTATATGTTATTTCTTTAGTTCATAACTTTACAGTGAGTTAATATTATGTGGGTTTCATGTAACAAAATCATTAATCTCTCAATACGATAAGAACGTAATTATATTAGGAATAATGAGGGCACAAAACCAGGAACCACAACAACGACAAACGGACAAAATAAAACTATTACCAATAAAATTGAAAATCTAGGTAGTAGGCATAGAAACTAACAGAAAAAAAGAAACAAGTGAAAATAACAACTAATGAGTTAATTGCATAAATACCTTATAAATACTGAATTTATTTTTTGTCTTTATATATTTGTTCTATCTCTTACGGTTTCAAAGTTGGGTAGTTTTGCCCTTTTGCCCAAACATAGTCCGATTTTGCCCATTCACATTATTTTTTAGCTCTAGAATACACACACTAAATTTAAACCCACAATGTCTTTTAGATTTTGATTAATCATGTTTACAAAGTGTTACAAAGTCGGGACTAAAGTTAATACACCCTGGTATATATTATATACCGGATAAAAAAATGCAAAAGAAAAACATTCCATTCCATTCCATTTGCGGAAGACAAGCAAAATACAATTATCTGGTATAGGGAGGTAGCCTCGTGAATTCCCCATCCTTCATCCAGAGACTTTATCTAGTCTTCCGCTAACATTAGATTGCATTGTGTTCAACTATCAGTCTTAGGGTATTTATCTACCTTCAAAACTAACAACTGTAGTCCCTTTCTCAAATGGTATATCGCGTTTGTACCGTACATTGGAATTCTATCACCAAGAGGCAGTGATGCACCTCTATCTTACTTTTCTTAACAATCCACCCACATCCACCTGTCTTCTAAGCTGTTGAGGAATAAGCGGTTCTCTTCTCTCAGCCCTGATTTGTTCAGAATCCAGGCATAAATCGATTATGACTAATAAAGCAAGGTACATTCACGGCACATACCCCGATCATTCTTAGATACTACTATCTTCTGATTCTTTCAAAACATGGGTTCGAACTCTGTCTAGTCCCCGATCTCCTTAAAAATCTCTCTAACGGAGAGTATTAATGTTTCAATAAAACCAATAAGAATAGTGTCTAGGATATAAATAAATTAAAATAATTAAAATTAAATAAATTAATCAATATATGTGTATATCTACATTGCATCTTATTCATACATCCAAATTTAGAACGCTTGTATTGACCAGGAGATTGTGACTGGTGATGTTCTCCCATTTTATACCACATGCCTTTTTAAGGCTTGATAATTAACCCTCAAATGTGAAAGATAGCCGGGTTCTTGACCATCCGTGTTTTCAAATTGCATGCCGATGTAGAGAATTGAAGTTTTAATCACAAAAACACTCTGGGAAAATTGGCATGCGCCCCTCGTATGGCCAACGGTAGAAAATTGCGGGAAAACTCTGTAGACATTCAGTACAGGTTTTCCGTAATTCCACCGTTGGTCATACGAGGGGCGCATGCCAATTTTCCCAGAGTGTTTTTGTGATTGAAACTTCAATTCTTTACATCGGCATGCAATTTGAAAACACGGAGGTCCCCTTTAATTTTTTTCATGTTTTCGTAAGCCTTTGAACCCTTTCGGCCACTGCGGCTTGCATGCCATCAATTATTTGAGCTTCAATTTGTGACAAAGGCAGGTAATTTAATATCACGGAAAACACGAAAATTCTTCACAAAAAGAAAAGCCTTATAACCGGAAAGCGTGCGGCAGCCAAGAACCCGCCTATATTTCATATTTAAGGGTTAATTAGCAAGTCTTAAAAAGGCATGCGGTATAAATTGGGAGAACGTCACCTATCACCATCTCCTCCTGGTCTACATGTAGGTGTATGTTATAGACAAACATTGGTTAATTGGATTATATCATAAACAATATTTGACTGTTTTACTGGTTGTTATTGTACTTTAGAATGCATATTAGTAACATCTATCTACAGAAATTGTGAACATACTGTATTATTTGTCATATACGTTGGAGTGTTATTATATTCTAAAAAAATAATAAAAGAAAGTATCCTTATATTCTCTTTGAAAATCCAAACAATTTTCATAAGAAAATACAAATTATTATTTTTATAAATTGTTAACAAATAGTCTACTTTGTTTTTTTTTTTTTTACTTAATTACAAACAGAGTCAGCCATTGACAAAGATAGTTTTGTACAAGATATACGGTATATATACCTTTCTTCTCTTTCTTTGATGGAGACAAGTAATTGGAAAAATTGCTCGAAATAATTTATAATTTACAAAAGGCAGTTGTTACCTTCTTATACAAACATTACAATATTCTTGTGGTTTTTTTTTTTTTTTTAAATAGCTTAAATAAATAAACAATTACATTAATTTTTTAGTACAGTGCATAGTGGTGCAATCGTTTGTAATTCCTTTCTTTGACAAACAGAAAATAGTACGATGCCAATAGGTACCTATCATCGTTTTTAAAATATTTCAATTTTTGTGTACTATGTACTAAAATTTCCATTGACTTCCATTTAGCATAGAAATTAAAGCATAAATATTATATGTTAAGATTTTGTTTCTAGTAAGCTGATTAAGGTTGTTGTGAAGAAAATTCAATTTAATGACAGGTTCTTCAAAATTTTACAGCGTATTATTTCAATAATAAAGAATATCCTGTCAAAATTTGAAGTTGATCCTGTTTTTAGTTTTTGAGTAAAAAAATGTTAAAGTTGCGATTTTTAAGAGATTTTTCCATAGATTAAATGGACTCGTTGGTAAAAATATGAATACAAAACTCTATATCTCGACAACCAGATATGCCAGTGTTATGAAAACTGTCATAATATTTATCAAAGTCTTATAAATACCTGGACCAAATTTCAAATTAATCTTTTTTTTTTTTTTTTTGTTATTTAAGGTTGCTTCAACAATTCAAATTAATCTTGTTTTTTTGTTTCTGAGATAATTAAATTTGTAGATCGAAAAATGTTCTAAATCTAGTTTCATTTTTAGTTATATTTATTTTTATCTAGTTTTATTTTTAGTTATATTTATTTTTATCTAGCTTTATTTAGTTTTATCTAGTTTTATCACCATGCAACTTTTTTGAAATACATAAAAACATATTTTTAATTATTAAAACTACGAAAAAATTAAATTTAGGATTTTAGTTTTAAACAATATGTTTTTTTTACAAATATATATCTTTTTTACATAAATTAAATTATTTGAAACGATTTAATTGCAAATTTGTTAAATATTTTGAGTTGGCAATGGATGAGATATCAATGCATTTAGTATAGGACAAACTAACCATCCCTACTTTCCCTGACCAGTTTCACAACAATCTTAAAGTGAGCTATTAGATTACCGACTAGAGAATATATTTAACAGGAAATTACAGCTTGGGTATTCTATTTTAAGATTACTTTTTTTTTCGGTAAAACTGAAGTCTGGTAGTTTTTCAATCAAAAAGCTGATTATAAAGTCAAGTCTCACAACATCTTGTTAAAAAATGAATTTAAGAGTAAATGCAAGAAAAACTAATTATTCAGCATTATATCATTTTCCGAATTGAATTATGAGCTTCCACAAATAAACGATCCCATTATCGGGAAATGAAAGCTCAAATACTTGAACAGTCCGAGCAATTTTTGAACGAGAGGTAAAAATGAAGTGACCTCTTAATAATATCGAGTTAATAATATCGAATATAATTATAACTTGAGTTTTTTACACTATCGAGTTAAAAGATGAATTTATCAAAAAATGAAAGCGTAAGTACTTAAAGAATTGGACAGTATAAAAGTCGCAGCTTACAAACTCGATGAGATCACTCTAAAACTACATGGCGTCGCACTTTTGAGACTGAAATCAGAGAAACCCCGTCAGATGGCGACTTGTAATAAAAACCCTATGCTCGTGAAAGGAATTCAAGGAGTGAAGAGATGAATTTAATAAAAATTGAAAAATTAAATACTAAAATAGTCGAATAATATGAAAGCCTGGCATTTTTTTCAGTTCGAGCAATTTTTAGACGAGAGATTCACAATATCGAGTATGAATTTAATAGGATAATTAAAGCTTAAATAAAAAAAATATCAGATTTAAAGCTATACAACAAAATAAATTTTAAAACAAAATATTTAAGCTTTAATTTACAACTGCTCCCCTGGCCCCATAGTGTTAAGAGTTCACTTCTTAATCAGTTCTATGAACAAGCAGTTCGTAGATTTGTGTCAGATGATATTACCTATTATTTAAAATATAGAAAAAACGAAATAAGTTTGTCAACAACATTCAGACTAGTTTTGATTTAAGAAAATTTTTAAAATATATATAAAGGTCCTAAGTAGGTATGTAAGATAAAAAGGACACTTTTTATTTTATATTCTAAGCATCTCATTTCATTCTCATCGAATGGTTTCTAGCTGAAATTTTATTCAACGTAACCACATAAAAGACAAACTTTTATTACAATCTTTAAGTAGGTACATTCATTCACAAAAAAAAAACTGGCGAAAAAATAAACAAACCTCTAAATAACTACTATACATTCGTTGACATCGAAGTCAGAGTAAATAGATACCTTTTTTTTTTAGTATCTCTTCATTATATTTATTTCTTCCGTTTCTAAAAGGACAATATATTTTTATTGGGAAATACAAACAAGAAACTAGGTAGTTCAGTTCAATTTTTTTTTTCTATTCAATTGAAAAAAATCTCATCCTCATCACACATGATTGAATCGCTATTTTTCATTATCCTTAAAATAATCGAAACCATATTCACTGCAATACTGCAGTAAAACTTGGACGATGAACTCGGATGTAATTACTAAAAATAAAATGGGACAGTTATTGCACTAACGCCAGGGTATTAAAACTAATCGGTCAAGATCAACAACCGTTGTAAAGTGGCTTAAATAAAGGCATTTAAAATAGTTTGGACATCTTATGCGGTAGGACAAGTATAATATTCAAAAGCTAGTGCTTTTTGAAAAACTACCGTCTGAAATAATGCAAGGGAAACGACGATATACGTTGATAGGCAATTTAAAGTAGTGGACAGTGAACTAGTTCGTACAGCATCTCAGAGGGAAATCTGGAGAAGTTTGGTCTCCAACATTCCCTAGGGAATACGAAACTATTCAATCAATATAAATAGTAAGTGGAATAGTGGGGAAGAGTACGAGCTGTAGTGGGGAACCAATTTGGCTGAAAAAAAGACGGGATTATGAACTATTCTCTGGACTATCTTCTGGACGGACGAGATAAATTCAGAATTATGTCATACCTCAAGTTTGGAAATTATACAGATAAAAAAATTTACCTTTTAAAATGAGAGGTACATTTCAAAACTGGGCTTCGAAACGCAATCTTAATTTCTAACTAAAATGTCCTATTTTCCAATAAAGTATCGTTTCTTTGGAAAGAGTAACTTCAGAGGATTAAATTATTTTGCATTATGCATAAAGATCCCTTAAATCATGCCTTAGAAATTATCTATAATTTCACATAACACGTTCAGACTTAGATTCAATTTCATATTGAATTTAGATTCAAGTTCATATTAAAGACCTGCATAATGAATTTAGTCAAACAGTTTTTTATACTTCTATAAACCATTAGTTAATTATAAAAATAACAATTCATAAAGAAGCTTATGGTATAGCTAATTAGATTAACTTTCGACCCTCGTAAAAAGAAACATTTAAAAGAATATTAACTTTCATTAAAAATATCTATTAATTTAAAATCCATTTGAAATAATTATAGTAAATAAACGCAAGAAAAAGAGTTTAATAAAATTACTGTTAATAATGCAAGGTTAAACTAAAATTATAATTAAGTAATTTAATTTACTTTAGTTAATATTTAATAGTTAAAGAGTAGAAGTATTTCTGGTGGACAAATACTTCTTCCGCACCCCTAGCATAAATAGAAGTTAAAAAGGTAATTATGAAGGGTTTTTCCCATTTCCGGGAGCGTTTCGTTGGAAAAATTAAAGTTTTTCGATTTTTCCCATTAGAATGAAGTTATTCTGCGTCGAATGCAAAAAACCGCATCCTTCTAGCATGTCAATTCATTTGACAATTCACATCTCCCAATTTGTATTCAAAAAAATACTTTAAACTTTTAACATCTCAATAAATATTCCCCAATTTAAAACTCAAAAACCAATAAAAATAAATAATAAAAATCGTTTTAAAAAAAAATGTTTAAAAACAATAAATAAAATTATATGTAAGATACATTAAATTATCATTACATAAGATAAATCTCTTAACTCGAGAGAAGAATATATTATACACAAAAATTGGACGAAATCCAACGCGCGAACTGCTACAAATATATAAAACAAAACAAAATAAATAAATACAACTTTAACAAATCCACAAAAATAAAAGACACAAAAACAATAGCAAAATAAGCATTTTTTATTTATAAATAACAAAAATTAAATTACAATATCAAAAAAAAAAAATAGACAACAACGTAATTAAATTAAATTATCACATGCAATTGAACAAATAAATTTGGTAAAATTGCAGTTAGCGTCGGCTTTTGCCAATTTCAGAGCTAAAAAAAATTGTTGCAAAAAAGAGGTATATTTGAGCCTCTTGATCATTAAAAACCGGGGGGAAGAGTGATATTTTCAATTTATAAAACAAGGTGAATAACTGTGCAAAAAGGTCGATATAATTATTAATTATTATGATGTTATGGCCGATGATTATTCCAACCGAGTACCATAATCTTTCGCTGCATCGGTCATATCCCGAGTTGGTCGGGTTTACATGATTTGGGTCCCCGCACTAAAAGGTGTTCTATATAATTCAAAAATTTTGGCAAAAACTATAGTTCGAACATTATTTAATTTCAATAGTTTTGCCTCATGATATCTGAAATATATAGAACATCTTTTAGTGCGGGCGCCCAAAAACACGCAAACCGGATCAACTCAGGGTATGACCGATAAAGTGAAAGATTGTAGTCATTGCTTGGAATATCGCCCTTTTTCGCACAGTTTTTCACCTCCTTTATAAATAAACAATTAAAAATGTCACTTTCCCTCCATTTTTATTCATCCAGAGGCCCAAATATAGCCCTTTTTCGAATCAAAAATTTGTATCATTTTTTGTTTTTCGTAAAAGTCGCTAAACTACATTTTTATCATAAATTTTTACACAAATAATTATTTTAAAAAAAAATTTATAATATGTAAGAATGTATATATACTTACTATGAAAAACATTGTGTCAACTTTTTCAAGAATCATATTCATAACCTCACTTTTATTTTCGAATGACAGTTACAATAAGAGCACAATCATTTGTTTATGACAACATAACAAAATATCAAAATCGTAATTTTAACTGTGTAAATAAAAAAAAACAAGTGTTTATATTTTGTAATATTAGTTGTTTTATTTACTTTTTTATTAAATTAACAATTAATTAATTATTTTTGAACAACCGACAACAAAGCCGACAGACTTGGCTGTTGGTTTAACATAAACTAAATCATACCATATTATACTCTTGTTATAGAAGTCCGTGAATCATTTCATTCAATAGAGCTTGTGCATGCACAATATAACATATATACAGACACTATACATATACCTATATAAACGTGGGTATGTTTGTGTGTGATATCTGATCATGAAAATCTGTTTTCATGCGCGTTACCTCTGTTTTGAAAGCCTCATCCAGTATAATTAGTGTAAAAAATATATGTAACCCAAATGTGTATTGTATTAAACCTCCTTTTTTATAATAAACACAACAGTTGTTCTTCGAATGACACATGTTTATGCGCATGCGTTTATTATTATTTCTATTATAGCGCGCATCATTCAAATTATAATTATTAAATAAAACAAATATTTGAAATTTTCGTAAAAGTTTTTGTTTGTTTGGTTTATAAAGAACTGAAGACAAAACAAAGTACATGGTCTTATGAACATCTAAAAAAAATAGACACCCCACCAACCTCAACATAGACCAGAAAAGAGTAACCCGTTTTAAGTACCTTGCAAATACTGTTGAATACAATGGAAAACCCATTGGAACTATAAAAGACAAAATGCTTGCAGAAATTCGAGCGTTATACACCAATATGAATCTATTCAGAAATAAACTCATCAGCAGAACCACCAAGATGAAACTGTATCGAAAATTCGAACGTAAAATCATCAGAAGAATATATGGGCCAATCACACTAACCGAAAACCAATTAAAATCAGAACAAACGAAGAAATAGGTAACATCTTGAACCATGAAGATAGTTTCCGATTTATTAAGGCACAACGAATCCAGTAGTTAGGTCATATAGCCCGAATAGACGATACATGTATGACCAAAAGAATCCTGGATGCCAAATTCTACGATACAATAAGAAGAGAAAAGTCTGCGATGGCTAGACTGTGTCACCCAAGACTCAAAGATAATGGACGAGAGTGGTTGCACAAGCAAAGCCAATGACAGAACAGGATGGAGAGGCATATTTCAGGAGACCAAGGCTCACATCACGCTGTCGAGCCGTTTACTTGCTAAAGTTTCCGAAACCAGTTCCTTCTTCGGAGATTATGTTTCATCATTATTACTATTATGGATGGCCGTCAAGCAACAAACGACCTATTCAATTTATGTTTAGGTAATTCGAACTTTTGCGCCTTAAGTTCTAAACTAAGTATGCTATGGTTGACGCCTCAAATGAAATGAGAATGAATTTTGGACTAGTTGAAATACATTTAAAACTAAACTAATGGAGTGCTTATATGGTAGCTGCACTTATATGGTCATCAGTAAACTATCGATAAAAGCTATGCTAACAATTAACGGCGCTTCAGTATACTTTTATCATAGTAAAGCTTGTTCTAACTTCACTGTACCCTCTTTTCAAACTGCACTAGAATAGTAAGATGTTATATCCGTCCTGTATTGTACTGTCGCATGAAAACTTGGACTTTCAAAAAAGAGACTTTAAATCGAATGCTGGCGAAATTCGAGAAGTAGATCTACCGAAATATATTTCGCATATGGATGCATTGAGTTATCCATAGCGACGTCCAACTTAATGAAGAAATCATATGAAATTATATTCATAATCAAAATGCGTAAACTGCAGTATCAAACTCTGCAAATTATAATTCAAGGAAAGATCCAGGGGAAACGTAACATTGGAAGGGGTACTATTTCGTGTCTCAACAATTTCGGGGAATGATATAGAATCCCATTCATTGAAATGTTTCGTGCTTGCTCGTCAAAAGTAATGATTGCCAATACGATCACCACACTTCCGATAGTAGACGATATATGGAGATGAAGATAAAAGTTAAATCTCTAAACTTACATCTTTAAACAATAAAATCTTTAAACAATCTTAAATCTTTAAACAATAAATTCGTTTTTTTTACGAAAACTAAAAATAATTTTGTGTTGTAGTGTATACATACTCTACAGAATATTTGTAAAACGACGCCATATTGTTTTCATTATTTACTTGTGTCAAAACTGTGCAATACATGGAGAGCTTATTATTATTTTTTTGTAAGCAATAAAAAAAAAGTACTGAAATGAAGTTAAAAATAAAAGCAGTTTCTACTAGAATCAACATATTATTCATCATAATAATAATATATTTATTGATGATAGAACAAATCGTAAAATTGGCCGAAAGTAAAGTACAAACGTTGAGTAGGTAGTGGTGGTACTTGAATGTTGCTTGTTAAACAGAATATTTCTTACACTGTCCTCTATACATATAGACTGGGGTACCTTAAGGCGCGTAAAAGATAAAATGTGTCCCAAATTGTAGCGGAAAGCAGAACTATCTAACATCGGACTGGGCCTAAGGGGCCTGGGTTGCATTCAGATTAAGAACCCGCCATTCACTTAGAATCGAGGTAGATAATACAATAAAGTCAATCAACAAACCCAACGTTAATAATAATCAAAGATACAAGAGTTTTTGTTTTCAAAAAACGTAAAAAAACTGCTATCGACTTTATCTTTGATAAGATCCGATTCTATGTTTAGGATAATCAATGAGTCCACCAGTGCATGTCCCGTTGCAAAGAACGAAGCCTCTCTTAATGCGCTTCGCCGCGGAAAATCGTATCTCGCAAGTTAATTACATAAACAAGATTGTGAGGATTACACAATAAGTGACGCATAAGTCAGTTATATTGGAACAAAAGTTCATATGCACATGGTATGCAGACATACGAATCTCTTCGAGACAAATACAAGTGTTCTTTGGTGTTTGATCTAAATGATCTTCGCAGATCTATTTCTGTTTTCTCCGTGTATAAACGATTTTGCATATCGGTAGTAAGCTGGGGGCCCCACGCAGGTTAGGGCCCGGGTGGCAACCGCCACCCTGACTTTTTGGCCATTCCGACACTGAAACTATCAACCCAGTGAAAGACAATTTGAAAGACAATTTCTTTGATTGATATTCAAGATTGATTGATACTGATGAGTGAAGATTATAACTCACATATCAATCAGTAAAAAATTACAATTTCTGTTGCAGTTTTGTTCGGGTAATTAGATAGATAGATAGAACTTCGGTTTTGATGAATATCGCACTTCGTTCTTGTGGCCCATTGTGCCATCGCTTCTATTTCAGTCAGCCGAGGTTCACTTCGCCGATTTTTCTGAAGGTTCGTGTATTTTCTGCTGTATAATCGAGAGATTCGCAATTAAAGATGGTGTGGTTGGATTTTTCTTCCTCCTCACAGTATAGCCTGCACATGATGAATCCACGATGGAGTCATATTGTGTGAAGGAGCTTCATAGATGTTAGTATCCAGTGATGAGCCCTTTGGCTTTCCGAAGTTGTATCCCGTCAAGTTGATTGCATCTAGAAATATCCTGTTGGATGTCTTCCCAAATAATATTTTCCTGTAGTATATGTTCCCAGTAATCGGGGGATGTAAGACCTATCCACTTTCCTTCACGAACTCCAGATGAATATCGGCATATTCTATCAATTCCTAGTCTATACACAAAAATTTCTTCCACTCCACTCACATCCTCACATCGTTAGGCATCACAATGGACCTTATGGTCCAAAGGTAGCCCGTCCAGGACAGTCTCTACAATCTATCTATCTAAGACCTATCCACTCGTTGATCAGTTATATAATTACTGCTTAAATGTTCTTTTCTAATTTTCTTTTTGTTTGATTAATGTCTGCTTTTGAATATATAGTTTTTAGTAATTTTCCTGCTTTAAAAATATATATATTTCATACATCACTTTTAAATTTACACTAAACTCACACCAAACTATTGATTATTACATCATTTATTAAACGCCGCTTTGAAATAAAAAGATAACGACCAACAAACAAAATAGTGATTGCCGATAGAAAAATATATACTTTTAAGTTTCCATCCTTTGTTCTGCCAATCTATTTGAGTAGTGTTGTCGTTTTAACGAATCTGCGGCGGCGGTTGTATTACTTAAATTGAATCACTTAAAAAATCTTCTTTTTTTGATTATTTCTTCAGTTCTAGAGCACGGTAGTGCGTAAGGCCGAGATTTAAGGGAGACATTCGGACTTTTCACTACAGTGCTATTACTATACCTTAATTCTGAATACAAATGAATTTTCAATAAATGATATTAAAATTTATGATAAAAATTCCCATTAAAAACACATGTAGTTTTTGAGTTAATAAGAAAAAACCTGAAATAAGTGCCAAAATTTCGAGGTTATTCGCATACCAAAAGTTTTGCCAGGGGCTTTCGAGATCGCAAATTTAGTTTCCAGCTCCCCTTACCATACCAAACAATCCTAAAAAAAAAGAACGTTTGCCACCAATTAATGCACGCTCGGATGTACCTATATATTGGGCTAAAAGTTATTCTGATTAATTAAAAATATAATTTATTTGGCAAAGTGTTTGAAACTTAATACAAAATTAAAGTCTTCATAATATATATGTTACAAAATGTTCACTTCCGCTTGGGCTACTTTGTTGGCGGTTGGCAATATGTATGGAGGTTAGTGTTTTTTTATTATTATTTATAAATTTAAAAATAAAACTTTTTAGTTTTGTATTTATTTTTTTATTGATTATTATTTATAAATTTGATTCTCAAGTACTTTATAAATAGATTTCTTATGTATAAATTTTATTATTTCCTTCAATAAAAATGGTTTGTTTATACATTCTCTTAAATCAAATTACCTTTTCACCATGTACTTGTCGATAAAATTTTTTTAAATATCTAATTTAATCTGGGTGCACGGTAGTGCGCCTCCAAGTTATACATGGCAATCTAGCGGTTAATTTCGCTTAAAAAATCATTATTTTTTGTTACTAATTCACTCAACGATCGTCAAAATGTCTAGGAAACTCGAAACTTGAAATTTGGTAAACATGTATCTATTCGGGCAATAATAAAAGTTTCGGGGGGGGGGGGGTTACGGGGGTCTTGAATTAATTATGTAATGTTAAAGTTCGAGTTTTAATGCATTGATCTTACGGAGAAACCCATATTTTTACACATAATTTAATAATTTTCACTTAGAATAAAATAAGATGAATAAAAAACTACGCAATAGAAAATAGAAATATTCATAAAGAGCTTGATCCAATAAAATTCGGATATGACGGGCCAAAAAAAAGATATTTAAGAAAACAACTGGGATTTCGCGTATATTTTATTTCTGTTGGTGGTAGCTTAATTACCCGAAATCTCAGGTTTTTTTTTAAATATCTTTTTTGTTAGGCCTGGTATGACGGTCCTAAATTATATTTTAATTTTAACTTACGACAAAAAATAATAAACATTATTGTGGACTTATAATGGATGTACTATATAAGATTTTGAAGAATTTTATAAATGGACTATAAATCAGCGCTCGTACAAATGTATAAAAGAAAAAGTTCTCGCATATTCTCACAAAAAAGTAGTGCTATTTATGTGTGAGTCTCAAGCCATTGCATTATTTTTCTTAGTGGCTATTTAATATTATAATTGACAAAACTATAATAGGGAATATGCATGAAAATTTTTTTTCACTTAAATTAAAGCATGTTTACTTGACAAATATCAAGGTAAAATTACTTTTCAAATAACTTTAAAAATAAGCGAGATTGAAATTACCGATTAGATAAAGAGGGTGATAGCCCTCTGGATATGTTATGTGACGTCATATTACACTTTCACCATTTAAAATACACGTAAAACTCAGTTTTTAGTATTTTTGCAAAAAAGAGACAGATAATAATCTATAAAAGCTTATAGCTCTTCCTTGATTGTTGTCGGATTTTAATTTCGTTTTTAAATATTATTACAGTATTTTCATATTCTGAAAATAAATGTAAACAAAAATTTTCATGCATATTCCCTATTTGCAACGTGTTACAAAAATATATTTCCAGGTAAAATATTTAATACCTACTAAAGAAAAACGTTGAAATGGCTCGGTTCTCATGTATACATTACTATTTTCGAATAATATGATGCGTGAACTTGGGCCTTTTTTCATATGTGTTATTGATGGAATGGTTTTATCTGAAATATTTATGAGTTCAAAATAATTTAATGTTTATTATATTTTTAAATTCCATCAACTTAATCGACCCACGTCAGGTCAACAAATATTGATAAGAGAACAAAACTTCATGAGACCGAAGTTATTGAGTCGTAATTTAATGATATCAGTTAAAAACTGGTTAAACATACTGGGTTCACATGTTAGTAATGCTCAAGATTAATGTCACAATACTAAAAACAATAATGGAAACTCAAACCTGTCTATACGGTATACGCTAGTTCTTTCATAGTATGTCTTTGTAATCATAATGGAAATTGATATTGGTATGTTGTGACGCTTAAAGTCTACTTAAATATTAATATGTTAGAATAAGAGGTTAATGTTGACTCGAAAGAATAATGTTAGTGGTATGAAAAGATTCACTCATTCATCAATATCATCTGTGGTGTAACGATAGCGCACTAAGCTAGTACTCCAGAAGTCCAGGGCTCGATACCTGGTGGATGAGTTTATTTTTTCATATCAATATTTAATTAAAAATTCAATTACATGTTTGTCTATATAGTATAAGATATAGTCTATATATATATATATATATATATATATATATATATATATATATATATATATATATATATATATATATATATATATGGAAATATGTATATATGTGTCTGTAATCACTCTAGTCTGGTTTTCATTTTATCGGAATGAAATTTGGTATTTGAGGCGCTTTTAGTATTCAAAAGGTCAAGTTTGTTAATGGGTAAAATCGGACAAGGGGAAAGGGATGTTTAAAGGGAGGGGGAAACACAAAATTTGACATATCTCCCTTAATATTTGAAAAATCGAAAAATTTATAAGAAGTAACGTCGTAGGTACTAAGCTTTACTGTAATTTTGTTTCTTATCATTTTTTCTGTTACACTAACATTTACAGAAATGTTGACGGTTTAAGATTGAAAATTAAATTCCTTAATACTGTACACGTTAGAGTTGAGCAAAAATAATAATGTGATGAATTGTAGCAAATTTGATTTTCTACAACTTTATTCCTTAAACATTTTTCGATTGTTCTAATATTAAGTGAGATATTTTATATTTTGTGTTTTCTTCTTTCTCTATACCCCCTCCCCCCCCCCCCATTCCCCTCGAAGTATGTCATTGATTAATAAAATTGGACTTGTAAATACTAAAATCATATACGACATATCATTTTGATCAGACTAAAATTGTGACCGCTAGATAGTGATTTATGTATTCTAAGAAAATTCGCCTAAGTTGACACAACTCCTGCGTAACGAATTTTTTATTTTATGTGATATCTCATTTTCTTTTAAACTGAAAAATTCGAACACAAATCGAAAAATATTTTCCAAAATGAAAATTTATATATAAAAAATTCTAGATATAAAACATGGATATTCTTATGTACATAATGGTACATAACTTAATTACGTCATTCTTAATAAATCTGATGTTTGCACAAAAATCTCATTTACTTAGACACAAGGGTTTACTCCATATTTACAAATAAAAAATAAAACTTCGTCCAATTATATTCTGAACGCCTATTTTGCATCCGAAAAATATTAATGGAATGTCTCATGTTAAGTGGTGCTCGTAGCAGGTGGTTTTATTTTGATATATGAAAATAAAGCTTGTTCATGTGACAAATTCTTGATGGAATATTTCGAACCTGAAAAATTTTCATACATTTACAAATCATATACATTTACTGTTTTCTAGAAAATAAATTCTATCTACTTCGAATAATAGGTAACAGATGGACATAGTAGTATCAACTAAACGATAAAAATATTTTTCTTTTTTAATTTACTCTTTATTTTACTTTATGGCTATTGGTATAAAAAAAATTGTAAATTGTTGATACTCAATGGATAATTTTAATCTTAGAATTTCTAATATACGAAATATCCTGCTTAAAAAAATTTTTTTTTTCAAATATATAGAGTCTGTGAACATTGTTGCATTATCGATATCCAAATGGCTTTAGTCTTCAGAATTATTATACACCTTGTATAAGACGCTACAAGATTCGATTTAAGGTATTTCCAAACTATTATTAGGTTATCAAAAACTTCACGAATTCACAATATTAGTAAAATGAATCCTCAGAAATCACCTAAATTTTTTCGAGAATTTATCCCGCTGGCGTTTTTGAGAAAATCATTATGTAAGTTGGAGATATTTAACATGCATCTTCATAAACATGTTGAAATAAAATACATGAGTCCGACTGTTTTTACTTCGAACTCTCTCAATATAGTCACGGTTGTTCTGAAATTCGACACATATTTTCCTCAATTCCTTAGAAATATTTTTCCTTAAAACTTTGGAAGAATGCCCATCGGGTTGTTAAGTTTTTTGATAAAATATGCGTAAAAAAGTGCATATTTTCAGGTCCGTAACAGAAGGTTATTTTTTATGGTTCAGTTGGCATCATGAATACCGACGCGTTGTTTGAAATTCATTTGAAAACATATACTAGTATATGTGTGATGTTTTATTGCGGAATCTCTCTGATTCGCATATAATTTTCTATATAGTTCTTTTCGCGCGGGTACCTGATCAGCTGATATAGTTTGGAAATACCTTATTTTCTTTAAGTATATTTAAGTATAAAAATCCGTCTGGATTAGTAAGTATAACACTTTGTCATGAAATTCATCCAGGTTCACTTACCTACTGGTACATAGAAATGATCCAATATTTTTGGTAAATAATTGATACCATTTATGTTAACTGCAGTTTGTCCACGATGAACTATAAAGTACTGTAAAATATATACGTATTAATTTATTCTGAGAAATACACCGTTAAATAGAATTCTTCATATTTTGAATTTGTGAGATTTTTCAACAAACAAAAACTTATACCAAACATTTCATCAATTTCAAATCAAAATAATTCGAAATATAGACATTAATTCCTTTAAGGTAGATTATCTTACAGTAATCGTGTAAACAAGTTTCAGCGCAGAACTCACATCTTTACATATTATAAAATAAAGTCAAAAACACTGCACCGATTTTCATGCTGTTTTCACCAATGGATAGAGTGGTTTTCGAGGAAGGTTTTAGTATATAATTTGTCAAGTTTTTGTATACATTGATCCTTACATATTATAAAAATGATTCATGAGGAAGGTATAGTTGTATAATTTATTGATGTATAGGTGTATAATTTATCAGTCCTTGACGGGAGAAAATATTATGTTACTTGAGCGTTACAAAATTTTTGCAGGCGAAGCCACGACGGGTAATGCTAGTCAATTATAAGAATAGTCTGAGATTGTAGACTGTACTTTTTTTGGCTTGAATGTACCTCGTTTACTTGTTCGCTTGGATTATATAAAAATCAAATGTGTCAATCTTTTGACACATTTTTTAATATAAAGGTGTGGTGAAATTACTACTTTTGTATCAACCTGTATTGTTAATCGAATTCCAAGGACGGCATGTAAACAGGTGATCAACGAGTAGTCAAAGGTTAAACACCGTGATCACTGGGAAAAAGTAACGTGGTAGGAGCTCGGGAAAATACTGCTTCAGAGTGCTATCTCTCGATGCACTGAAGCTAAACAGTATGCAGCTGCGGAGGGTTACCGGATTCATTCCTGGGAATTATCCCCTGTCGAAACATCTACACACAATGGGACTCCATAACGGGTTCATTGTGTGCAGATTGTGTGGCGAGGAGGAAGAAACATCCAGCCACATTGCGAACCTCTGGGTTACAGCAGATACAGGATATTCGGTACATCTCACCCCGAATATATGAACCTTCAGGAAGACCTGATAAGCAAGTTCCTGGCTATTGCCAACATATCGGAGAAGCGAATCTCGTAGGACTGAAGTAGAAGGGTGAGCACAATGGACCATAAGGTCGAAGTGCAATACTTTTTCGACCCCAAGATGTATCTATCCATCTATCTATCTAATGTTAATCGTACAATTTTTGAGAGCGAATTTTACCAAAACTAAACGATAACTAATTTAGAAATCTGACAATAAGTTAAATATTTATATTTTGAATAATTTATCAAAAATTCAGGCAATTTTGTCGACAACGCGTTTCACTCGATAACTACCTTAATTGGAGTCCCAGTAGTAGCTGAGAATATTATCTCAATAAAGTATGATACTGACGCAGAAAATTGTGCAGCAACTTTGAACTCCGCCTAAAAAATATTTTCTGTACAGACGTGCAACCAAAATTGTGGAACATAAAATTATTATTTTATTGCTTTATGACGGTTTTTATGACGGTAATCTTAAAAATTCAATCACTTGTAATCTTGTCTCTGTCTATCTCAATTATTTTGGTATCTACTAGTTTATTTGTATGTATTTCTAGTTACTAGTTTATTATTTATTTGTATGTATTTTGTAAAAAAATTTTACAAAAATAAATTATATTTCAATACAAAAAATAAAGTATAAACAAAAATATATATATATATATATATATATAGTAACCAATCTAGGTAATTAAACATAATAAAATATTAGGAAAACATAAAATTTTAGATAATATGACCAATTTTTACAGGACCATTAAACTCCTCGTACAAAATATCAATAATTTAGATTTGTACTGCAACCAGTTCAAGGACATGTTTTTTACAACAGTTATACACATTTGCAATCTAGTATTGAACATTCATAATGTTGCTGTTCAATGTTCTACGTCTGTAGTATGCTTAAGTAGAGTATATAGACTATATTAATTTGGACAAAAAAAACGACTTACTATATTATATTCTAAAGGCTTAGCCATTTTCTTCTTTTCTTTTGAATCTAATAGTAAAAAACCGCTACAACTAATTTCATCATCTAACACAACACAACCTCTAAGTTTTTCGCTACCTGTCCAAACTGTTTCGGGTGTCATTGTACCATAATATCCTGAAAAATATTTAATACACATAGTTAAAGCAATCAAATTTGGACGGAAAGGCAACCGGATGGCGAGTGGTAATCTGAGACTTGAAGTCATACTTAACTTCCCCATACCGTCCGAATGGACCCCAAATGGAAGGGGATGGAGATAGGGAAGGGGAGCAAAACGTAAAATTTTTGGACGAGGCAACCGGATAAAAATGCGGTTGCTTTGAAGCTTATACCCTATTTATATAATTACATTTTTTTGCCATTCGAAACACGAGAATGAAAAAGACAAAAAATGTTCCTTTTAAAAAAAAGAAACAATTTATCCTCTAAAAATTATTGGATTGAGTCAAATAAGAATTGAAAGCGTAAATTCTATCATAAACTCACTTAATGCAGTTTCTGGATTTATTGTGGAAAATTGGATTTTTTTTCTACGAATACATTTTTTCAAAGATACATCTGAAAGTATAGCTTCTATTGATTCTTTTTTATTTGCTTTTAAAACCACTGTTGACCATTTTTCTTTTGCCTTGATTATATCTTTTTGACCTTAAAAACAAAACTAGTTAAAATTTAAATTCTCTATTCCCCCGGATGTGATTGAAATTTTAGCTAAGAAATATAACTGGAATTTTGAAAGTTTACCTTCGTCTAAATCACTTTGCAATTTCCGATCTTCGACGGATTGCTTCCGATCCCTTTCAGTGTATTGTTTTCTACCATGTTTTGATTGATTTTCCTGTAATGATATTTTTTTACCTGCATCTAAAAAGTATAAAACTTGTTTAATTTACTAATTCAAGTAAGCTAACTGATCTTTGTCTTATGTTTGGGTTTTTTCCGTCGTTTGGTAATAGGGAATATGCATGAAAATTTTTTTTCACTTAAATTGAAGCATGTTTACTTGACAAATATCAAGGTAAAATTACTTTTTAAATAACTTTAAAAATAACCGAGATATGAATGATTGAAATTGAATGATTGAATGATTGAACGATTAGACAAAGAGGGTGATAGCCCTCTTGATATGTTATGTGACGTCATATTACACTTTCACCATTTAAAATACACGTAAAACTCCGTTTTTAGTATTTTTGCAAGAAAGAGACAGATAATAATCTTTAAAAGCTTATAGCTTCCTTGATATTCGTCGGATTTTAATTTCGTTTTTAAATATTATTACAGTATTAACAGTATTTTCATATTCTGAAAATAAATGTGAAAAAAAATTTTCATGTATATTCCCTATTGTTGACCTGATAAATTGATTTAAGCCCCCCAATATTTACGAGATATGACTAAAACATTCACCTATATATTGAATATTGATTCGTATTGGGTATACCTTATATATAAAAGAAAACACGGTTATATTGTGATATCAGGTTTCATAACATAAATAACTAGTGTTTTGTTTTATTTACTCTTCGCAACACTTGTTTGAAGTTAGTTATACAAGTATTTATTTTTTCTGTTTACTGGTTGTCAAAACATTTACATTACTCTGAAATGTATAAAATACCACGCGTTTGTATAAAGTCTAAACTTCTTGGAAAGGCGTTATAAGAATAGATGGAGGGGGGGCTGTGATGTTTTCAGACTGCATTGGGTGCCTGCAAAAGGTTAGTGCAAGTATTAGCTACCCGAGGAAAACGATAAAAAAATATATGTGTTTCAATGAAAAATAAAGAGTCGCTGATTTAGGGTATTTTTTTAATACCCTAATGGGATTTGCCTATCTTAGATAGATAGATTGTAGAGGCTACCCTGGACATTCTACACTTCGACCATAAGGTCCATTGTGATGCCTAAGGATGTGAGGATGTGAGTGGAGTGGAAGGAATGTTTGTGTCTAGACTAGGATGTGGTAGGATATGCGGCTGCAGCCGACTATGATGGGAACTATGTCGATATTCATCTGGAGTTCGTGAAGGAAACTACAAAAAACCTTCTCAAGCATAGCCGGTTACTTCGTTCTTGTCCATACGCCGACAGTTTAGTCAATTAACCGCCACCTTTTTTTTCTTAATAATTGACAAACTGCCGATGTCAGGATTCGAACCCATAACCTCCCAGTTTCCAAATAGGGATACTGCGCAGACACAATGCCTTCGACCGCTCGGCCACTTGGACTGGTAAGTGGCCATCTTACTTATAAACCTTAATACATACCTTGAAACCAGTGGAAAAAAATTATTTAATTTGTTGCAAAGTATAATGGGCAAACCTTACGTTTTCAATGTCTTTACTTACCTAAAGAGTATTTTTGATTGACAAAGATATTTTTTACAGGTCCCATGTCAATAATTCCACGTCCATAACTTCCACCAGCGCGTTTTCTTTTCTTAACATTCTCTTTTACCTTTAAACTCGACAAATTATATTTTTGTTGTAAACGACTCTCTTTGTCCTTAACAACACTACGACTTTGTTGACTTTTTTTCCGTTTTATATGTTTACTTCTATGATTTAGTTTATTCTTCTGATCCTTATTTAATATCCTCGCACCAGTATCTTTAGTAATTGATGTCCCACTGCTATTTTCTTGTGGCTTCTTGGGTAAGTCTTTAGGTTTTATACTTTTTTTCACATTTAATTCACTACTGACAAGGGTCACCATTGATACGTCATGGCCATGGAATAATGTTGAATCAGATGATACAATTTCCGATGCATCATGAGTTAAACTTGAATTAAATTTGTCTGATTCATTTTGAAGATTATTATCGTTAATAGAAGCTGCTGGTTGACATCGTGTACGTGGTGATTTTTGATAATTTTCAATAATTGTTTTGACTTTTTGACGTATAAATTCACCGATATTCAAATATTGTTGATCCTCTTGTGGTTTTTTATCATTGTTGTCGGATGATCGATTTTTTACGATGTGGTCTTCATCGTTCTGTTGTTCCGATTTTGTATTTTTATTATTTTTAAATAGCATTTGATTCGTTGTATAGAAATTTTTTAAATACGATTTAAATGTATATTGATTCATTGTCTTGAACGTTTGTGCTGGATGATGATTGTCCCTGAACGATGAGTTTACAAATTGTTTCGATTCCTAAAATTAAACAATAGGGAATATGCATGAAAATTTTTTTCACTTGAATTAAAGCATGTTTACTTGACAAATATCAAGGTAAAATTACATTTTAAATAACTTTAAAAATAAGCGAGATATGAATGATTGAAATTCCCGATTAGAGGGTGATAGCCCTCTTTGCCTCTTGATATGTTATGTGACGTCATATTACACTTTCACCATTTAAAATACACGTAAAACTCCGGTTTTAGTATTTTTGCAAGAAAGAGACAGATAATAATCTTTAAAAGCTTATAGTTTCCTTGATTATTACAGCATTAACAGTATTTTCATATTCTGAAAATAAATGTGAAAAAAAATTTTCATGCATATTCCCCATTAAAACATAAAATCTTAACATGTTTATAAAGAAATAAATTGTTTGTATTTGTTCATTTGTTTGAGACCTACGTTGCCACAGACCGATAAGGGTCGATCCACACTATTGTGCCGATCACGGTTCGTTCTCGGTTCGATCTCGGTCTGGTAAAATATTATCAAGTTAAGAAACAATGTGTGTATTCATACTATCGGTCACAGTCAAGTCCCGGTCCAATCACACTCCAGTCACGAAGAATAAAAATATTTTTGATTGAGATCGAACTTGTAACGGCATGTGAAGGATAGTGTGAATGGTCTCTGTTCCGGGTTCAGTCAACTATTTCCCACTGAAGCGTATGTTACCGCTTAATATTATCAGACCGAGATCGGACCCAGAACGAACTGTGATCGGCACTATAATCTGGATCGACTCTAAAGGCTTCGAACTGATTTCGCGTCAGAGAAGAAGCGCAGGGAAGTTATTTGATTATAAAATTTTATATTGAGTTTACAACTTCTCAGCATTTCCACCCATATAAAAAGGCAAATCCTTAAAAGTAGGGTGAAGCAGGAAAATTTATTTTTTTAATTTTTCGGTTCGAAAAATCTTTTTTTTTTTTAAATTTATTTATAAATAATATATTTCCAAAATTTTATTATTATATTGTTACATAACATGAAATAAAGTTCAGTCCCGATTTCTTTATGTATATCGGGTGTCCAAAAAGTTTGGACACGGCATAATAAGTCGTTTAAGGTGGTTCTAATTTTCAAACGGTAACCCCTAGTAGTTTTTCCCGATAGATCGAATGCGCTAATCAGATTTCGGGTCCGATGACCCATAAGGGCGAAGCAGGGTCTAACTTTGAAATTTTAAATGAAAACCTATAGTTTTTTTATTGAATATTCGTAATCTACGGAAAAAAATACGTATCTTTTGTTCGAAAACTTTTTCTTAAAAGTATTTTGTTCTCTCGCTAGAAGTCGTTTAATTCGGAGAATTTTTGGAGAAATTCTACGAATAAATGAAATATAATAGAATTTAAATATTATAGCATGATAATATTTATAAAAATGGGGAGTAGGGTTGTTATATCGGAATGGGCGCTATATAAGAATATAAGGTGACATCTAACCTAAATCCACCCCTGATAATACTATAATATACATTATGAGTTAACCAGTTATTGTTTTGATTTTATCTTAATCAGTAAACTATCCAAAAATCAATCTTTTTTATTATTCATAAATTTTAACGTATTTATAAATTATTAAGGTAGTCCAGCATGAAATCACTTTTCGACAGATTTTGCTTATTTTTTTTCACAGGCTAAAAATAACGTTTTCTAATAAATCTCGAAGTTTCAAAATTTTTAACCATTTAGAACGTGAAATAATATCAAAGTTATCATTCTCTCTCACTCTTTCTCATTAGAAGCATGTAAAACTTCATGCCAGCCCACCTATTATCTTTTGTATTAGAAAAAATATTCGAAAAAAAAATAGGGGAGTATTTCTTAATATTTCATATATAAATTTTAAAAAAATAATCTTGTTACCATTTTGTTTTCGAAATATAATAATTTAAAATATTATTTTTGTCCAATTACAACACATTCCGTTAATAATGGTAAATCATCAAGTAAAGAGTGGGAATTGTTACTGTTGACATAAGTAATAATAATATATAGGTATATGCACAGAGCATCGTTGCCAGATCACCGTACCAGAAATATTTGATAGTATGTGTAAGTATCTGTGTACCAATAATATGTGTAAGTATGTATATCACATTGCTGGAACATCCTTAAATCGCGTTTTACCGTTTTGTTTTTGAAATATGATACTTAAAATTTTTTTTTTCAAAATTACATTAATTTGTATATATATGAATAGTGAATATATCTATGTGTTGTGTATATATGTATTTGTTCTATAATAAAACCGGTTTTTTGTCCTGATTATATAAGATAGTGCTGGAACTACCTTAAAGAATTTTGAAATATAAAAATGTTTATTGTATAAAGTTTTATTTAATTGCTTGATTTGACTATACTCAAAGGACGACCGGAACTACCTTAATAAAAGCTAATCGACAGAAATTATTACCGTACCATATATATAAATGGTAAATACCATTCACCCAACAAGCACATAGTAACAAAGTTCTGTAAAAATAAAACAATTAAAAATACAAAATACAAAATGACTAAAATTCGTTTACATAAAGAGCAAAAATTTGCACTAGATACTGCATATCAAAATATGATTATACTCTACAAACCATCTAAATTGGATAATAATAATGGTGATTTCACACTAAAAATTCAACCAGTATTTTTACGACATATTCTACAATTCTGGTTTACGCTATTTATAATAGTATGTGATTTCTATTTAGAACTTTATACACCATCACCAAATCAATCAAATCTATGTAATACAATACGATTGCTTTTGAAATTTATGCGAAATACAACGGTTGTGATTGGTATAACACAGCTATATCAAAAGAATCAAATCGAAGAATTACGATTCTATGAGTTATTAACCGAAATACGTGAAATATTTGAAGATGAATTTAAACAAACAATTAATTTAAATTTTATGCGATATTTTATAATATTTGCTAATGTTTGTGGCGGGTTTTATATATTTGTATTGTTTTATTTTAGTTATTTTTTAGATCCGTTACCAACGATCACTATTATTGCCATATTCTTAGGTTTTAATATGCGCGGTGCAATCGTTTTGTTATATTTAAATCAAACTATTATGTTATGTGTTTATTTAAATAAATTGGACTATTGTATCGATTGTTTGGTGAATAATAGACCTTTCAATTATCAGGATGATCAATATGAAATACACTTAATTGATGAAAAGTAAGTATTTTAGCTCTCTTTGTCAGTGGCGGATTTAGGTTCGCTGCCGCCCTAGGCCCCGTTTGATACGCCGCCCTCTTGATCGGCCCCGTTTGATATGATGCCATTTTTGGTTCTATGGAAGTGATTATCAAAAATAAAATCTCATTTTCAACTATTTAAATTATCATTTATTGAATTTTCTTAATTAAAATATAATATTTTTTGATTAGCATATATCTTCATAATCAATTTCTTGCAATAATCGAGCTTCAATAGACAATCTATTAAGCTATCTTGGCACATATCTTGGCAATGCCCTTGACTATTGTCATAGACAAGGGCATTAAGTCTATCTTGGTACATACTTGCGCGTAAATAGGTTTTTACCCTTTTCAGGGTGGAAAACAGATCTTTCTCCTGAACAATTTGTAGCTGCAATGCTCAAAAATGTGCGTAGAGCAATGTCTACATTAGGGTAAACATCTGGAAGATTCCGTGAATTCAATACATTATTCGATAATGGCTATAATTGATCTATTGAAAAATTATCATTGCACTGACAAATTAAAAAGTAAATTCGATAATTAAATTTTTAATACATTTTACTAGAAATTTTGTATACATTCATGGCAAATTTAATCCAAATCAATTTTTAAACTGTCCTTACATTTTTTCATCTTTAAAATTTTGGCATCCCGATAATGTTGCCCCCTAGGCCTGGGCCTCGCGGGCCTAGGCGTAAATCGTCACTGCCCTTTGTACACGTGTACTTTGTCGAACTGGGCCTAAGGGTGATTTGATTATTAACCAAATGATTAATAATAGTTAACATGATTTGGATATTCAAATTGTTGCGCGTGTTCGACAGATTTTTACCTAATTCTTACATCAATGATATGTATTTGGTAAATACGTCTTTCGACTAGTCATCATCAGTATGAACTAGCTAACCGTAACTATGTCTGGTATATGGGAAGATGTTACTAGTTGCTAAATTGGTGCGTGTCTCACAATGATTTTAAAAAAATTTTGTCTTTTAAATGATCAGACTGGCCGATTAACTAACGGGATAACTGGTTTAACTGGAATTAAAGGATTAAGTGTGTGATGGGAATGTCATGTTTATTAAATAAGTTAAATAAGTATCGCAAAAATTTGGGGCAAAATATAAAAATTTCCAGATAACAATTTTATAATTTGAACACAAATATATATTTTCTTCACATTGATCTTGTTCTATGTTCTAATTAAAGTTTGAAATGTTTTACAGGGATATTGCAAATAAATTACGATTATGTTTAAATATTCATCATAAACTACACCGTTGTGTTGAATTACAAAATTTTCAATTTCGTTTTTACCTATTAAACATAATATTTGTTCAACATATTGAATACGTGTATATGGGTCTGTATGTCTTACATGAACATAAATATTTTCAAACTGTATGGATTCCAACATTTATTTTTGAAACATTATATTATGTGGTGCCGGCTTTATATGCTGAATATATGGTAAAGTTTTTGTTTTTTTAAATCATTTACTAGAATGCACCGTCCACTTTCCGCTCTATATCTTGAAATCGGTTGGCCATACGAAAAAGTGCATAGGGTCAAGTTTGTTGACAATTTTATGATCTAAAAGTTTTATCCTGCCCTCGAATGACATTTGACGGTTAGAAAGGAAACAAGATACAAAAGTGTGCAAAGCTTTTTGTACAAAATTTAGCCCGCTTACTTTCATTATCTATTTATTTAATCGAATTTCATTGGGTCGTTGAAAGAATAATTAAAACAATGAAATTTAAAAATATACAAGCTTCATCAAAAGCATTATTCAAACTTTAACGGTACCTACTTGTAAACAAATCAAAGTACACTCGAAACCGACATCGTGTACAACGACGGATCGGTTATTACGACTAAATGGCAAGGTCCCGAGCGAATCCCTATATAAACACCTATGTTAATATACCGCCTATAACAACATCGGACAAGGCGAAATATCGCTTAAAGCGACGAACTTTTATCGAAATTCATCGGCTATATCGACTAAACGTCATACTTTTTCAGTAAAACTAAACATTATCCTGAACCTTATTATAATGATTAATAACATAAGTATTATTTTGTTCCCACAAACCCGCGCCTGTAGCACGTTTTGTGCCATTCCAACTATCGGATATAGCGCCTTTAGTTATGTGGTCCCTTCAATGTCGTTATATCCGGTTTCGACTGTATATTGCTTATAACAACTATCGGATACAGCGTCCTAATTATGTGGTCCGTTCAACATGTCGTTATATCCGGTTTCGACTGTATATTATAATTTGTTTTAGGAAAGAAAGATAATTTCAAAAATTACTTCTATGGAAACATCTGATAGGGAAACAGAGTTGAAAAAAGTTGTAAGTATCCATTTAAACAAAAACATTTCTTCGTCTAAAATATAATAATTATGTTTAAAAAAGTTTTTTTTATTATTCTAGATAACATTATTTAGTTTACAAGGATTACATATAAATATAAAAGTTTGTGCGGATGAAGTCCCATTAGATATGACTTTAATCATAAATGTAAGTTTATTCAGAATTATCTCAAAAAATGATACCTAAGATTTTCAAAATAAAGTAGAATAAACAGTTATGCAAATATTATAATGACGTTTATTGTATTCGCTTATTCGAGTATATTACACTGCTTTTTATAAAACCTTTTTAACAAAATAAAAGAAAAGGGTTGATTAAAAATTATAGAAAAAGTTAAGAATAGTAGTAAATTTTTCACTATTTTTTTTTTTGGATTTATTTTATTAAGGAGATTTTCGTAACAATAATTTGACTAGCTTCGGAACACTTTTGTTTCTTCATCAGAAAACATAAGATAATGATTATTAATGACATTATCATATAATTTCTGATGAAGAAAGAAAAATGTTCCGAAACTAGTAAAAATAAAATAGTTGTTTGATAGATAGAATGCAGAGGCTGCCCTGGACGGGCTACACTTCGACCATGAACTCCATTGTGATACCTAGGGATGTAAGGATGTGAGTGGAGTGGAAGGAATTTTGTGTATAGACTAGGAATTGGTAGGATATGCGGTTGCAGCCGACTATGATAGGAACTATGCCGATATTCATCTGGAGTTTGTGAAGGAAACTGCAGAAAATCTGCTCAAGCATTTAACCGCCCTTTTTTTTTCTTAATAATTGACAAACTGCCGACGCCAGGATTCAAACCCATAGCCTCCAAGTTTCCAAGTAGGCATACTGCGCAGACATAACGCCTTAGACAGCTCGGCCTCTTGGACTGGTGTTATTGTTACAAAAATCTCATATATTTGTTTTATTTAATAATTTTACAGATCACTTTCTAATTATAATTTTGGTTTTAGCGCAATATCTACTGATAAAAGCTTGTAATTTAATTTTTTTTTTTAAATCTATCCAATTTTTTTATACCAAAATTATGCATCTCTTTTTAGAGCATTTATTTTATTTTTTCCAAAATAAAGATATGTATTAAGTTTAATATTTTTAGCGAATTTCTTCCAGGAAATGCAGCTATTGTTTTTGCACCAATGTTCCATCGATCCTACCTATTAGATGTTAAAAATCACTATCGCTAAAATTTGTATATATATATATATATATATATATCTATATATATATATATATATATATATATATATATATATATATATATATATATATATATATAAATATATCTATATATATATAGATATATATATATATATATATGTATATATATTATATATATATATATCCAACATATGGACTTTTTTTAAATGTCTGTGGACTCCCTAGCGGTCACAGTTTTATTCGGATTGGAATGAAATTGGGTATTTGGTTCGCTTTTGGTGTTCTAAAGGTTAAGTTCGTTAATGGGTAAAATCGGACGAGGGTAAATGGGGTTTAGAGGGAGGGGAAAAAACAAAATTTGACTATCTCCCTTAATATTTGAAAAATCGAAAAATTTATCAGGAGTTAAATTGTAGGTACTAAGTTTTACTGCAATTTTGTTTCTTATCATTTTTCTGTTACACTAATATTTATAGAAATATTTACAATTAAATATTGAAAGTTAAAGTTCTAAATATCTCTGTTCACATTAGAGTTTGAGAAAAATGATCAGGTAATGAATTGTAGCAAACTTTATTTTCTACAACTTTACTCCTTATACGTTTTTCGATTATTCTAATATTAAGAGAGATATTAAATATTTTGTGTTTGTTTGACCCAAATACATTAAATCTATTTTATTGTAAAAAATTTTGATTGTCGTTTCCATAGTAACTATAAACTATAATCGTTATACATCGATTTATTTTGGCTATTAATAAATTTAATTTTTAGCTAATTTCCTCCAAAGGAAATGCAGCTATTCTTGCAAATACTAAAGTCATATCAGATAATATATTTCATTTTCATCACACTAAATTTATGACCGCTAGAGAGTGATTTATGTATTCTAAGGAAATTCGCTAAGTTGACGCAGCTTCTGCGTAACGAATTTTTTTCTAATTCAGAAAACTAATTATGAAAATAATTTTTAGTTGTTTCAAATTGTTATAACTATCGTAATTGTTACAATCAACTTCGATTAGATGTAATATAAAAAATAACTTCACAAACAAACAAAAATTTATAAATGGAACTAATATATAGATAAACTCAGCTCCTTCATCCAAAATTGTCCACATTATGTAATGGATTTGGACAGTACAACAAATGCAACATAAATATTATATAGTAAAATAGTATGCAATCGCCGGTAGCACTTTGTAAGCACCAGAGTTTATCTGTACTTGTTAATTTTGTTTCTGTAATTAAATTCGATTGTCAATTTTAATGTATTACTGAAATTTGTAAACTAATGTAAAATTTACTAATGTAAACTGAAATTTGTTTTCATTAACTATTTAAGAAAAAAACATCGACACAATAAAGTGACTGTCATGAAACATGACTAAACCATCCCGATTAAACCAGCCTTCAAATAAAAATAAAAATTCAAGTTAAGGACATTCATGTACTACGTCAGAGTCAAATGACTACTAAAATTTTTGAAAAGTTGTAAAATATTTCAATTTATATCCTTTTTTTTTTGTCCTGAATATTTTAAAAGTATTTATTGTAAAATATCAGTAAATGTAAATAATGTTAAATAAACAGCACACTATCTAATCGAGAATTCGGTAAACACAGAATATTTAAACAATTAATTCAGTTAACTGATACATTTTTTTTCTAACACACATTGAAAATCAAGTGTGATAATGAATTGAATCCATTTAGGAATTAGAATCCATTTCACCGAGGCTACGAGGTAACCTCGCCTCGTCTTGGTCCTCGGTTACAAGGCACGAGACGAGGCGAGGCGAGGTTCAAAATTTTAATCCTCGTTACTAACCGAGGCGAGGCAAGGTATATCGTCACAAAAACCTCGGCCGAGGCGAGGCGAGGGTGATACCTAACCCAACCGAGGCGAGGCGAGGCTGGTCAACATTCTACCTCGGCCGAGGCGAGGCGAGGTGATACCAAAACCTCGCCTCGCCTCGTGCCTCGTGAAACACTAAATCCATTACGATTAAGGTTGATCGGACACATCTATAGGTAAAATCGGCAATGTATAGATAAAAATCTGAATTTTTCATAGGTTATTAATTGCTATCTCTTACGTATAATACAATTTTTTGAAAAAAATCTGACGAAGGGTTTTCATGTAATTAATCATTAAAAATTGGAATTTTAACCTGTTGTGAATAGCAAATATTGAATGAACGCATACATTTTCGATAATGTTGCTCCACCTTCTATAGATTAAAAAGTAAAAAATTTCTACTTTTATAAATTAAATCTCGTACATTCCGTCAAAATTTATTTTTTTTAAATAGTCTGACGAAGAGTTTTGTAAATATCTTAATTAAATAGATAAAAAATTCACGAAAATTTTCATTAAATCGTCAAAATACGATTATTTATTATTTTTAGTAATTAAATAATTACATAAATTCGATTACTAGTGATGTTAGATGCTATCTAAATTTAAATAATTAATTTTCAGATTAAAACTTTTAATTTCTGTTAAAAAGAGTGTTTCTATTTATTATGACATGTAGTGTACTGTCCGGTCAACCTTAAGTAATCCATAATGAATAGAATCCATTACGATTAAGTAGTCATCAAACCACTTACATTAATGTTTCACATTTATAAACATTAAATCATCATACAAAATATCTTTAAATACTTTTACAACATCAGTATAGCCTATGATAAATTCTTAGTGCATAATCATTTAAAAAGAATAATTGTTTTAACAAAAATATGCTCCACAATAGACTTAACAAAACCGTGTCACCGCCAAAATGCACAAATCAATTACTCTCATCATTGAGTTGTTTCTTAATAATCGCACATCTATTTACAAGTATCTTTAACAATACAATATGTTCGATACAATCAATTTATATATGGAAAATTAATTTAACAAAACTGTTCTTTTACATGCGTGTTTGTGGTATTGGATGTATTTTATATATGGGATCATATCAAAGTTTTTCTGATCAAACTGTTTTTAATCCATATCCACAGTCAATAGCATTAACTCGTATGGATTTTTATTATCTACTATTGTCAAGTTTATTTATTGCTTTTACAATTTTACATTGTATAGTCTTTTCGGAGAGAATTTCTCAGGTATGCTTTATTGTTTTCTGGATAAGTTTTTGAATCGTTTTTTAGCAAATTTCCTGAAAGGAAATAGACCTATTGGTCTATCGTACCGACTTCAAAATTTGCAAAAATTTCTTCAAATGTCTATCGATCCTACCTAGTAGTTGTCGAAAATCACCATCTGTTAAATTTAAATATATATATATATATATATATATATATATATATATATATATATATATATATATATGGATATATATATTTATATATATATATGGATATATATATTTATATATATATATATGGATATATATATTTATATATATATGGATATATATATTTATATATATATATATATTTGGTATTCAAAAGGTGAAATTTGTTAATCGGTAAAATCGGGGAAGGGGGGAGGGTTAGAAAAAGAGGGAAACACAACATTTGGCATACCACCCTTAATATTTGAAAAATAGAAAAATTTATAAGGATTAAAGTTGTAGATATTAAGTTTTACCATAATTTTGTTTCTTGTCATTTTTTCTGTTACACTAATATTTACAGAAATATTTACAATTAAAGATTGAAAGTTAAAATTCTAAATATCTCGGTACACATTAGAGCTTGGAAAAAATGATAAGATAATGAATTGTTGCAAACTTGATTTTCTACAACTTTACTCCTTATACATTTTTCGATTGTTCTAATATTAAGAGAGATATTTGATATTTTATGTTTTCTTCTTTCTCCATGCCCCCTTTCCCCTTGACATATGTCATTTATTAATAAAATAAGCTTTGCAGGTTGCAAATACTAAAATCACAGCCGATATCATATTTTATTTTGATCACACTAAAATTGTGACCGCTAATTTATGTATTGTAAGGAAATTCGCTAAGTTGAAGCAACTCCTGCGTAACGAATTTTATTTCTTACATAATACTATTAGAAAAATTTATAAAAGGAAAATATTTAAGTTCGTTTGATTTAAATATCGTATTATTATTCAAAATTTATGGTCACCATCCACGGAGCTCACGAAAAATCGTTTACTTTTTTTCAGTATTTTCAATTAATTGATGAAATTGATGGAATATTAAAACAATTCCAAATTTCTTATAATTATAAAAAATTAATGATGTTAAATATTATGCATACAACTGCAATTTTAATGTACACCATTTATGTTACATTCAGTAACATACACGGAAATTATAATATTTTATTAATTCTATATGTATTTACAATAAATTTTATACAAAATTGTATATTTCAATTATTCCTATTAATGATTATAATATTAAATGATCGTGTTAATGATTTAAATGAAACATTAAAACGATATTTAGATAATAATGATGATCCTTCAGAGTTTTTGAAAGATGTCAGTAACACAAATGATGGAAATATTTATAAATTAAGCCGAAGATTTTCAATGTTTATAAGGTACGTATATATTGCAGTATTTTTAATTGAACTAGATACATGAAACTTCAGAGCCATCTGGAGTTAGGATCTTATCTTAGATAGTTATTCAAATAATATAAGTTAATGTTTATTTATTTAATGTGTTATACGAGAATTTAACCACTGACGATGATTGGGTTGCAATCGAATTGCCGCTATCTAGATGTAATATATATTAAGTCTTATGTATATTTTTTAATTTTACTATTTTTTAAATAATTTGTCGCTTTGTCTAGGTACTATCGGCCATAAAAATTCTTTTTTCAAAATTTTATAGTTGATTTGTGCCTTAATCATTCAGTTTTTGGGAAAATTTTTCGGATAAAAGTTCTTAATAGTATATTTGTTATGAACAACTTTTAGCCGAAACTAATTTTCGAAAACCAAATAAATAAGACAAAAATCAGTTATAAAATTTTGAAAAAGGACGGTACTTTTGTGGCCATGTGTACCATTTATAGATAAAAAATTGGTCTGCATTTATGAGATATTCCAATTAATTATTTTATCGAGTCTAAATTTATTATAGAAATCCATTGAAATTATTAATTTATTCTAATTAATTGGTCAACCATAGAAAATTTTCTGACTTATTTACTCATAAAATTTTTATATGAGCTAAAAAAAAAGCAATTTATCTTTTCAATTTTAATCAGTTCCTTAGATGAGGTGCAAAAAATTTCTGACTAATTAATGGGAATAGTTTTATCTCCCATCAAAGCCCCTCCATAAGCAATATATTAGTAGCCATTACAGGGAACTGGCTGGGAGGCAAACATGTTGACAACATGGGCCTTCCAGTCATGGGCCTTCACCACGAGCCTTCAACATGGACCTTAACCACAACGTTTGTGAGAGCTGTCACAATGAGGAGGAAAAGAAAACGATGACCTACCGTCTCTCTGTCACTGTCCAGCTCTTGCTAAGAGAAGACTGACACACTTGGGTCAACCATTCTTTGATCGACCTCTGCGAACTAAAATCGGTCGACGTCAAATGTTTTTTGCTGTTCTTGAACAACTCCAAATGGTTTAAGGAATTCTGGCTGCCTGTGAGACGTTCCCCTTTTTCAGGTATCACATTGGAACTTATGACCTTAGGGCGTCCCACCAGAATAGCCAATGGAACGTAACTTAACCTAACCATGGAAATAACTGACCAATTATGATCTAGTTATGTTTAACTATATGTTGGTATAAAACCACATTAAAATTCAAAGAAGATAAATATCTCTCTTATTGCATTTCAAATTTTGCCCCAATTCCTTGAACATTTGTTTGTATTTTATAAATACGTATTTCGAGTACAATGTAGTCATCATCATCTCTGGGATATGGATTCAGAAATGTGTTGCTTGATACTGATGATGACTACATTGTACTCGAAATACGTATTTATAAAATACAAACAAATGTTCTAGGAATTGGGGCAAAATTTGAAATGTAATTTCAAAAAACCTAGAGTTCTCTTTGATTATTTTAATAATCTTTATAAATATCTCTCTACCCATTAAAATTCACTCATTTGAGCTTGTCAATAACGATTTAATATTATCATTGATCAGTATGGTTTCTTTTTCAGTGATTCAACAGAATTGTCAGAAAGGTTAGAAGCAACTGTCAAAGTACATTATAAGATTCTATACGCAGCGTCAATCGTCAAGTATTATTTTTCAATACATCAATTATTCCATGCTATTTTTGTAGCAATACGTACATTAAAGTTCATTTATGGTATTTATCTTCTCACTACAAGTAATAACTATGCGACCAGTCTAATATCATTCGTCATGTTTTTAATTCAATGTTATTTCATTGTTCAACTAGAAAATAATGTAAGATTTTCGTAAGTTTAAGAATGTTAGGGAGGTATGTCAAATTGTTCGGGGAAAAAAAACGAAAAGTAGAATATTCCTTCCTTAAGGACGTTCCCAAGAAAATCAGTTTTCTTACGATTATTCTGTAATTTTGAATATATGTAGTTAAAAGTATCTTTCACACGTAGAATTTTTTTTAATGATCTTTACGGCACTAAATTTGTAAATATTGACAGTTAAAATTTGTATGTTTATCATATAAAACTTAGCCCCGATTAATGTTATCACACACGTTTTATTAAATATCAATAGTAATTTTCTTACGATTCTTTTAAAAAACTGAGAATAAGTAATTGAAGATATGACAAATATCTTTCTACAAAATTAACAAAAACAAGCGATATTAGTTATCTTATAAATATTGTTTAAGTACTCAACTTAAAAAAAAATTCCATTATGTAAACTACAATAGATCAAATAAAATAAAGTTGACGTACAAGTGTTAGTGCAACAAAAAGTAACACTGTACGTCAACTATATTTTATTTGATCTATTGTAGTTTACATAATGGAATTTCTTTTAAGTTGAGCACGAATGCTCTTTGGGAACGTCCTTAAGGAAGTTGTTCATGCTAATGCCCATAATTATAGAATGTCCTAAATTATTATACACTCACAATTAAAATTTGAAATTTATCGACCGTCTCAAACTCGAGAAAAACTTAAATGAAGTTCGAATAATTAGCATGGGGAGCAATGGATGGATACGACCCATTTTAAGCAGTATTTCTACCAGTTTTTTATTTTCAATAAAAAAAGGACACGTTTAAGAGTCTTTTAAAAAAATACCTATAAATTATTGGATTTGTTCTGCATATTTAAAAAAAAAAACGATAATTATTGTCCGTCTCATTGTTTCGTTATAACAACGTAAAGTGCAGTAGTTTATACATAAATATACGTGTCGGCATGCTGAACAGATACAACTTGATAACACTGTACGTCACAATACGTTGTACTATTCGTTGCACTATATGTAAACAAACAGTATATCAACTGGCGGAATGTAAGCGATGTTGGCGGATTGCAACTTATCAAAATGTTAGGTAGTATTTGTATATACGTATACACAAGTATCATATGTGTAACGTGTATACCGGTACAGTCTTGGGCAAAAATTTTGGCTTATTATGCTATACGTTCCTTTACTCATACTATACGCATCCGCTCTACAAATTTGTCACAATATTGCATCACGACAACTACCTTAATGCTAAAGCTTATCCTGTAAAAATTTCAAATCGGTTTACCAAGCCCTTGAAAAGTTACATTTCAAAGTTTTCCCCAATTCCTAGAATATTTGTTTGTATTCTATAAATACGAATTTCGACTACAATGTAGTTATCATCAGTATGAATTAGCTACTCTGGGATATGGATTCAGAGATATGTTGCTTGTTGCTAATTTGGTGCGTGTCTCACAATGATATTAAAAAAGTTCTGTCTTTTATACGATTTGACTGAGGATATGATCTGACCTGAAGATTATTTGAGTTGATTGACTAACGGATTAGGTGTGTGAAGAGCCCCACCTATTTATTGACGGTATTCCTTTGTGACCATGCGGTATTGTTTTTGTGACTAAAGTGAGAGTATCGAAGCTGACCTTGATATTTCGGTATTCGATTTTTTGAAAATGGTTTAATTTTATTAAATCAGAATTTGGAATTGAGCCATTGTCTAAATTCATTATCTGTTTTCTCAATTTGTATATGTAGATACTTTCGTATGCATTTAATTCTGTGGGGTTTTGTGAAATCGGTACAAAACCTCACAAAATCAAATGCATACGAAAGTATCTACATATTCGAATTAAGAAAACAGATAATGAATTTAAACAATGGTCCAATTCCCATCAGTCATTTGAAAATTATCAGCCATTTTCCAACATGATGTATACAGGCATAATATTAACATTATCATTTTATATATAAATTTGGTGGAGGTAACGGGAAGTTCTGATTACGTTTCATATTATTGCGTTGGTGGTTTTTTTAAATTTTTAATTTTACTTATTTATTTAATACAGATTGACAACACTGTCAGCATTGTTTCTGATATACCGATTGGACCAAATGAAAACAGTGAACTTTTTGTAAACGTATGTAGTGTTATAAATTTGTTTAGTACTTTCAACTCACGTTAAAATATTGAAATTTTATTTTAAAAATAAATAAAATCCCGGGGAAGTTGGACTAGGAATTCTAAATCAGAACTATAAATTTGATCCAGTTGGACGTTTCGTCTCTTTATTGAGACTTCTTCAGCAACTACAAAATATAATTAACAAACCCACAATATAACCTTAAATACATAATTACTTAAACAAACAAAAATTCAAGACATTTACGTCGACAATTACCTGCTGAAGAAGTCTTAATAAAGAGACAAACGTCCAATTGAATCAAATTTAAGGTTCTGATTTAGAATTCCAAGTCCAAATTCCCTGTGATTTTATTTATTTATATACTTTTATTTTGGACGTGATAAACTTTTAATTATTTATTTTAAAAGTTATCCTTTTTTGTATAATCCACTTATATTCCAGAAAGACGTAATATTTACACAATCATCTCAATTTGATAATGAATTTATGGCTGGTCAAATGTTTCCTATTGACTATATGGCAGCTTTAATCGTAAGTATTATCCCTATTATTCTAAACAAAATATGTGCGTAAAAAGTTCGACAAAAGTTTATGTTTCCCTTTAAAAAAGACCCAAAAGTAGAATATTACAAACTGGTTTTGTGCATCTTCCGCAATTACGAATATCATGGTTGAGTTTATTTTGCGTGATTATCTCCCTCATGGATCAATTTTGGCCAAAACCCAGTAGCTTACTTTTTAAGCTACCGTATAATCAACTGAAATCGTGGCTTTTTTTGTTATTGTTACAAAATTCTACAAACAAACAAAACTTGTTGGTTTTTTTTAGATTAACATTTTTTATACTTAAAGATTTTCTCAATCTCGCAACGTTTGAAAGTTAGATTATTAGCGTGCCACGCGGACACGGATGCAAGGAATGCAAACTTGCTGCCTATATAACTCGAGGATATAGTAGTGAAAGAATTATTAGAATCGGTTCAGTAGTTCCAGAGATTACCCCCTAAAAGTACACTCCCGTTCAATAAAATTGAACAGATCTGAACCACTTAAAATATATACTACTTATCTTTGTTTATAAATAAATCATTATACAGAGAGTTACAAAAGTGAGGAGTTTTATGAAGTGTATGAAAATTAACATTTCAGGTCTGTTCAATTTCATTGAACGGGAGGTGTATATAAGCACTATCTGACCTACACAGGCTTCGCGAACTATTGGTTGTATTAAAATTTCAAATTCAACCTTTTACCAAGATCAGATTTTTTATATTATAAATACGTATTTCGACTACAAAATAGTCTTCATCAGTATAAATTAGCTAGTTGTAATTTACTCTTTGACAATTAGAAATAGATAGAAAATCGAGATCAATATAGACAAAAATAAAACTAAATAAAAAATTTACGTCTAGCTAATTTAAACTGATGATGACTAATTTGTAGTCGAAATACGTATTTATAACACACAAAAAAACTGATCTAGGTAAAGGGGGCGAATTTGAAATTTTATTTCAGAAACCTACAGTTCTTATTAATTATCATTTGATAATCTAATAATGGTTGGATGAAAAAACATTTCATACAAAAGTTGTTTGTTTTTATTAGATCAACATTTTGATATTTATAGATTTTCTCTATCTCGCATCGTTTAAAAGTTAGGTTTCTAGCATGGCACACGGACACACTGTCTATGTCACTCATTTTATAGCCTATGTCACTCGGGAATAATGTAACCTCCGGTCAGTGTAATAATTTTTAGAATCGGTTCAGTAGTTCCAGAGATTACCCGGAACAAACAAACAAACAAACGATCACTCACACTATATCACAAATTGTAAAAACAAATTTTTTTGTTTTTCAGATACTTTCTAATGTATTGACACTTTTCATAATAATAATACAGTCAAATTAGGTTCAAAAAGCCGGTTTCAGGCAGGTTGCTCGGAACCGCAATTTTTTAAAGAAAATACACTATATCGGGACACACATATTTGTGTCTCTTTTCGATAAATTTAATCAAGCTGTATTTTAATTATAAAAATAATATTTTCTAATTAAAAACCGACAGATATTAAACTGGTTTTCTTTAAGAAATATACCATATTGGTCGGAAAATTTTTTTGAGTTTATTGTTAGATAGGTTAGTGTTTAGCTTTCGATTAAGCCTTATAAAACCTAAAAAATATTAAGTTGTTTATAAGTAAATTAGCAAAACGTAAAATATATGATAACTCGCTAAAAAGCTAACGTATCGAAATTTTTTTTTTTTTAATTAAAGGTCCATAAAAAATCTATAAGTTAAAAGAAAATTAAATTTATTTAAGTCATTTCTTAACTGTTTTTTTTTTTAATTTGTTTATAGCGCGTTATAAACAAATTGAAAAATAATGGTTAAAAATACCGTTAAAAAAATTAATCTTTTTCATTTTATAGATATTTTTAAGACCTTTCATTTAAAAAAAAATGTATTCATCTAAAATGGAATGCACCCTTTTTATTTATAAAAATCGGTGACTCGGTATTTAAATAATTGTCGGGGGCCTAATTTTTTATAAGGGCTAAAATTGGGCACATTATTTTTTTACAACATATAAAAGGCATACTTTGCCATTGTTAAAAAAAAAATTAAGTAATTTTTAGAATTTTTATTTTAATTTAAAATTTTTGCGTTTTTCGAACTTTGGGAATTTTTTCCTCGAATTCTAATAAACCGATTTTAATGTTTATGGGCTCATTTGTTTTCTTTTTTTATATAGAATTGAATAATATTCTATGTCATTTTTAAAATTTTTAGTTTTAAAAAAGATATTAAGAAAAAACGCGTTTTTGTTATAAACAAATTAAATTTTGACCCTGTTGTAATAATTTAGGGTCATATTCAGGACGTCGAAATGAATCGATTAAAAAAAAAATTGCAGTTCCAAGCAACCTGCCTGAAAAATCCTAATTTGCTTCTACTATAATTACAATATTTTTAAAAAATTTCGAAGTATGTATTTAAGAAATACATTATAATTTCCAGTCAGTTAATTTCCTAACAACATTTCAACGTGATTTTATGTCTTTTTGGAAATTGTATCGAGTTCTATTTTTAAAACATAAGATAATTCACATGTGACAATCAAAAAGTATAAAATACGGTACAATAATCTTACTTATTACAGCTATGGCAATTAAACATATCTAGTAAAAGATATATGGTGTTTTAACATTTATAATACAATGTACTATACAATTTGTATTTTAAAATACATCCAAGCTGGAAATAATGTATAGTGTCTTATCGCTGTCTATATGCAGTGCACTATGATATGGTGTACTTTGTTACACTTAAATTGTATTGCTATTGCTAAATAAAGTGTATTGCTATGCTATGCACTGTCGTAGATCAGTTTTTGGTGGGGACAAAGTATATTATATCATGGTATACTGTGCATAGACAGCGATAGAAACACTATACATTGTTTCCAGATTGGGTGTATTTTAAACTACAAGCTGTATGTTTTACTTTGCAAGACTTGTGTTGCCAGTGCTTATTCATTGTTTTCAGTAACAAATTATCACTTTTTTAAATTGTTAAGTTGACAACTATCTTAACAGATTTTAAAACTTTAATGATGTATATTTATAATCACAATTTAATTTTGACAATTAAATAAAATCATTTGATTATAAAAAAAAAAATTTGTTTGTTTTTTGAATTTTTATACCCAAAAATATAAAAACAAAAAATTTGTTACGCAGGAGCTGCGTGAACTAAGCGAATTTCCTTAGAATACATAAATCAATCTCTAGCGGTCACAATTTTAGTCTGATCAAAATGAAATGTCGTATTTGATATGATTTTGGTATTTGCAAGTTCAATTTTTTTAAATAATGACATAGGCCAAGGGGAAAGAGGGACATAGAGAAAGAAAAGAGAAGAAAACACAAAATATAAAATATATCTCCTAATATATAAAAAATCCAAAAAATGTATAAGGAGTAAAGTTGTAGAAAATCATGTTTGCTTGCTACAATTCATTACCTGATCATTTTTTCGCAAACTTTAATGTGTACAAGAGATATTTAGGTATTTAACTTTCAATTTTAATTCGTAAATATTTCTGTCAATGGAGAAAAAATGATAAGGACCAAAATTATAGTAAAATTAATTATCTATAACTTTACTGTTTTACACATTTTTCGATTTTTCCAACATTAAGACAGATATACCAAATTTTACGTTTCCCTCTCCCTCTAAGCTCCCTTTTCCCTTGTCCGATTTTGCTCATTAACGAACTCGACCGTTCAAACACCAAATGCACTTCCCATACCCAACTTAATTCCAATCGGATTAAAACTGTGACCGCTAAAACGATTACAGACACATATATATATACATATATATATATATATATATATATATATAAATTTTAGAGCAGGTGATTTTCGACATCTACTAGGTAGGATCGATGGACATTTGAAGAAATTTTTGCAAAATTTGGACTTTGGTACGAGACCAATAGGTATATTTCCGTTCAGGAAATTCGCTAAAAACGAATATCAAGATAGAAATTTTCAACAGGAACCACCAAATTTAAAATTCTTTGGAAAAAAAACATTATCCTATCAAAATCAAGAATATAAAAAAGTCAACTTCGCACCGAAAAAAGTAGTAATGTCGTCTTTGTCAGGTTTTTCCTTAGTCCTTGACCTTGACTTTCTAAGCCCTTCTATGGCCATATTTAACACAGTGTGTATATGTCCATGAGTCAATTATCGATTAAGGATCAATTGTTAACTAGTATAATTGTGATTAATGGATAATCCAAACTGAATAAATATAATTAAAGAACAATAATTCAAACAACGACATATTAATAAATCAAATTATCAATGGAATATTTTAATAAAAATGCATAGATCAAGAGCTACTGTCCTTCATACCTATGTAAATAGCCCCGTGAACACAGGAGGCTAGCAATAGATAGATAGATAGATACATCTTGGGGTCTAAAAAGTATTGCACTTCGACCTTAAGGTCCATTGTGCTCCCCCTTCTACTTTAGTCCGACGAGATTCGCTTCTCCCATATGTTGGCAATAGCCAGGACCTTGCTTATCAGGTCTTCCTGAAGGTTCATATATTCGGGGTGAGATGTACCGAATATCCTGTATCTGCTGTAACCCAGACGTTCGCAGTCAAGATAATGTGGCTGGATGTTTCTTCCTCCACACCACACAATCTGCACATAATGGACCCGTTATGGAGTCCCATTGTGTGCAGATGCTTCCGCAGGGGACAATGTCCGATAATGAATCCGGTAACCCTCACACGGGGGCCAGCAATAGCGGCAATTACTAGAGGGTAGAAGTGGCATCCTGTGAAATGGCCTGAAATTAGGCTTACACGCGAGGACAGTAATGGCTTCCATCGCTTGGCAGCCAGTAGCCAGTTTTGTGTGGACGTAGTGAGTGCAACATTGCCAGAAGATGTGTGAGAATATGAGTCTAGCGCTCTCCTTGCGACCAATAACTTATCCACTTCCTCTTATCTTACGAAGTTGAATTTTAGCGAATTTCCTGAAAGGAAATAGAGCTATAGGTCTCGTACCGACTTCAAAATTTTGCAAAAATTTTTACAAATGTCCATCGATCCTACCTAGTAGATGTCTGTAATCACTCTAGCGGTCACAATTTTGATCTGATTGGAATGAAATTTAGTATTTGAGGCGCTTTTCGTATTCAAAAGGTCAAGTTCGTTAATGGGTAAAATCGAACAAGGGGAAAGGGGGATTTAAAGCGAGGGGGAAACACTAAATTTGACATATCTCCCTTAATATTCGAAAAATCGAAAAATTTATAAGAAGTAAAGTTGTAGGTACTAAGTTTTACTGTAATTTTATTTCTTATCAATTTTTCTGTTACCCTAATATTTACAGAAATATTGACGGTTTAAGATTGAAAATTAAATTCCTTAATATCTCTGTACACATTAGAGTTTGAGCAAAAATGATAAGGTGATGAATTGTAGCAAACATGATTTTCTACAACTTTATATCTTACACATTTTTCGATTGTTCTAATATTAAGAGAGATATTTTATATTTTGTGTTTTCTTCTTTCCTTATGCCCCCATTTCCCCTTGACGTATGTCATTTTAATAAAATTGCAAATACTAAAGTCATAAACGACATTTCATTTTGATCAGAATTTTTACATGTTGGTTCAGTTCCGATGACAATGCATTTTTATGGTAAGCAAGACAAGAATCGTCCAGGGAAAACGGGAGTTAAGAGGGAGGAGGAAACACAAAATTTGGTATATCTCTCTGAATATTGAAAAAATCGAAAAACACATAAGAAGTAAAGTTGTAGAAAATTAGTTTTACTATAAAAAGCTTGTTTTTAAAAATGTTTTTTTTAATAGAAACTTATTTAAATTTTTTTTATTCATTTTATTTTATTCATTTAATTGATTTTTTTCGCCATCATCTCCTAGACTACATGGCTATCATTTATATTCAAACATAATTTATACATTTTCTTCGAAATCTTGAACTTGTAACGAATTTATGTTAATATTTATTGACATTAGTTAATAGTTGGAAAAAACTCTTCAAAGTTTTCTATATTTTCGAACAAAAGAAAACTAAACATATAAAGATGCAACAAACAAATGGAAAGAAATTCTGGCATTTATCCAAATATCTATTGAAACCAAAAAACATCTATGAATCTTTGTACCCAATGTATTATGTAACACATTTATTTGGTCTAGCACCATATAAACAAATAAAAGTTATTGAAAAAAAGAATGGCAGTCGTACAACAACAACAACAACATTACGATACCGTAAGAAACGGATAAATTTTTGGGATGTATTCAAAATTACGATTATAGTTGGACCAACAATATATCTATGCTATCAAGAAATACGTTTGGCAATCGCAACTGGTATTAATATTATTAAAATCACTGATATCTATGAATATGCATCAAATTTATGTCTTGTAACAATCGGTTTAATTATGGCCCAATTACAGCAAGGTCAAATTGTTAATGTTATTAATACAATTGCCGAGATGAATGAAATCTTAAATAATATTGGTAAGATATACACAACAGGGTGTCACACATTTTATTCAATGCACTTGAATATCCCTTAAATAGATGGATAGATATATCTTGGATAGATATATCTTGGGGTCGAAAAAGTATTGCACTTTGACCTTATGGTCCATTGTGCTCCCCCTTATACTTCAGTCTGACGAGATTCGCTTCTCCCATATATTGGCAATAGCCTGGAGCTTGCTTATCAGGGTTCAAGGTTCATATATTCGGGGTGAGATGCACCGAATATCCTGTATCTGCTGTAACCCAGAGGTTACAGATTATGTGGCTGGATGTTTCTTCCTCCTCGCCACCCAATCTGCACATAATGGACCCGTTATGGAGTCTCATTGTGTGCAGATGCTTCCGCAGGGGATAATGCCTGGTAATGAATGCGGTGACCCTGCGCAGTTGCATCCAGTTCTGCTTCAGTGCATCGAGAGATAGCCTCTTGGTGGCACTCTGAAGCAGTATTTTCCCGAGCTTCTGCCACGGTACTTTTTCCCAGTAATCACGGTGTTTAGCATTTGACCACTCGTTGATCACCTGTTTACATGCAGTCCTTGGAATTCCTAAAATAGGCTCTGGGTCTATGAAGGGTAATCCGACTCCCTTCTTTGTTAAGGCATCTGCTTTTTCGTTTCCTTCGAAACCATGAATATCCCTTCATGGAAGCGTTTATTGTAAAAAATGCCACGAATGAAAGTTGTTTTAATTAAATGTTGATATGAACTAATTAACTCATCTACCAGGTATCGAATCCTGGACTTCTGGAGGATGATACACGGATAGTATTTAATTAAACAATTCAATGACATGTTTTACTATACAGGCTTTTTCAAAAAAAATTTCTAATAGAGAATCAATGTTAATAGAATATTAACTATAAAACTATACAATACACATAGTGTATACTGTATGCGTATGGTGTTTGTTTGTCATTTAAGAGTGAGGATTTTGTAATGCACATACTAAAGTTAGGAAGTCAATGAACATATTTAACCCACTCTCATTACATGTTTCTGCAGTACTGACTGACTTCACACAGTAAACAGCACACACACTACAGAGTTTCCCCACTATTTTTATTTCTTTATGAAGCAATGTGTTGTTATTATAGTAATAAATAATATTTAACATTGATTCTCTATTAGCAAAGCTTTCCAACACACACAGTATAGTATACGCTAGTTCTTTCATATTATGTCTTCGTAACCTTAATGGAAATTGGCATTAGAATTGTATTGTGACGCCTAAGTATACACAAATCATAATATGTTAAAAGGTTGTTTTGTTCGGGCGGGGAGGGGGGGGGGTTCAATTATTCGGGCAACCCTGCTGCTTAGTTTACTAAATAATATATGGACCTTCCGATCTCCAGGCAAGATCGACATAATATATGTTGACATCCCGACTTTTCATAATTTTGAGGTGGCAACCCTACTAAGATGTGTATAATTTTTCATATCATTCATTAATGACAAATAATGTTACTAATTAATTAAATGATAGTCACGCCCGTTAGTACGTGAAAGGCATCTATGCTAATAATGCATGGATAGACACAAAAATACTTATAGGTACAACGTGTTTTTTAAACTACACCCAATCTGGAAACAATGTATGTATCTATCGCTGTCCATATACAGCGCACCATGATACGGGTGCACTCTATTACACCCAAACTCACAGACATTTGTAGAGTGCAGTTTCGGTGGAACAAAGCAGTCCACATCATGACTCACCTGTGTACAGTGTGACGTGATGTGGACTGCTTTGTTACACCGAAACTGCACTCTACAAATGTCTGAGAATTTGGGTGTAAGAGAGTGCACCGTATCATGGTGCGCTGTATGTGGACAGTAAAAGATGTACTACACAATGTTCCTATTGGGTCTATTTTAATAGACGTTGGTAGTAAATAATATTTAACATTGATTCTCTATTAGCAATGCTTTCCAACACGTACGTTTAGTTTACATCTTCGCATAGCAGATCTCCCACAAGTATGAGAGAGTACATATGTATACATTAAGCAATGTGTATGAGAAGGAGGAGTAATAGGTTTGATAAACAAGCTTATTTTTCAAAACAGTGAATAATATTCATAACTGTTTGAGTGGTTGGTGATTGCCTACCTTCAAATGCCACAATAAATAAATTGACACATTCCTGTGCGGAATGTCCGTAAAAGTACCATTTAACAATTTGCATTTTCTCTTCTTTTGTGTAATAATAACCCATTGTTGTAATAATACCAGTAAATAAAATACACAAACACGTCTTTTCCAAAAGCATTCACACAGTAATGATTGCATATTATCAAAACATTTAATAATATTTGTATTCAACAAAAAATCCCCACTCTCTAAAATGTATACAGGCACATACAACACAACTGTAACAAAACAAACCTATAAGACCTCCTTCTCATACTTAATGTATACATATGTACTCTCTCATACTCGTGGGAGATCTGCTATGTGAAGATGTAAACTAAACGTACGGTATACAAAAAAGCAATCGTACTATTGATTATTCTCACTTTGATTATTAATTTTCAGATATGGATAATATCAATTACAAAAAACAACAAATCTATATAATAACACAATTAAGCGTTATTTTAATTATCTATTTAATAAAAGAAACATCTTATATCATAATACGTAAAAGTAGTGTTCTATCACGTTTAACCTCATTTATAGTATTCAATTTTCCATTTTTATTTAATTTTACATTTTTATGTCATTTTACCTACATTATCTATTCATTATATCAATGTGTATGTGCATTAAATCAAATAATCATCCGTGATATTATTGAAAACATACATCATCATAAACATTTAAAATATCAAACGACAAATTTGAATACAACATCAAAACAAACTTTAAACTGTACTAAAAAGAATAAAATTCATCAGAAAATAACAACAGTTACAACAAATAAAGATACAAACATTCAAATGCAACAACAACTTCGTCATCATAACTTGATGTCAATTATTGATACAAATACAATTGTCGTTTATAAATGGATGACATTAGATAAGCGTATTGAATATTTAAGTAAAATATATTATGAGTTAGTGACGTTATCGCATCGTATAATGGCCATTTTTTCATTTCAATTATTGTGTATTATAATGGTGATTGTAATTGATATTACAAATTATTCATATAATATTTATAAAAAAGAAACGTTTAATGATCGTATGAATAATCTATTTTGGGTTGTTATGAATACGTATAAAATTTTTATTGTTGTTTATGCATGCGAATTACTACAAACAGAGGTAAATTTCCCTCCAAGTTATACTTCTTTGGCACGTTTGTGAGAATCCGATCAGAGTGTATTTTCAGCATGTAACGATTCGCTGATATAACACACGATCAATGTTACACAGTTTTCTATCCTGCTCTATTGCACAGTGCTTGGGAGACATTTAGTAAAAATTTGTGTCATACAGTAGAAAGACTAAATTTATATATATATATATATATATATATATATATATATATATATATATATATATATATATATATATATATATATATATATATATATAACCTTGATTTACCGGGCTAACCTCCGGCTATACCAAATCGAAAACCCGGTATATTCGAATTCACGGTATTCCATAATAATATGTACATATGTACATACACTCCCGTTCAATAAAATTGAACAGACCTGAAATGTTAATTTTCTTACATTTCATAAAACTCCGCACTTTTGTAACTCTCTGTATAATGATTCATTTACAAACAAAGATACGTAGTATATATTTTAAGTGTGAAAAAACAAATGGAAGAATAGTAAAAAACATTTACTACAAGAATAATCAAAATTGTGAGAGACTTATTCGGTTCAGATCTGTTCAATTTTATTGAACGGGAGTGTATATACGAGTGTGTATACGGGAGTGTATATAATTTTATTGAACGTGAGTGTTCATGTATGTACATATATATATACATACATATATATATATATATATATATAGAGATAAAAGATATAAAAAAGATAAAATATATAATTTTTCGATTGTAATGTTTCACTACTATATCATTTTATTAAGCTTTTGTGTCTTAATAGTAGTATTGACCTTATTTAATATTATTTTCACAAATTATTTAAAAAGAAGAACTTCTTACGTGCGTACATAAGTGCACACACTTTTTTTAAACAAATGGGTCGTTACTAGACGCAAATCCATTATAATTATTAAATTAAACAAAGATTTGTTTAAATTAAATTTGTAACAACTATGTTACTAAATTAGACACTGTGATTTGTATTGTTTTCAAATATTCTTTGAATTATACAGTTTATTTAATTATTAAGCGGGTTTTTCAGAAAAATGTTAAAGAAAATGAAACCCAAAAAGTAAATTATAAATTATTAAAACGATACTTCTAAAATCTTATAATTGACACCCAGGACAATAATCTTGATAAATTTCCACCCCCAAAACTAAAATTCTAATTTGAAAACTTATGTCCGTATACAGGTAACTGTATTTGACTAATTTACCAAATTTTAATCATTTACGTGAAATAGTCTTTGAGAAAAACGGTTCCATTTTTCTAAGAACGGAACACTAAAAACATTCAGATATATAATTTCAGGCAAACGAGACATCTGTTAAGATTTACAAACTTCAATTAAAACATTTTGAAGAAGAAACACGTTTGGCGGTAAATACCTACTCCAGCAAAATAAATCTGTATTGATTGCAGATATTGTAACTGTAATTATTGACATTTTCTAGATGCATCGATTATCGTTACAAATTATATCGTACGATATGAATATTAATATTTTTGGAATATTCGATTTAAGAAGTTCATTACTATATTCGGTAAACAAATTTTTAAAGTCTACAATATTTGGTGGAATTCATTTAATTTGAGAATTATTTATTTCAGATTACTGGTACTGTTATTACATATCTCGTGATTTTAATTCAATTTGATGCTTCATTTCCTTAACCCTTCGGGATGCGTGTCCTGGCATGAACACTGAATAAAGAAAAATTTATACAAATTTCAATAGAAATTGTCAAAGGTTTGTTTCACCACCCTATCAAAAAAAATCTGGTCGCTGAGAATCGAGAAAGAAATTATTAAAGTTGAGACTTTTTTTTATTTCGGATTTAATTTAAAAAAATAGTTCTAATAATAAAGATAATTTAATAAAAAACTAATATATTGTTCTAATCAGTTTACATATACAAACATGACATAGTACTACTCAGTCATTTCAGACAAAGAGTCATTGCATATAACCTTGAATACAACCAATTTATAATTTGATAAATAATTGATATGTATGTTCGAGCATGGAGACAAGACAAGGAGTCTGAACTCAAACGGGAGTATTGGCAAAATATGGAAACGTAATGGTAGAAGTTATATTTACTTTTTGTGCCACTAGCGTCGCCAGTTGTCCTTTTGCACCGAATATAGTATAATAAATAGGAGTGAAGTATATATTTGTTATTTTGTTAGACCTATTATTAAAAAATAAAAGTTTAATTTAATATCTGATTCAATAATCTTCTAAATTGATTTTAATAATTTTAATGTAATTTATTTCTACTTAATTTATTTTCATTTTTACAATTCCAACTCTACAGGTTGCTATTTAATTATTCGATGTTTTATAATTATTTTGTTTTTTATTGTTATGTAATTATTTTGCGAATTTTTAACTATCACTTACTTCAACTAATTACTTTATTTCATTTATTAAAAAAAGTATTGTATTGGAAAAATATTTTGGCTGCAAATAATTTGTATAATACTACATAAATGTATCATGTTTCAATTCAAACTCAGGCCTTGTACTCTCTCCATTGTTTCCGGTGAAGAAGGAACACTACTGACATCTTATTTTTGTCAATTAATTGTTTACATGGAGTTCGAGCTCCTTGTCTAGTCTTCATGTCATGGATACTTTCATGTGTTCAAGCTTCACTTTCATATTTAAATAAAAAAGTACAACAGAATTGAGAATCTCCTCCTCCTTCTTTTTTGAAGTCGGTTAAAAATATAACAGTGTATATATATTGTATAATTTTATTTGCACGTTTTACTAATTAATTTTATAGTTTTTAATAATTAATTACAAACTAATTGTAACAATTGTTTCGATTATGTAATGATAATCAACAGATGATTAATATTAGTAGTCGATTCACAAATATACATAAAATAACTGCTAATAAAATTTGAAAACGAATAAAAAACTACTATCAGACTCGTATAAAATAATTTGAATACAAAATACATAATACAAATGAGTATTTATAACTAAATAGCAATTCCTGCTGCTATCTATCGGTCAATGAATTGAAATACACTTTATATTTTCTCAAGGATATGTGAAATGATTTAAAAAAGATCAACAAGAAGCGTACCTTCTTTATCTGATAAATGTTCGTTGGTTTAACCGATGCAGAAATCTCAAAATTTAAATGAAATCTTGTCGACTGATAAGTGATCTTTTAATCGAAAATAGTGAGAACGCAGAACGTAAGAGTATAAGAAACTAGACATCTCACATCGTTAGTGACGTCAGGGTTATGAATACATGTTGATGGAGAATTATGGATGGGTATAAATAACTCCGCTAAGCCGGTGGCAAGCCCAGGACTCATCATGCAAGGGATGAGGAGGAGGAGTAACAACCTCGTTAAAAAACCTGGGTTCATCTGGCTCCGGATCGTAGCACCCAGTGTGGGCCCCTCCCTACAACAGCGGAACAAAGCAACAGCTTCAACGGTGAAGTTGGCAGAAGAGCCAAGATCCCATTGCCTTATGGAAGGTGGAGAACCTAAAAGCTACGGGAGTTAACCCAGATAGAAAACCGGCAGCCTGAGGCCGCAAAAGGCAGCCCCTTCAACAGGATTGGAAGAGGTAGGCTAATAACCTGCTCCCTCTTAAACTCAACTCATTACCGAAACTATAACAAAGGAGCATTTGGCGCGGCCCTACGTCCCCCAAGGGAATACAGGAATTAATAAATATAATATATAGATAGATGGAGCATAACTAATATCGACAAAGACACAAATGGCTGACTAGATAAATAATTAAATGCTGTGATGTTAAAATTATTTTTGTATTGGAAACTCTAGCACTTATATGCTACCTGGTGGATAAATTATAAACTGCAGCTAATGGGTCCATGTTTGCTACCGCACTCTAGTGAACAACCTAGTAATTACTTCTATTAGGTTGAAATATTAAGCTCCGCCCCCTGCCAACGATCCCAATACTTGAAAAATTTATAAATTCGCGGACATTAATAAGCGTGGACAATCGACAAACTATACAAAATAAATTTCTTGAAAACTTACATGAGCTGCTTGTGTAAATGGTGCTGGATGTTGTAGATTCTCGGTGTGGTTCTTGAGAGTTGGATAGTAGACATTCTAAAACATTTTTTTTCTACTAACAAATATATGTATTTAAATTGTACTTTGTCTTACCTTCATGCGCCACTCTAAATTTTGTAGTTTAGTTTTTGCTCTAAAATGAAAAATTTTTATTTAGAAAGATGCAGTGCGTAAATTTTGTTTTTTCGTACAATAAAGATTGTTGAATACTATAAAATACATATCATTTAATATGACTGAATCAAATAAACGTCCTAGTCAGTTTTGAAAGTCTCGTCAGGTGCGGATACAGAGGGAGAGACAATAAATGCAATTGACCCTCCCCCCGAGTCAAACAAAACTTGCGTGGTTTCTTTTGGCCATGAAATTTCACTATTTTCAAATTATCATAAACACGCCACTATCTGTTTATAGTTTACAAAAATCGTTATTAACACGCATCATTAATTAAACTTATCAGTTAGCAAGAATATTTTAAAAATAGTCCTGGAAATATTTGCAGCATTTGTTTTTTAATTTGAAACTATTTTAAAAATATTTCTAATACATATTCCAATCAATGTCCACGAAAAAAGGTTACATAAATATATTCAAATATTTTGAAAATATGAAAAAGGTGGTTCAAATGTTTTGAAAATATTCAAAAAATATTGCCAAGAACATTTTTTTATAAGTCAAGGATTGCATAAGATTGTCTCAATGCCCTAAACAGCCTCATTTTCCGTAACAGTAAATGTTTGAGTGCCGAGTCACGAGGGCAACGAAATCGATGATCGCTTACTTCAAGGATGCACTAACGTCTTGATCCAGTTTTGGAACAAAACTTCAGAACCTAAACAGACTAAGCTCTTCATAGCCCTTTTGTCGAGGAGGTCTAAAATGATTCTGTTACTGAACAGACCAGTTATTAAAATGATTACCGAGCTTCAGCTTGAACACTGCACATTGAAATATCATCTCAAGGTCGAGATCAAGGGTGATATTTGTCAATTGTGTCATGATGCGGCCGAAATAGTGAGCCATTTACTATTCCTGGTCTGAGGATCCTAACAGAAAAGGAGGGCATCACAATAGATCTTCGAGGATGCAGTGACGAGACCTCGTACCTCCACCAACCTGATATAATCGAAATATGGAGCACAAAAGTAGCGTTATTTTTTCTAAATTTTATAGCTGATTTGTGCCTTATTCATTCGGTTTTTCCGAAAATGTCTCAAGTAAATGTTGTTAGCATATTTATAATGAACAACTATTATTCTAATCATTTTTTCGAAAACCGAATAAATGAGGGGCACAAATCAGTTGTAAAATTTTGAAAAAAGTGCGCTACTTTTGTGGCCGAAGGCGAGTAAATCAAAACAACTTTCCAATGCAAATTGAAACGACTAAGGTAAAATACAGTTTTTCGAAATTTCGCTTAGTTTTCGGGATATTGAATTGTTTGTGTCAAATACATTGGTATATTTTTTCCTAACTTACACTGTCTGAGTTTGCATACCGAAGTTTTTAAATATTCAAATGCGGTGTTACAATAATTTTAACCCCAATAACACTCAAATTTTACCCAAAATATGAAATCCAAAAAGAATTTAAAACATATACTGTCAATTATTTGTTGACAGTGAATATGACATGAATGGCATTTTGTCAATAGCAACAAAAGTTTTGGAAAACGGGGAAAACTATTTTATTGTCACCTGAGAATATAAATTGCTTTTACAGTTGTATCAGTGAAAGAAAAGAATAAATTATAACTCGAATGTAATAAGGGTACGAAATAAAGTTTATTTAATCTTGCGAGTTAAAAAGTAGAAACAGTTAAATATCCTAATCAAAGGATTCCCCATTCGTTTTACAAAACTTTTGTGTGACCCAGTAAAATAGTACTTTTAACAATTGAAAAATATATAGACATTTTCCAACAAACTTCTTTTTATTTTGGTACTACGAAAACATGGCAAAATGTTCAGAACAAAATCGCGCTTACAAAGAAATTTATTGAATTTATTCCTTAGCTAATTCTACACAAAAAAGGTCCTATATGAAATTCACGTAATAATCATAGCTATAACGGCTGTGAAAAGGTCTTCTAATACGCTAAGGTTTATGTCGACCCGTAAGATTATAATTTTATAAGTTAATAGATTCTCGAATAGAGGCCATTTACGTTAATAGAAGTCAGTACCAAAATTACTCCTTAGTTAATTTTGCACAAAAAAGGCCCTATACAAAATTTACGCAGAACCAGCAGTTCTCGAGATGTACGGCTGAAAAGAGTTGGCCGTAACGAAAATGCATTAAACACTGTTTTAAAAAGGAATACAAGAAACTTTTCATTTGCTTAATGTCGTGTTGTTTAAAGTAAATAAAAAGACTTTCTCCGTATAATTCTGTCCTACGCAACTTAGAACTTCTTTTTATACATGGAGATGCCTCTACCCTCCACAGTTTGGGTGTCCATACAAAAAATATGTAAGCGATTGGAATCTTTTTTTATTGACGTCACTCCAAAACCGAAGTTTACTTAACCTTAACCAACACCTATAAAATCATGGATTCGTGTTATTTTAATAAATTCTACGCAGGAATTTTAACCGAACTTTTAACTTTTGGTTTGTTGTTTGACCTAATGGTATTATCTACTCCAATTCTGAGTGGCGGTCTCTAATAACCCAAACCGTTTTCAACTTTCCAAAACCGTTACATTTATTAAACGGCTATATTAGAATCCCTAATTCTACGAGTCGATTTGTGTATTTTGAATCAACGTTTTTATGTAGTAGATTGTAATAAAAGAAACACTTGAAATAATTTTATTAAAAACATATTTATTTAATAAACCTTTTTAAAAAATTCCACAATTATACATACATTCCCAGAAATACAAGACTACGTACAAGTTACAAGCACCACCTATTAATGGGTACAATAATCATTTGTATATACTTCAATATAAACAACATAAAATTCTTAAAATCTAAATAACAATATTAAAATATGAAAATTTGTATACCTATAAATCTAAAGAAAACCTTTTATCTTTAAAAAATAATTGGAAATATTTTAAATGCAAAGAAAATACCACAAACAATGAATGGTATTTATAATTTTGGACCAGATTTTAACAATGGAACTAACTTTTGTGTAAGCATAATATTTCCTTTAATTTTCAATTTTCCACGCATATAAGCAGCTTGTGCTTGTAATTTACCAAATGCAATATCAACCATATCACTGTCGGAAACAGTTACAGTTGTATCGATTTTACCACTCTTTGGTTGGCCTTCGTAAACTTCACCTTTCTTCAAATCCAATGCTAAATAAAATTTAAATTAGTTTAAACTAGAAATTTTTTTTTTCGTTATTCAAATTATTTAGATGAATTTTTTAATATCGTATTAAATAATTTGAATATACCATTCAAGTTCGTAAAAGTATTCGAACATAACCTTAAAAAATATACTTACTCCATTCTTTAACTTTTTTACCATCTTTAGTAATTTCATATAAGAAAACTCCATTCACAGATTTTGCTTTGGCAGGTTCTTCTTTAACACCATCAATGATTTTTTGGAAAACAGCATCACTTTCCAATGATGGAGCAGATACAAGCTTTGTTGTGGCTGTCATTTTAACTTCTTTCAAGTCTACGTATGCTCCTTTAATGTAACAAAAATAAAATGCTTATAATTATAAAATAAAATTATGAACAATCTGATAAAGTACTAAAGATTGATATGATTAGCCTTGTGATTATAGAAATATTAGACATTGGACTCTAACCATAAAAATTTGCAACTCATTCTACCTTTAAATAACTAACCTTTTTGAAAAATTGTATAAATGTTTAATTTTATAGTTTATAAACTGAAGTTCTTTTGTATTATAATTAGCAATTAAATTTTTGAATATTTTTATAGTAAAATTATTATCTATTTATAAAACGGTATGAAAGAATTCAATCGGGCGAAGTACGTGTGCCGATAAGGTAGATTTCATTAAACACTTATCATTTTTATTAGAGTATCATTTTTAAAATTTTATGTGTAGTTAATATGGTGGAGGTCAGTGAGTTAATTACATATATATACAGGTGTAACTTAAAAACGCAGAGAAAATTCACGGGGTGATTCCATCGGTCATTTTATAAAGGCTTCCTTAGTATTTTTTCAAATATGGTTTTGTATCGGAGCTAGCTACAAGGGTATTCGCTCCGAGTGCAACCGTACTCAGCGCCATGCGTGGTCAAAAAAAAACAACTCCATGACCAATGACAGTGTATAAAAAAAACCACAGGCGTTTAACAAAAATTTACAGTTAATTTAGCTTTTACATGTTTATTTAATTTAATTAATTATTTTTGTTAAAAGCCTATGGTTTTTATACACTGACAATAGTCATGAAGTTGTTTTTTTGACCACGCATGGCGCTGAGTACGCTTGTGCTCGGAGCAAATAGAGGTGTCCAAATTTGTGCAACCAGTATTAATATATGGTAGGTCAGATGGTGGCCAGAATTTATATTTTCATGATCATAAAATGTGGCCATAAAATGCTCATTCGATTACTATTTTAAGTTTGAATTTATAGTAACGCCTTTATGATCATGAAAATAAAATTCTGGTCGCCATCTTACCTACCATATATTAATATTGATTGTATATATAATTATCAAATAACAAGGATTATTGTCACACCAAGACAAATTTAAATAATTTAGACAGGGGCGTAGGTAGTAGAGGTACTTCACAAATTAACATCGAAATTTTTATCATAGAATTAATTTTTGGGGACTTTTTGGCCTAGATTATGAAAAAAATAGTCTTTTTTACAAGGGTCGTCTTCTTCCAATTTATTAAACTTCAGCACCATTAGCGATTAAGAAAATTTTAATTTCAAATAACGATTTGTTTTTGTTTCGGGCAGATTGTCAAACTCTACAATATGATGAACAAAGACGTGAACTATTGTGTACTCATTTCTTCACATTGATTTGTTTGACATTCTGTCCAAAACAAAACGTAATTTGAAATGAAAAGGTCTATATTAAATCAAGTTACCATGGTGATATAGTAAATATTCGAGAAAATAGTGTTTATGCTTATCGAGCAATTAAAAAGTATCAACATCGCTACAAAACAAATAAGAGACGTGTCTGATATCCTGATCGTCGAAACAGTCATTGCCTTGGCTATTATTTCAGTAAAAATATCTGAAAGGTATCTAAATACATTTCTAATATATATTGGAAACTCTAGTACTTGGATATGCTCTCTGGTGGATAGATTAGAAACTATCTGTCAAATGGAAAAACTTCGAAACTGCTGTAAGTAGGTTGGAATATTAAACTCCACCCCTGGCGGACTCCCAGGGTCGATATATAAATATTAGATAGGATCCAAATAACGGTACACAAATATTTGGATCAAGGACCGAAAGCTATCCTTTGCATCAGTGAGATAAAATGGCAAAATAAAATAGAAAATGAAAAAAAAAAACTGAATAGTCAACACTGTTTGCTCTTACAGTAAATCACAAACCAGTTTGTGATTCTGAGTTAAGAAGAAAACAAAAATTGATAAAACAAAGATATAAAATATTTCATGGCGTTTATTTTATCGCTCTATGAATAGTTTAAAATATATTGTTATTTTTCTTAGAATCACAAACTAGTTTGTAATTTAGTACCAGAACAAATCGCAAATAATTAGCGTAGATATTATTATAGTACACAAAATGAATTATTTTAACAAAAAAAAACACATACCTGTAATAACTTCATCGCCAGTTTCCTTAACTTGTGTGGAGAAATGAATTCGATTACCCTCGCGCCACATCAATGTTCTAAGTGTTTGACCTGGTAAAACTGGTTTTGAAAATCTTACCTATTAACAAGATAATTTTATATTAAATAAGAAAATAAGAGGCAAATTTTTTGTTCTGGAAATTATCCATTAGGAATAACTATAAGGATGAAAGGGAAATAGTATGCACAAACTTTGTTAGCTAATAGGCGATGGGATTGGCTTTGGAAACTTAAAAAATTTAAGAACTAGAAAAGAAAAGATTTCAATCATAAAATACCTTATACGATTTAAATAATGAACCATCACTACCGGCGTACTGATCTAAAACATGTCGTACGGAATATCCGACAGTGCACAGTCCATGTAAAATTGGTTTTTTATAACCAGCCATTTGTGCGATATTCGAATCAATATGTAACGGATTCATATCACCAGAAAGTCGATACAATGCTGCAGCATCTTCGGATGTCGTTTGTTCAATCACAGCATCCGGATTTCGTTTAGGTGCTGGAACTGGTGCAATTGATTTTGAAGAATTTCTAGGTCCACCAAAATTACCAGCACCCACACAGAATGTCATCATTTGACCTTTCACAATAACTTCATCCCCATTGTACGTAGAGACTAAAATGAGAAATCAAGTATTAGAAATTATTTATATGGGAAATGAATCATTTTTGATTATTACATTCAATAATAACAACTGCTCCAGATCCTTTATCTAAAACATCAACTACCGATGCCTCGGTGCGCACTTGTCCTTCAGTGGGCAGTCGTCCCACAACTTCTAAATATTGTTCACCATGTAATATGTTGACTGGGCTCACATTGGCATGGGGCAAAGCGTCAGCAGTAATTGAACTGGTCATAACCTTCATTAAACCGGGCAAGATGAAAAATCCAGGAGCAGGTTGGAAGTTTTCATGATTTTCATATAAATATGATATATGTGCTGGGTTTGTGACTGTTGCTCCGACTAAAATTATAAACAAATGGTAAAAATAATATAAAAGAAATTCAAAGAAAGTGAAAAATGAGATCAATTTTGATCAGTTTTATTTATGAATAATTGTACTCTGCAGTTTTTCTCATGGAATGTTCATATAACTTTGAGACGTTTGTTCACGCAAATTTTCTGGATTTCAGATTTTTGGGACTAATTGTACTAAAAATAATATTTATTTATTAGATTTTTAATAGTTACTATGTATAAAACAATATAAAACAAATATTTTTGTCAAACAATACGACCTGTAATTAAGATAACTAAAGTGTGCATATAAGTAGTATAACTTGTCCAGGTTAACAATGTTTACTCAAAATAAGTCTTTAAATCACTTTTACAGCAAATTATTTTAGTTATTTTGCAACAGATATTGATCGTGTTCAGAACAACTATGTTCTAAGCAAACTAAGTCAGTCAGTCTGTCTAAAATATATTTACTTCTGAGCATCTAATTTTAGCTTGGTTCACTCAGGACACACTTACTAACTTGTCAGCAGTGTTGCCAAATTCGGAGATTTTCCCTTAATTTAGTGGATTTAATAATATAAAATAATGCATGCCATCATGTATCGAATATAAATAAATATTTTGTATTCTGATTCGTGGTATTCAACTTTATTCAATTCACTAAATTTTGAGAAAAATCCCTCAATCTGATACCACTTACTAAGCAAAATGGTGTAACAATCTAAGTTGTTTAGTATCTGTCAAGTGAGCAAAAAGTTATATATACTTAGTAACTCTCTTACTTTACTAAGGATTTAGTTGTTCTAAACACAACCAATATATGGTTCTAAAAAGGTTTTTCAGTCTCAATTTTAGCCCTTCTCTTTGGTTTATTTAAATAATAATAATAATTACCAGCAAGAGAATACAACATCAATTTGGTATTATCAATATTAAATAAATTTGAATCGTCTTCAGAGTCTCCAGAATTTGAGCTCCCATCATTACTTATACTTTCAACCAAGGCAGCAGTAGCTTCAGCAATATTACTGACGTCTTTTACTTTTGTCATATCCACAATTTGTGACCAATTAGTTTGTACATCCTCAATGGTAAAAGTAGGAGAATTTGATGTGCGTAGTAATTTTCCTTGAGAACGTATAAAGCGCAATTTTCCTACCCAACCAATTGCTGATTCAATAATTTCTCCGTTTGCTTCACATGATTCATGACACAAATAAGCCTTAAAAAAGAAATTCTCTATTAATACTAAGGCCAATGATCAAGTACATTTGGGTAACCATTACACCTTATTGGACTTTTTAGCTAAGAGAGGGTCTATTTAGCGGCTAAAACTGGAACCATTGGTTCAATTATACATAAACCATAACATATTTAGGATGTATTCGATTTGGACGCTTACACACTTTCAGCGCTATCAAGCGTTGTTTTTAGTGTTCGTCTTGACGCTGTGTATGTTCACAAAGCGCGCTAATGGTTGAGTACCATGATAGACACCACGCTCACAGACGCTTTCTCTATCGAGGTATGGCAGCAAAAGCGTCAGCGCTAAATCGTACTAGCTTCCAAAACGAACACCGTATAAGATTTTTTAAATTTTTGTTCATATTATTGTCAAATACTTACAACAATTGGAGCAATATATTCAGGTTTAAGTTCTCTGAACATATCTGGAGGTATTATGTCCTCGGTGAGCCGACTAGCTGCTGTAGGCACAATGGTATTACAATGAATATTGTATTTAGCTCCCTCGATGGCTATTGTATTTGCTAATCCAACTAATCCAAGTTTGGCTGCTGAATAATTAGCTTGTCCAAAATTACCATAAATACCAGCATTTGAAGAAGTCATTATAATACGCCCATAATTTTGTTTTTTGAATATTGGCCATGCTGCTTGGGTTACTTTAAAAGATCCTTTCAAATGTACAGCATGAATAAGATCTAAAAGTTATAAAATTTATTTATGAATTTTCAAAATAGTAAAAAGTTAGTTTTGGATTGAACAATCTGAATTCAGAAATTTGATCTATTTTGGTTCATTTGGGAATTTGGTTCATTTGATGCAATTCACCAAATTTGAATCATTCTTTTGATTATATTACATTCGAATCAGGAGTAAGTCTTTAAAAGAGCTTTTGTACAACGATCAATTTGATCTATTGTACCTCCTTTCCTTCAAAGATATTCCACTAGTCCTATAGTCTTGATAAACGTTAGGATATCTCTTGGCGACAGTTCATTGATTTCATCTAGCTGGAGATCTGTCCATCCCAAACGATAGTGTCTTTTTAGAAAGAGAGAGAGACTTTTGCATTCATGTATTTACACAAAATGTGAATTCCGGTTTCTTCCTCTTCATGACAAAATCTGCAGAGATCGTTCCCTGTGAGATTTATTTTGTGCACATGTTTATTGAGTTTACAGTGGCTAGTTAGAAGGTCAGTAAGTATCCCCAATTACTTTTTTTCCTAGTTGTAAACGCTCAGAGGCCTTTTTCCATGAGAAGCTTTTTACGAGTAGTCTTACTTCATTTGTTAAGAGGGAAGTCCCACCATAAGTTCAGCCTGATCACATTCAGTCTTGCCCATCTTCTTAGCATGTTTTTGCCTAGTTTTATTCCAGAGCTGGGTCAAAACGTTAGTGCGTCTTGAAGTAAACGATCAGCAATTTCGTTGCTTTCATGACTCGGCATCCAAGCAATTGTGATGCTGTTTTGAAAAACGTGGGAAACATTGCCCCCTTTAGGACATTGAAACAGTTCCGTGCAATCCTTGCCGCAAAGGTGTATTAACTTAATTAAGGGTTAGAATCGAAAAAAATACAACAAAACTCCCAATTTATAACAGTTCAAGTTGACACAGGCCTAAATAAAATATAAAAATCAACTGTGCCGAAAAGTAATCGACAGTTGACAATGTCAAAACTTGTTCTCTCAAATATTTTAATGTTAATATTATTATGTTTTTATTATTACAATTTTATGATAATACTTTAGATAAGAATAAAAAATGTAAAAATACCCGAGTAATTAAAAAAAATAGAAAAAAAATTAATGTATTTTATACAGAAATGCCCATGAAACAGACTTGGGTTCAAAAGGCACAGTTCACTATCCAGTAAACTTAAGCTTGCGATTAAATAGTTATAGTTATGTATTGCAAAAAAATAACTTACCCCAATCTTGATCGGAAATTCTTGGAAAACTTCGATCTCGTAAAATTCCTGCATTATTGACCAGAATATCAACACGCCCAAAATTATCTAACGCTGTTTTAATAACTTTCTCACCATCAACAACCGAATTGTAATCTGGCACTGCAATACCACCTATAAACCGAAGCAAAGTTTGCAAGTCACAGTAACGTGCTAAAATAATTATTTTTACTAACCATTTTGACGAATTTCTGCAACTACATTATCGGCAGCAACAGATTGTTGTCCTTCTCCGTGACGACCAGAGCCCAAATCATTAACAACAACTTTTGCACCCCTTGATGCAAATAGAAGTGCATAGGCCCTACCTAAACCAGCACCGGCTCCCGTTACAACAGCTACACGATCTTTATAGTCTAACGAACCCATCTAAAAAGTGAATTAAATTTCAATTGATAATCTTAACTATTTTATTATCGTACTATGGGCCATAAAAGTAGCGGTTTTTTTTTAAATTTAATAGTTGATTTGTGTCTTACTAATTCGATTTTTGGGTAAATTTTTCGAATTAAAGTTGTTAGTATATTTCTAATAAATAATGTTTATCTGAAGATTTTCGAAAATCGAATGAATAGGGCACAAATTAATTATATAATACAAAAAAAAAAGAGCGCTACTTTTGTAGCCATGTATTCGTACAATTTTTTTAAACATTTTTTCGTCTACAAAATGAAAGTATGAGTGAAATTTGTTAATGTTTTCTAAAATAGTATTTGAACACTAATGAATAAAAATAATTTTTTAACACTTTTATCAATTTTTCATTGAAATAATAATTAAAATACTTTAAAGTTATCTAAAATGACAACAATAAAAATTATTTTATTATTAGTAATAATTATTTTATTATTAGCATTAATTATTTTATTTTTAGTAACTACTTATATAAATTTATTATGCGGAATACTAAATTTGTGTCTTATTAATTAGAGTTTTGGGTAAATAATTCAATTAAGTTGTTAGAATTATAGGGTTGCCACCACGCCAGATTTCGTCGGGAGACTCCCGAAATCGTACAGTTTCTCCCGATTTCAGGAGTTCAGTGGAAAAAAATTTTTGGTTACCAAAATTAATATATTTTGCAAGAACAATTTTAAATATGAATCTAAATAAATAAAAATATTGTTATTAATTAATATAAATATGAAAAAATAACTCTTTAATCTGCCAGGAAACGAGCCCCGGACCTCAGTATATCGCGCCCAGTGCGCTAACCGTTACATCTCGCTCGACTAGCTTGTCGATTACCAACTTATTATTCCAACATCTTTCACATGAAAAATTATATTTTTGATCACCCATGAAGCGGTATATTTAGTGTAAATGATCAAAATTTGCCCCCTAGGCAGCTACCTACTTTGTCTACCCGGTAAATCCTCCACTACCCAGTTTACTAAATAATATATGGATATCTCGATCTCCAGAGAAAATCGACATAACATATGTTGATCTCCCGATTCATAATTTAAAGGTGACAACCCTATTAGTATATTTATAATAAACAATAAAGATTATTAAAATAATTTTAACATTGTAGTCGAAATACGTATTTATAAAATAAAAACAAATGTTCTAGGAATAGGGGCAAAATTTGAAATATAATAATAAACAATGTTTATCCGAAGAATTTTTTCGAAAATCGTATGAATAAGACACAAATCAATAGTAAAAAATTAAAAAAAAAACGCTACTTTTGTAGCCATGTATACCTACGTACAATTTTTTTAAACACTTTTTCTCGAATAAAATGGTAGTATCAGCGAAAGTTGTATTTTCTAGAACAGTATTGTATTTTTTGAACACTAATGAATACAAATAATTTTTTTTATTTTCACAACACTTTTATCAATTTTTCAAGCAAAAATAATTAAAATACTTTTAAGTTATCCAAAATGATAACGATTAAAATTATTTAACTGAGCATTGCGTTACTATCTTAATTTATTATGCAGAATATTATTGTATGGAAATTAATTGACCTCTAAAACTTTATATTTAATTTATGATTAGTTCAAAAAACATCTAGTATTGGCAAATTATCCAACTTAAATAATTATTAAAGTAAAAATTATGTTTTTGAAAACAAAGGTAAATTATTGCATTAAGAAGATTGATTATATATCAATAATTCTATCTTGATCTTTTACGATAAATCTATACCAATTGTAATGACATGGCATTATAAATATTTGTACTTTGCTCTTCCATTTTATTATAAGGCTTATGGGTAATGCAGAATTTTTGATATGAATAAATCCAATTATGACATGCAATTTCTCTTTTTGGAAAAAATTAAGTTTTATCTGTACATTATACAACTCACCTAATTTATCAAATTTTTTAAAGTAACTACTTTAAAAAACAATTAGTTAAGGTAATGTGAAGGTAATTGTAGGATAATTAGTTAAGAACTATATTTAAGCAAATGTGGCAAAGAATACGTTGGTTTTTATTTTATTTCTTATATTTTAATTTTTAATGGAATAAAATTAATTTGAAAGTAGCAAATATCAAAGTTTTTTTTTTTAATTGTTATTTACATTAGGTTATATGTTTTGTCTTTTGACGTTTCATATTATCTTGGTGATATGTCATATTAGCATGTCGATAATAGATGTCACTTGGTGTTGGAAGAAATCAAAGCCAGTAGATGTGTAATACAGAGTAGCATACATTTTATACATAGTTTATTATGGGTGTATTTGTTTTGGGCGCTTACACACTTTTAGAGCCATCAAGCGGTAATTTTATTGTTAAACTTGACGCTGTGTATGCTAACATAGCGAGCTAACGGTAGACACGACGCTCATAGACGCTTGTCCATCGAGGTAGGGCAGCAAAAGCGTGAGCACCAAATCGTGTTATCTCCCAAAACGAATACTGTATAAGTACTTGTTTATTTATCTGTCGTGTGTATAATGTAAGCGTTCATAATCCAATACGAACGCCAATAAATTGCGCTGAAAGCGTGTTAGTGCCCAGAACGAATACACTCAGAGTGAAAGCGAAATAATATACCAAACTTCGTAGTGTGTTGATTAAAGGTATTAAGATTAACAAATGAAAAGCACTGATTGATTATAACATGGTGTGTAGGGACAAAGAATACTGTATATATGTATTCTTTGGTAGGGACAAAGAATACAATTTATAGAGAAGCGTATAAGTACGATTTTTGTGTCACCTAAAATTTTTAGTACATATGCTGACCACTAGACCATTTAGTGCCATTACCAGCACAACCAACTGTATTCTTTGGCAGAACTTAGTACCAGTTGACCGGATCAAATCGAAGCGGGGATGTACTTCAAATTTAAATTAAAAGGGAATCCACCAATATTAATGAAATTTTTATGAATTTTTAGAATTAATTAGTCTAAATTTTTAATTTTTTTTACAAGCTGTATAAAATATTAATATTTTCTCTTAATCTTGTTAATCTCTTAATTTAATCTTAATCTCCTAGAATTCCTAGAAATATATAAAAATAACACAAACCCCGATCCAGGCGGCAGACCTCAAATTGTCACACACCACCTTATTTTCAATCATAAAATTTTAATTCAATTGTATATATTTGTGAAATGCCTTGAGTGTTTTGTAGGTCTTGGCATTGAAATAGTATTTCCAGGTTTAGGAAATACAATCAAAATCCCCGTTTGCAATGAGTATATTTTATTTTTTTAGATACAAATGAAATGACACAATATTTATGAGGATATACAAAAATCTTATTTTTGTTCTCTTTGATATTTTAGTTCGTATTTGTCAGGTGTAAGTGATGGATCGATTCCATGAAGTTTCATTTGTACTACTACATCAAATAAATAATCATAGCATTCAGTCCTACAAAAAAATCAATAAAAAAATATAAAATGATTGTCTATAATTTAAAAATAATTCAACTTAATAATATAATGAACACTTACATTGTTTTTGCTTGTTGCCAAGTATCACCCCAAACGTATATTCCATGTCTTCGGACAAGAACAGCACATGTTTCTGGATATTCTTGAATTGTTTGTGCTAATCTATCCGTTAAGTCAGCTTCGAAAGGAGTATTTTCAATGATCGGTACTATTAATTCCTCATCATAATTATAATTTCTTTTTAGCTTTTGATTTTTTATTCCCTACGAATAAATGAAATGTTAATTAATGAATTTATAATTTAAGATATAGCCCGTTTTTACACGTGAAATATTTGATGAAATTTTTCAATTTCATTAAAAATAGTTGATATTACAAAAATTACATTGCTATTCACACAACGAAATTCACTTGAAAGTTATCAATAGCATGTTTTTTTAACAGCTATAATTCTCGTCTTGTTTAATATTTCTTTTTTTGTCAACCACGTTAATCACATGGTCAAAGGATCCTTATCACAAGAAATGAAATATCATACATAATGCAAACATTACATTTAGAGTAGTAGCGGAGGGGAGGTCGAAGTCTGTCAAGTACGCCTTTCTAGGAATTTCTTATCGACGGACAAGGAATTTGTATGTAGACTAGGAATTGGAATTCATTTGGAGTTTGTGAAAAGAACCTTCAGAAATCCTTCACAAGCATAGCCGGTTTATTTCGATCTTGTTCATGCGGTGACAGTTTAGTAAATTAACCGCTCCATTAATTATTTATTTTTAAATTAATTTAATTGACAAACTGCCACCATTGGAAATCGAAGCAGCAACCTCCCAGTTCCGAGCAGAGCGCCTTCAACAGCACATTTACATATTATCATTCTCTATTTTGATATAAGTTAAAACTTTCATAAAAAATAATACTGCGCTAGCTCAGTAAAGCAATCGATTGAAAACTTGTATATCAAACAGATTCGGAATATTCTCATATTTAATCACAGACCGCAGCTATGATTACATATATACTTATGTGTTTTGGTAGTTAATACTAGATGGCAGATTCATTTAATTATACTGAGACAATATATTGCGGATTAGCTAATGTCAAATAATCTGGTGAGGTTTAGGTAATGTCAAATATAATATTACAAGAATAATATACCTTAATCATTTCCAAGTGAGTACATTTAAACTCTTTTCCAGGGAATAATAAGGTAGCCATAACAGCAGTTTTGGAATGAGTGTGAATGACTGCACCAGCATTTCGTGCCGTGTAAGCACACATAAAAAGAGGTGTACATTGACTCTTTTTCAATTTTTTTTCAACTGGCGGTAAAATCAAATCTTGCCCATCAATGTTTTGTACAAACAAATCGTTAGTACAAATCCGTTCTTTTTGTACACCGGATGGAGCAATGTATATATCATCCCTGAAAAACAAAACTACATATAGACGTATAGGTTTTGAAGAAATAAAAACTTATATTATTTCGCTGATAGTTATGAAATTGGATAAATTTTCCGAACCAAGTCATATCTTTTAAAAAATTAAAAGTATTTTAAATAAAATTCAATGGAGTAAGTAAAATAATATCGAAGTTCATTCTTATTAGCACCCTAGTACTAATTCTGATATAAGAAGTTCGACTATTATAATGGTACACTAAAGGATAAAATCAAAATTAGATAATAACCCGCCCCCTATCACCTTAAACCTTTTACGTAATAAATGAATGATTCTAAATATAATAAAACTTCATTTTCGATTATAATTGATCCATTTCTATGAAGTTCGGTTAAGTACACATTGTGTGTGAAAAAGCTTATTACATCTAAAATTTAAGTTTGGAAAAACTCATTATTTCTTTTAAATTTGTATTGTTCACAATAGTGCAACCACGAAACTTGTAGGGTATGTCACGGGGATCGGAGCTTGAAACATAGATCCACTAGCTCTAGTTTATAATTTATCCACCAGAGAGTAAATTCAAGTTTCTAATAGCCTATCAAAGTACATATTGACTATGGTAAAGTTACTCATGACGTTATATTTCAAAAAGGCGGATTTAGTCAGGCTACATTTAAACAATTAGTTATATTTTTCATAAAAAACGATGAGACTTATTAACAAAGTAATCACTTTTTGTTTATTCTATTAACGTAACTCTAGTAACGCATATGTAACTATTACAGTTGTGACCGACTACTCTATTTCTAATTATTGCCCCCAGATGTCATAGTCCTATGGAACAAACTAATGGTGACCAATGGTGAGCATACTTCTGGATTTATACCTAATTGTTAAGTTGGATTGGAGTATAAAATTATCGACACTCATGTTAAAACTTCGGTAATCATTTAGTAGGGCAATTATCTGATCAATGTAGGGTTGGCACCTCTGAAACTTGTTTAAACCCGAAATTCGGTTGGTGATTTAGAAAAATCCGAAGAAAATTTAATTTAGTCAAAAAGTAATGTGTGCAATTTATTAAATTTTAAAATGAAATAAAATAATTTTATTAACGATTCTTATGTTATGTGAAACGTGAAACTCTTTTAGAGAAAGACAAGTTAATAAGCGATACATATTAATAATTTAAAAAGAACAAACATTTTTCTCCGTTTTCTTTTAAAATCGTGAGATTCCATAAGTTGTCCGGAAATGAGCAACAAGTCTACATAACCGAAGTTTCCGGATAAAACTTGCGGACAGGTGGTAGCCTGGTAGCTCTAATTGTAATTATCTGACCAACGATGGAGGGGATTCTACATTATACGGTGCGTCACGATTTGACGTGAATTCCGTAGATTCTTATAGCACTCGGCGAGACAAATCGAAAGTAAAGAATAAAATTTTTTCGATATATCTTATATCATCTTCTTCTACGAAAACTAAAGGTATTTATATATTCAATTATTGTTTTGGTGTAATAATCTACATATTAAAACACCTTTTATTTCATCGGTAATTACAAAATCAATAATATATTAATTATAGATGCATATCAAAATCTATCGATTATATGCCAATTAATAAAACATTTTTCCACGAATTTTCAATACCACACTATACAAACGCGTAATTTTTATTTTCATTGTTTAAATAAAATTAATAATTAATAATATTTTAATCAATATATAATACATGTAAATGTTTTTAGTTACCCAAGTTTAATACTAATTCCTCCACCGGTCCCAGTAACCCATCCTAATTCGTAAAATTGTCTGCATAGCGATGGAATTAAATTTCGTGGATGTTCCTATAAAATAAAGTATATTTAGGTTACGGTAAATGAAGAGAAGAAATTTTATTTTAAAATAATTATACCTTTGGATAATTGTCGTCATATTGTGAGGCCATATTTTACAATCTAAATATTATATGAAATTTTATAAAAATGAACTTGATAAAGTTTTGTATTGATATGAAAAGGTCATTTGGAAACAAGGAGATGTATATAGGTTATTTTTATGTCATAATCCAGTATAACATAATTATCAAAAAGTAAATACTATACTTATTAGACAAATTATAGGCTTGGTTTTTCTGTTGAAAATTGAAAATGATACGTTTTATGTAGAAGTATAATTAAATTATCAATAATTTATGAGAACATTATCGAATCAAAAACTTCAAATCATTAATAATTCAATAAACGAATAACAAACATAATCTATTTAAACGATTTAATAACACTGTTTGTAAATGATTGAACAAATTTTTAATTATTATTATACACAATTTTCAAATATCGTTCCTACTTTTCGATAATTCAAAAGTATTTGCCTTCGATTCAGAATATTATAATTTCGTTGGTTTAAAAGATCCAAACGAAGCCTAAAAACAAATTGACCGGCTATTGCTAGCTAATTTGAAGGGGTTTCAGCTTCCAAATAGCCGCTTAAATAAAGAAATATTCCGAGATTTTCTGAATTAGTTAGGTTAGCGAGACTATCGTTTATTTTGTTTTTTCAAACAATTTCTACCCTAATATATAAGTTGAGTTTTTGGTAAAATTGCAGTTTAGCGGCTTTTGCCAAAAGAAATGATAAAAAAATTTTGATTCGAAAAAGGGGTATATTAGTATATATTTCCTATTCAGAATATTATAATTACGTTAGTTTAAAACGGTATCAACAAAAAATTGACTGGCGGTGAATTTGAAGCGGTTCCAAATATCCGCTTAAAGAAAGGAATATCCCGAGATTTTCAGAATAATAAGTTGGGTTACCGAAACCATCGATTTATTTTCTCAATTAACAATAATTTCTACATAATATTTTAGTTGACTTTCCTCTTTTAAGGAATGAAGTTATCAATTCGGTCTGGTTTTTTAATCTGAATTCTTTCCAATTGAGAAAAATTAAAGTGAACAACAAAAACTCCATTTTGAAATATTTTCATGAATTCAAAATCTACGTAATCGTAAAATGATTTTACTGCGCCGTACTTTTCATTAGAACTGCATAAAAATAATTTGCAAAGATTGCGTCCTTCAAGTTCATGGTCGACCTACGATTAACATGACTTTATAACTGCACTTAAATGCTGATAATAAATTCTATAAAGTGGATTTCAAAAGCTTTTTTAACAAAACAATACAATTTTTTATATTTATTTAATATTTGTGAACAAACATTTACAAAAAGCATTGCAAAATTGTAATTCAATTTTTTTCAGTACATCAAAAATATTCTACATATCTAAAATATATTAAAAATTATCCAAATTTGCGTATAAACGTTGAATATAAGTTAAAATACAAGTCTTATATAAAATCGTGATGAAATTTCCAAATTGCAGATAAACAAATTTTTTATCCGTTGATAAGAAAAATATAAATGGTGAATGGTGTGATTTAGAAATATTTTTCTAATTTTTCGGCCAATTTGGATGGGTCAGTATTTGGACCATGTCTTTCAACTGGAATTCCATTTTTATCAACAATGAATTTGGTGAAATTCCATTTGATGAAACTGCCTAAAGTACCTCCTTGCTTATTCTTCAAATAACTCCACAAAGGATGTGTATTTTTACCATTTACATCAATTTTATCGAAGAAATCAAAAGTTGCATTCTTCTTTTTAGCAAAACATACAATTTCCTCGTTGTTACCGGGCTCTTGGCCACCAAATTGATTACATGGAAAAGCTAATATTTTTAATCCTTTACTTTCACCGTACTTTTCTTGGAGTTCTTGCATCTCCTTGTAATTGGTGGCTGTTAAACCGCACTGCGATGCAACATTAACGATTAATAAAACATGACCTTCATACTTTGATAACGGCACATCATTCCCACTGATATCTTTCACAGAAAAATCATACACTGATTTCGCCGATTTCCAATCCATGTTTGTAGGTTGTTCGTCTTCAGGTGTTCCTGACATCGAAGCTGAGTTTGAAAAATAATAAGTAGACGATGATAAATACAAATATCGTAGGGCAACAGCTGCAGCACTTGTTATACCAACGGCTCTCAAACCCGTAATGGCAAACATTTTTATATCAGACGACTTTTAAATTACTTTTAATAATCCAGACATTCGATGACTGATGTTAGGTAAGCAACAGTCGCAATATACTTCACAAACAGTGATGACTAATGCCTTTTGTTAGTATTTGTCATATTATTTGGTTATTTTATCTTTTTTTATCGTTTTTAAATGCAAGTCATTTAGACTATAAATATCTTAGTTACCTTTTTATTTGATAGATGGCTAGTTTATTCTACATGCTTCTATTTAATCTATTATGATTCATCGGAACTCCATTAAAATTATGATACGTAATATTTACTACGCAATTAGGATAAGGAATAAAAAATGATGAAATATGAATTTATACATTAGCTCTTAAAATTCGTTCCTTTTCGAAATCCATGTTGGAAATACAACTTTTAAAGCTTAACTTACTATCAATCCAACTTATTTGTGCGGATGGTTAATTTGGAAATTAATAGATGTCACCGTGTACCATGTAATTACAAAGATAGTAGATACTTCATATAAAGTAACACAATCTTTTCATCTATGAATAAACATTAGATCTATGTAGCCGCGGCAATTTTATTACTGATTAGCATAAGGAGTTTTTACAACAAAATATTGTTTTAATTCAATTATTGTTTCAAAAAATATACTCACGCACATCTGAAATTTCATAGTTCAGTTTTATGTCAATAAAGCATTATATTTTGAAAAAAGTTTTTATTACAAATAAATTTTTGAATAGAATCGCCTCAACGAATGTGGGAAATGATTTTTCGGGTTTTCCGTAGTTTATTGAAAACGGTTCATATAAGTTTGAAAATTATAGGTTTGAAATTTTGACTGTAAAACGTGATATTTGTGCATACCCTATTTTTAAGAAAACAGGAATGCTGTACATTTCTTTCAATAACGAATAAATATCTTATAAATATTAGATATAAATATTTAAAGATGATAATTCGTCACTGCGACATCAAAAATAATGAATAATCACTGACAACAAATCTTTCATGGTATTACATATATAACATTGTACCAGAGACTAATAGACTACTAGTCTCTGATTGTACTATACATGCTAAGACACTATGTATGTTATACTTTGTATGTTTCAATTGGGATAGATGTAACAAAGAATACAAGACCATAGAAGCTAATAAGTCCGATTTTTGTGTACCTGAAAATTTTAGTACCTATCCTGACCACTAGATGACAATAGCTGTTCGATGTCGGTATTTAGTGCCATTACCAGCACAACCAACTGTATTCTTTGGCAGGACCAAAGAATATAAGACCTTGTATTGGTCTTGGAAGGTCTTGTATTCTTTGGTTCTGCCAAAGATACAGTTGGTTGTGCTGGTAATGGCACTAAATACGGAAATCGAACAGCTATTGTTGTCTAGTGGGCAGAATATGTACTAAAATTTTCAGGTACACAAAATTCGGACTTATGAGTTTCTATGGTCTTGAATTCTTTGGTTTAACCAAAGAATGCAATATTCATAGAAGCGTATAAGTACGAGTTTTGTGTCACCTAAAAT